>CM038226.1:7693624-8219174 GCA_021442155.1 Cymbidium sinense
GCATTTGTGGTATCATACCTATAACCTTCATCATGAGTTAGGGACCATTGCTTAACATCTTTAGAGACCAGCCAGTCATATGTCTCCTGCTTAATATTCTTGATGTCCGACATGTACCTTTTAAAAATTTGAATAACATCAGTATTCCCAGTAACGTACATCTTCTGACATATGAACTCAACATCACCTATGCCTAATTGTCTTACTGCTCTTTTAAAGTTCTCCCTTAAATGATGCAGACAAAAGTGATAAGTGGAAAGATCTCTATAGCCACTTAACAAGACTTACATGTCTATCTCGATGAAAGAGATCACCTCTTGTAAATTAGGATCAAATTTTGTAATGTGTGCGTAAACCATACCCATGACTCGATGCACTCGATTCCACAATAGCAAGAAGGCTAATGGGAAACATATTTGCATCGATTCCAATCGCATCGAGAGTACTCTATACTTACCCGTGAGGAAGGTGTCATCTAGACATAGTCGGACCACAATACCACGCCAACTCAGAATTGAAGGTTCAAACAACTGTGTCAATCATTAAAATCTGCTTGATTCGTTGAGTGGACACTCATACACCCACGTGATATAGATGAACATAGTACCATGAATTTTTCCAAAGATCTAAGATTCCTCCCAACTACCAAATATCGCTTCATCGCTTCCCTAGCTATCCAGAAGGGCTTTCATGTAAAGACACTCTTATATTTGAACTTGGACTCAATATCTACAATTTTCACGAAGCTTTAGATCAGGTTGACATCGATTGTGGGTTGTATAAAATAGATGAATTCGATGTACATTGCATGTGACGGCATTAAGCCTTGAATGAACACGTATGAGGTGACCCAATTGAACCAATCCCATGCACCACCCAACCTCTTAATTGAGCTTGCATGTAAGCGACCAACATGGTCTACACAGGTGAGAATGATGGGTGCAACCGCGGTGAATTTTGATTTGTTTGAAGCATAGATGACATACTCGTTGTTTGTGATGACCGATACGAACAAATTATAGCTTTCTTGTCATGAAAAGATACCTCTTCTTACGGAATGCGGTTCTCCTCCTCAAAGATTGAATTATCTAATGGGCCATCAAATGTGAGATCCTCATCCCATTCTCTAGTTGTTTGTGCTATGCATATAGTCATTATTACGTATCAAGTGCTGTTCGGTGTGACTTGTTCTAATTGAGTAGCAATCAAATCTCGACCACGAGGGATGGTTACGTGGCCCTCAAATCACATTCTCACGGGTATCATCCTCTTCATCACTACCTCCACTTGAGTTTCATATCCAACATCTTCAGGAGATGGTGGATTCATATCGTTTCTGGGTCACCCATAGCAGTAGAACTTGTCCCAGCAAAATAATCATGTTCTCTTGCTGCGAGACCCATAGAATTCCACTTGAGAAGATGGTGTGATGTACTTTCGGTGTTGTTTTGACTCGACATTCCTTTGCCTTTGTTAACCTCCCTCTCCACATTCGTTAACTTCAACGTAAATCACAATAGGTTGCACACATCTTTGCATTAACTATAGCTTCACAAACTTGTCATCGTTAATGTGTGTGTAATAAATCCAATAGGAAAGCGACCACCAGTTAACGGATAATTATGGATCCCAGCTTTCATTATTCTTTTGTAATTCATCAAATTTAATTAGGTGTGGGATTTGGGTAGACGATTTTTCCACAACATATGTTGGAATGAAATGGTACTCGAGTTCACCACCATAGTAAAGAACTATACAGACAGTATCTGAATTCATTTCCAACTAATAATAACAAAACAGCAGTAATCCTTCGTCTCACCTGATGAATTTACATAGTTTAAATCAGGATAAATACAATGATGGGGCTAACTCACTGCTACCTATTGAAATTTAATAATTCAAATTTTATACTCTATTTCACATCTCTAATGTGACCTTACAAACTTTTGTTGTACAAATTTAATATAATCCACACAAAAAAATAAACACAAAATAAACTTTGATCTATATACAGCATATATTATCATTTATACTAAAATTTCTTATATAAACATCACATATACAAATTTTTCATCAACAAATATCGCACAAACTAATCAAACATTACAATTAAATTCTCATAAATTAAATATCACAAACTAATCAAACTTTGATCTTATCAAATTTTTCACCATAAAATGTATGCTTAATCCAACTAAAGATCTTAATCATACATATTGGGCAAAGATATGCATAAACTAATCAAACAAAAATAAGCTCATTAATCCAACAAACCAAAAAAAAAAAAAAAACACATTCAAAATCAGATCTAACACATATTTCTTATAAAAATCTAACTAAATAGCTTAAAGATGCCAGCTAAATCAGATCTAACACATATTTCCTATAAAAATAACACATTCAAAGTATTAACATTTTTCTTTCATTTCGGGTAAAATTTACCTAAATCGTCGGAAAATCTTTGAGATTCACTCCTTCACCTGAAACCACCAATGTACGAAGCTTCTGGTCGGCTAAGCCTCCTTGGCGGCGCGCCTCTTGGCATGACGACATGAACCGACGACGATCGAACGGGAAAACAAAAAAAAGGAACAAATCGAGAGTCGGTCGCTCGCTCTAATTTGAGGGCGCACAGACGATCATGACGCCGCCGCCAGAGGCTACTACTATTTTAATTTTTTTTATAATGACTAATCACCTAATTAAGTTTATAAAATAGCCTAATTTAAAAATTAAGCCCATATGAAACACGTTTCAGAAAACTATATAATTATTTAATTTCATCATTTGATTGTATATCATTAAAAATCAACATTAATTTTAAACTTCATGTAAACTCTTTATATACATTTGAATTTTTAATTCACATAAAATCCTAACATTCAAAAACATAATACCTTTGCTGTAAATCAAATGGTCTCATAGTTGTATTTCGGTCACGTGAAGGTCCATAAGCAGGGGGACGAGATCAATGGAAACATACTTCTTTCAAATATCCCATAGAGAAGGTGAATATTTTA
Organism: Cymbidium sinense; assembly: GCA_021442155.1. NCBI lineage: Eukaryota > Viridiplantae > Streptophyta > Magnoliopsida > Asparagales > Orchidaceae > Cymbidium > Cymbidium sinense. The sequence continues at coordinate 7,696,645 of CM038226.1, forward strand.
AAAATTTATTTCATTCAAAAATATATTAAAATTTTTAAAAATAAAATCACTTTAGCCAAATATTACTAAGATTTGTAATTATATTTATATGTTATGTTTATGAATTTATTACTTTATTAATTATTAATATTTATTTATTTTATTTTATTTTATATATATAAAGTGATATGTTTTGAAAGAGGGGGGCTCAAGGCCTCTCAGGTTTTTTTTTACCGAGAGAGAGAGAGAGAGTGAGTGAGAGAGAAAGAAAAAAAATTAATTTTTTAATGAAGAATATGAATAATTTTTTTTATATATATTTTTTAGAATAGGAAGAGTTTTCTTTATTTTATTATTTTTTAAAAGAAGATGAAAAAGTTTTATTTTTATTTTTAAAAAAGAAATTAAAGAGTCAATTTTCAAGTAAAAATATTTGCCAAAGGGAAAAACTTGCACCTTTCTTTTATTTGGTAGCCTTCACAAATCTATATAATAGTGTCGACCCCCCTTGTAGACTCTAGTTCCCACAGATCTCGGGGGTTTATAATTGACCTGGTTAAGTGGGACGTATCCTGAATTCAGGCTTCAGTGTGCTTCTAAGTTCTTCCAACTTTCTCTAAATCTTGGAATCTTCCAATGACCTATATGACGGTGCTTGACCCTCCTTGCAAGCTCCAATTCTCCTCGGTCTCGGGGTTTGAAAGTGACTTGGTTAGGTGACACGTATCCCAAATTCAGGCTTTAGTATGCTTTCAGGTTCTTCCAACTTTCTCTAAATTATGGAATCTTCCATTGATCTTTATGACTGTGCATGACCCCTCTCGTAGGCTCCAATCCTCCTTGGTCCTGTGGTTTAACCGACCACATGATGATGTATCTCAGTCTAATGTGCTTTCAAGTTCTTCCAATTTTCTCTAATTTTTGGAATCCTCCACCGACCTTTATGATGGTCCGCGACCCCTCTTGCAGGCTCTAGTTCTACCTAGTCTTTGGGTGAACCGACCGTTAGTGATCCCAAATTCAATTTGGGATCCTTCATTCTTTTTGAGTAAAAGTTAAAATTGTTTAGGCTTTAGTTTTATCTTTTATGCTTGTTAAGATATTTGCCCCCCAATATAAAAGGTTTACATTTTTCTATAAAATTTATACCTCCAATGACGACAATAATCATATATCCTTTTTCAGACTTATACTTCGAAAGAATTATAATTTATATATATCTCTAGAGAATTTTGGTATATCGATCAAAGCTTTTGACTTCCGAGATTTTTAATATATGTACCTTCCAGACTTTGCCCGAGATTTTTAATATACACTTCTAAGCTTTGACTGTTTGATGATACATGTACCTTCTTAGGTTTTTGTCATCTGAGATTTTTAATGTATCTATATCTTTTGAGACTTTTGCCTTATGAGAGTTTTGATGAGTGGAGACTCTGTGAATCACTTGCTCTCTTGCAATCTTTCTAGTGAGGACCTTATCTACTACTAGCTTCCCATCAAGGCTTCCTCAGGGGTAGGGCTATCAAAAAAGCTCATTATTCATGAAAAGCTCGACTGTTCGTTATTTCTGCTCTTCATTTAGTGAGCAGCGAACACCGAATAAATATTTCTCGATTTATAAATGAGCTAAACATGAACAATATTTCTTGATCATGTTGATAAAATAAAAAAAATTATATTATATTATATTATATTATATTATATAATAAATATAATAATAATAATAATAATAATAATAATAATATATACATACATAAATTTGCTTTATTTGTGTTTATGACAAATAATATTAAAAAAAATCGTAAGGGAGGATTGGCTTTTCTTTGCGTAAAAAAGCTTTAACCATTAAATATATCATAATTATAAGTATTGTTTAATGGTTAAAACTTTTTAAGATCTAAATTCTTCCTCCGATTTTACGCAGTTATTTCGAATACAAACAAAGCAACTTTCAAACAAGTTGAACACGAACAAGGGTTCGCTTTTTGCTTACAACCCTACTCTCAGTGCCTTCCAGGAGTTATCAGTGGAGACTTTGTCTACCACTTGCTTTCATGAGGTCTTTTCTAGTGAGTATCTTGTCCAATATCAGCTTCCCGTATATGCTTCCTCATGAGTATGCTTTTTAAGGGATTTTATTGAATACGACAAAAGAAGATTTTGTTGATAATAAAAACTGATTTAGAAAACAAAATCTTCTAAATTTTTCAATAGAGTAAAAAAGAAACTTAACTTCTTTAGTCACTGGTCTGGTGAGAATTTTTCTTAGATAAGTATTGATGATATTTCTTATTTAATAACTCCAACAATTTTTTTACCATGATTCCTCTGATCTCCTTTTTGATGATATGTACATTGCTCTAACAAGTAGCGTCCCAAATGTCCATATTGTACTAAACGTTCAATTTCTTCCTTTAGATAAACAAAGCTTTCAGCTGAATGCCATCTTCAAAGGTAAAAGTGATAATATTGCTATTAATTTTCTCCATTTGAATTTCTCAATGGTTTTGGCCATTTGAGATATTCAAAATTATGAATCTCCATTATGATATCAGTAATAGATGTGTTTAGTGGAGCAAAATTAGGAGTATTGTAATGTTATCAATCTTTTGAATATTTTTTTTTTTTTTTGTTTTGAGATATTGTTGTAACATCTTCTGATGCGTACTTACGCTTAGAGTTATCCTCACATTATCTTCTATGAGCAATAATAGCTTTGTCAATAGTAATTTGTACCTATCTTGGCCGCCTCTGCGTGCCCGTGCGTGCAGCCCGGCCAGCTTCAGCTCCCTCCCCAAGCGTGCTTTCAGTCTTGTCCTTGTCCGTAGGCCATCGCTCAGCATACATTTGGGCGGCCCATTGACAACCCTGATATGCTTAAAATATTCAAAATGTTGGTAAAAATCTTAATTACACAAGGCATCATTCATTTGGAGAACCAAAGAATATATATATATATATATATATATATATATATATATATATATATATATATATATATATATATATATATATTGAAATTCTTAAGTATTGTTAGCACGAACTGAAAGAAACTATAATCCATCAAAAAAAGTATTTCTTTGCTAGTCAAAACAAACAGTATATTCATCTGAAACAGCACAATGAATAATGTTAGATGGTAGATACGTAAATAAATAAGAATTGTGTGCTCTGCATATAAATGAACCAATCAAAATTCATCTCGCTATACTTCGTCTCACTGCCCTTCTTCGAAGTAGACTGTGGCTCTCCGTTGCCTTGTCATGGATATCTCCACCTGGGAGGACTCCTTGATCGATGAGCACGAGGAGATCTTCTTCTTATAGTTCTGCGCTTGATTGGACCATTGCTAAATGCCCAATCAACATATACAATTTGAGTAAGGAGCTCAGTTCCATTCAATGCATTAATCGCACTCTGCGCCTCCTCAAAATTTTCATATTCAATAAGAGCATAACCCTTGACATAGCCAGTACGACGATCAAGATTCAAATGCAAATTCTTGACCTAGCCAAACTCACGAAAGGCATCGTGAAGATCTTCTTATTGTGCTTCTTCATGAACTCCAGTGAACAACACTATCCAACCCTCTTTGGATCGCCGCGGGCCAGGTCCGCCGCCAGAGCCAAGGGATTCGAAATCCTTGGCTGCGAACCGACGGCTGTGTTCGGCCTCGGCCTCGGTCTCTCTGAACCCCCGCCCCTTGGTCTTCCGTGACACGCCTGACAAGTCTCCGGCGCCGCCAGTAATAGCGGACCACTGACGCGGGGCAGAGGCGTCCACCTCGACTGCACCGTCCTCGTCCATGTGATCATCCTCGTCGGGTTCGAAATCCACCACCTCGTAGGCTGGGTTTGCGGCCATGGAAGGAGAATCGAGTCGCAGCGCTTTCCTGCTCGAATTCAGGCTTGGGAATACCTGTTTGTTATTAACTCTTTTTGGTTAAAAATCATACATAGAGCATAAAGTAAAACATTCCAAATACGCTAAAAGAAAGAGTTTATATTGTTTTAATGAAAACTAATAATAAAAATTAGGATCACTAACTTAATTTTACAAGAATCGTTGTGATACATTCAACGTGAATTAATATGCCATATTTTCTCTTAATAGTAATATAGATAAAAATATGAAACAACAATAAACGAAGTAATATATGTTTTTCTTGAATATGGAATTATTAAAAATCTCAGATTTAAAACTAAAATCCTACGAGCCGGGATTTCCTTCACAAAAAATTATTAGGCTGATTATTTTCTTCACAAAGATTTGTTTATCTCAATTTTCTTCTCGAGCTATGACAAGAATGCATGGTGCGATGCGTACTCTAGAGATTTTGGCGAAGTTGTGTAAATTCACTTGTGATGTGCACGATCGAATATTTTGTAGAAGTAAATGGTTGGATTTTTGCATAAAAGATCCTCCAATAAATTAGGTAAATAGATTTTTCTTTATAAAAAATGAACGGGGGCTTCTTGAAAAGTGGAGAAAATTGAAAGAGATATCGTTCTCTCAAGTGTCTAAAGATGATATATTGAAGGCTCTTAACATTATGAAAGTCGAAGATCTTCAGTATGAAACCCGCTATATTAATCAATATGTGAAGAAAGAATTCTTATTCAAAGTTGGTCTTTCAATTCAAATTTGGAGATCCTATGCTCTTATGCGTCCGATAAGGGTAAGGAAAGATCTAATTCCATTTCCACAGTAGTCCCCAAATGCTGGAATTTGGAGAAGCTGCAGGAGTTGTTTGGCAACCTTATGGCGATCACATTTCCAAAATACAAATGCAACCAACATCGAGGATCAACTGAGCTAATCAAGAACCCTTTGGGGACCACCATCACCTCCATAGTTTACCAGGTATCTTTACTTGATGAAGCATCGGGTTTCCAATTGCAAAGCTGAAACTTCCCCAGGGAAAGAATTTTGTGGAGGCTCATCCAACATGCTATACCAATTCTTTGGTTGGCTCACCGTGGCTTAACGGAAAACACCTTGTGCCCCAGGGATGCAACCAGGAGGAAGATCTTGAACATATTGCTGTCCATTGCACCCTCACCAATGCTATAATTCAGATTCTTGCACAATGGGGGTTCTCCATTCCTATTTTCAGCAACTTGACTGATCTCCTTCAAGCCATTCAGAATGTGCAACCAAGTAAGGTTTGTTGGGCTAAATGCTATTGTGCCGTTATCTACCAAGTATGGAGGGCCCATAATACGAAAACGCATGGCCGTAGCCATGGCACCTCTAAAATTATTCTTTGCCTCCATTGTGAATCCCGCCTCCTCCTTCCCTTCCGAAGCAATGGGACATCACCCACCTGGGTGATCACACCTACTCTGTGGTGTCCTCCCCCTCCTGGTTGGATCAAGGCGAACGTGGATGGCTCCTTGCTTTCTAATGGGTCGGCTGGTATTGCTATGGTCTTAAGGGATGACAATGGAAACTTCATCAAAGCTATGGGTCATTGTTTTCAACATTGGGGACCTGACAGTGGAATTAGGCCATGCTCTACACTCAATCATGGAGCCTTGGATGGCCAGTCTGAGAGGCATTGTCATCGAAGGGGACAACATCGATGTGGTGAACCACCTCAAGCTCTCTCTCCATAGTGAGATATGTGAGCAGGCCTCAGGTCTCGACATAAGCTTTTGAAGAACTTCCACCGGGTTATTTTTGCTTACACAAGATCTAATATAATAGCTTAGTGACTTATAGCTACTTGCTTTGATTTTGTGTGGCATAGCTTAGATAACCACACTATTCCTCCGCAGTTTTTTGTGCTTTTGGAGGAGGATAGGAAACATGCTGTTAGTAGCTAGTTATTGCTTTTTTTTGCAACTTTTATAACTTGTAATCAGTCTTTTTCATTATCAATGCAAATGCATCTTTTCAAGGAGAATGTGTACCAATTCTTTCCAAGAGAAAAAAGTCAGACGACCCAGAGATCAGATCCTTTGATAAGAACTATGAAATGATCTTGTCAAAATTTTGTTCGTAAGAAGTGTTAAATCACATATCATTGGGCACCATGACGAAGTTGGTAAGAAATTTTCATCATTTTTTATTTTCATTTTTTAAAAAACTTGTATATCTCTTTCTTTTTTCATCTCCTTCTTCTTCTTTTTTTTTCCCAGATATTGAAGAAGGTGAGAATCGATTTCGAATTAGATGATACCTTGAAGGCATTGAATACCGAGTTTGTGAAGATCAAATATCTCCATGGTGAATATAAGCAACGATACGAGTCTAAGGTTAAAGAAGTTATAGCCTTAGAGAATCACTTGGCTGAGTGTAGGACTAAACTATCAACCATGGTGACTTCCCTTTCATTTTAGCATCAGGAGGTCAATAAGAATCGAGATAAGCTAGTGGATGCACGAAATAAATCAGACTATGAAGACCTTAGAAGCGGCCAATGCTAGATACAAACTTTAGAGGCAGAGAATAATACATTACTATCACATATCTTAGAAAAGAAGAATATAGAAGTTGTAACCAACTTGAAGATTATAGAGAGCTTCAAAAAATCCACGACCTTTAAGAGTATAATTCAAGATCGAGTTCAGGAAGCTTGCGATCATATCTATGATACTGAGGTGAAGGATCTAGAATGTCATTCTTGAAGAAGGTTTTATTTGTGGTTTTTTGAAGGAGGATGGTTCATCACAAGATAGTGCAAATATTGAAGGCCTTTCACCGTTTTCAAGATTTGTCTCAAGGATGATGTAGAGAGTACTTCTCATTCTCACGATGTAGTGAATATGTGGATGTCATTTGATTATATTTTTATTGTATTTATATTTCAATTTAAGATCTTTTTAGTATATGTGTGGTGTTTATTTTTGGATGTGGGACACCACACAAATTTTAGGGGGTACTCATTGAAGTGATCGAGTATGATATTAAAGAATGGTGCACTATCTCGAAAGATAGAAATCACCACCCTATAATGGACCTAATCACCTAATAAAGACTCGTAAGACATAATGGGTCTTCAAATGTACCAGAGATTTTTTCTCTACTTTACATGAAAAAGTAAAGCATGGTTTATTTTAAATCGAGTTCGTTAAGTTCCCAATGGAGGCAAGCCCACATAGTTAATTACATCATAAGGAATGAAATTCATTAAGAATACTCTCTATTAAAGTAGACAATTATGGGTCTCCAAAGATTCCAAGGTTAGACTATCAAGGGATTAGTTATATTTAGAATATCAAATGGGATAGGTCAAAAGGAGAGACTTATTTTTGGAAGCCAAAGGGAGAAAGTAGAAAATGCTCATGATACTAGAAAACTAGTGAGCATTCTGATAAAAGGATTAGTTATATTTAGAATATCAAATGGGATAGGTCAAAAGGATTAGTTATATTTAGAATATCAAATGAGATAGGTTAAAAGGAGAGACTTATTTTTGGAAGCTAAAGGGAGAAAGTAGAAAATGCTCATGATACTAGAAAACCAAGATTGATCTACCTATAATTGAGCTTTATATGTTTGAAGTTGAAGAGATTGGTTTTATTAAAAGTTATCATTTTGTTAGAAATATAGGACTTATAATCCCACAACACAAGATTATCGAAATGCCTAAGAGATGAGGATTTATGATAGCAGCCTTAAGGAAACAATTATCTTGGATCCTAAATCTAGGGAGCTTTGGCAAGAACCAAAGTGTGACTTAAATCTAAGCAGAGATGGGTATATATTCTACCTCCATAAGAGAGGATAAAATTCCCGACTGCTGGACTTACAACTGCCTGGAGTGGTAGCCACCTAACTTCTCCTACGCTTTAAAATCATGTGGTCAAGTCATATGTTTTGCAAGATGGTTGGGTTGTTATCATTTAGAAAGAGACTAAAGTCTTTAAACCCACTCCCTAAAGAGACTAGAGCATGAGTGGTATGAGTAATGACTTAGTTTAATGCAAATCATTTCAAATTTTATTTGTATTTGACACTTCATTTTGACAAAGGCTTTGGGATTTTGTATACTTATATGCATGATAAAATTAGAGTATTGGTTAAATTAGCAAGAATGGGTGTTTTCCACTACAAGGGATGCCCTCAAAGGTCAAGCATTCCCCTATCGTGCAATGATAGACATTCCCTATTTTTAAGAGCGAAATAATATGATATGCATGTTTGTTAAGCATTCAACCATTCAGCTAAGGGGTTGCTAAAATTTTTAATTATCTTATTTAAAACCTAGGCTTTATGGTGAGGTTATTAGTTGCTTTAAAATTTAGTTATGAATTATTAATTGGGATAGAAAAATTAATTTTTATCCTAAGAACCTATTATATCCAGGCCACACATTCAAACATCAATCATAAAGAAACTATGAAAAATATGTAATTTCTAATGCGTAATCTAAACACAACATCAAATAATTTTATAAACTACTACAAAGAATAAAAGGATGGTGTAGTTGGGTACTACCGTACAACTTGAAAAGAAAAATGGATAGCCGAGCTCTACCCTTATACAACCCGGATTATAACAGAATAATTATAATTAAGGATGAATACATGCTATGGGGGTCTTCGTCTTCTTCAAATCTTCATGTCTTCTCTCCTCCTCTTTGCTTCTTTAATTTGGCTCACTTCAAGGCATCACATGGCACATAATACATAGTATTCTAGCTAATGCTCATCATAATTCTCCATAGCTCTAATCCTAATTTCTAATTACAAAATTACATTTAAATTGAAAAGTAAATCTAACTACACCTGCAAAGTAAAAGTTAGCTAAACATACATTCCACCCAAGCAATCATATTTATAATTTGAACTTAGCACTCTGCACATGGGTAACCAAGCCCACCTATCCTAACTTGGATTATGCTTAAGGGCTTAAGAAACTTGCAAAAGAAATCATTTATATTTATTTTTGAGCAGCTCCTTAAGTACAATCCCCTACAAAAGGCATAATTAGGCTAATAACGACTTAACATCCAGTCTACAAAATATACACCATAACATCCAGTCTAAAATAATACATCATAAATAAAATATACATCAAATTATGCATCATCCTAACATAAAGCTAGAAATGATGACTTAATCTAATGTGTATGTATTAAGGCTTGTGTGGTATGTCCTAACTAGGTTTTAGAGTTAAGATTTTATAAGTGTAGAAAGATTCAATTTAAAGGGTGGTTTTACTTTAAGTTATTTAGTTGATTTACAAGTTTCAATTTGTGACTTATTTTGTTTCATATGACCTACACTTAACAACTAAATATTATGAAGGGAAGAAAAGAGAGGATCATTGTCCTTTATCCCTATCTTAAGCCACATCTAAAGAACATTAATTGATTAATTCTCTTTAATAAATGACTTATTATATATTTTAATTAGTTCTTGATTTAGGTTACTTTAAATAAACTCATTTAATAAGAAAGTCATCTCAAGATTAATTGAAATGAACTACCATCACATGAGTTTGTTTATTTCTTTCCATCATATATAGCATGCATATGGTTAAATCCTAAACATATACATGAAATTTATATTTTAGCACACTTGGATGATGAATGTAAGCAAATGCATTTGGAATTGATGTTTCATTTGGTTGAATTATTTTGTCATGTTATTTTAAAACTCTATTTAAATTCTTATACAAAAGCATAAGAAAATAACTCCAAATTATAAGGTTAATCAATTCAACCACTTGAATGAATGTGTCTTTGTAAAAAAGGGGATTTTCATTCATTAGTCAAATGTACACACACAAATGTATAAAAGTTTTAAGCAAGTACATCATTATTCTACACCAAGGGTGAGATAGGAACCTCCTTAGGCTACTTAAAGCCATGCATCCTGATGTCTGACTAATATACCGGTTTCCTCAAATACATGTGGATGTATAAGAAACTATAAGAATGAGATTCATGCAAAAGTAGAATTTGATTTGATTAAATTATGGTTTTGTGGTGTTTATTTTAGTTGTGTATGTGTATACGATGTGTGTGTGTATATGGGGGGGACACCATGCAGATCTAGGGGTGTGCTTATTGAGGTGATCGAGTATGATATCAAGGAATAGTGCACCATCTTGAAAGATAAAAATCACTATCCTATGATGGACCTAATCATATAATAAGGACTCCTAAGGCATGATGGGTCTTTGAATGTACCAGAGATTTTTCTCCAACTTTACATGGATGAATAAAGTAGTTATTTAAACTAGGTTCTAAAGTTCCCTATGGGGCAAGTTCCCATAGTTAATTACATCCTAAGGAAGGTGAGTTCCTTAGGAATACTCTCGATTAAAGTAGGTAATTGTTGTCTCTAAAGAATTCAAAGATAGGACTATCAATAAATTGGTTATGTTTGAAAGATTAAATGGGATAGATCAAAAGGAGAGACTTATTATCGCAGCCAAAAGGAGATGAATAAAGGATCCTCATGATACTAGAAAAATTTAGTGAGCATCTCAAACTATCCTATGGTTTGGCTCTATATATTTGCAATTGAGGAGAATTATATGTTTGAGTTAAAATTTTATTAGAAATTTAGGACTTATAATTCCATAATGCAAGATTGTGGAAATGCCTAAGAGGTGAGGATTTATGCTTGTAGCCCCAAAAAAAACAATCTCGGATCCTAAATCTAGGGAGCTTTAGCAAGGGCCAAAGTATGACCTAAATCTAAGGCAAAAATTGGTATATTATTTACCTCCAAGTGAGGATAAACCACTGGGACTTAACAGGTGACCGACTAACTCTACATTTTAAAATCATGTGGTAAAGTCATATGTTTTGCAAGATGGCTAGGTTATTTTTATTTAGAAAGAAAACTAAAGTTCTTAAACCACTCCCTAAGAGACTAGAGCATGAGTGGTATGAATAATGACTTATTCTAATGCAAATCTTTTTAATTTTTAATTTATTTTTGACACTTTAATTTGATAAAGGCTTTAGGATTTTATATGCCTAAATGTATGATGAAGTTGGTTATGGGCTAAATCAAAAGAGAAAGTGGTTCTTTTCTATCATAGGCTCTCAAAGGTCAAGCCTTTTCCCTATCTGGCAAAGATGAAAACTATCTCTTAGCGAGTGTGAAATAAAATGATATGCATGATATTAAGCATACAACATTCAGCTAAGGGGTTACTAAATATTTTATTATCTTGATTTAATGCCTAGGCTTTATATGAGGTTATGAATTATTTTAGAAAATTTAGTTGTGAGTTATAGTTTTGTAGAAAATTTATTTTTCTCTAAGAGCCTAAGGATCCAGTCCACACATTAAATCATCATACATGAAGAAACTCAGAAAATACATGCCATTTCTATTGCACAATGCAAAAAAAATCATCAAACAAGTTATAACCTCAATGTGAAAGAATAACAGGTCTGATCGGTACCTGTCTAAAAGAAATGGGTGAGCTCCCTTATACAACTATATGAAAGAATAATTACAAGTTATAAAATGATATGTGTTTAGTTGTGAGTTAAGTGTTATGGGGGATCTTCAAGTCTTCATGCTCCCTCTATTTCTTCATTTGATTTGCTCCATTTGATTTGGTAGGCTTCTAGGCATCACATGGCACCCCAGGATCAAACCGTATGGCCAATGTTCACCCTTAACCCCCATAATGCTTAACCAAGTTCCCAATGCACAATTACATTAAAAGAATGAAAAAGTAAATCTAACTACACCTGCAAGATAAGTGTTAGCTAAATACACCATACAACCTAAGTAGTTATATGAATAATTTGGACTTAACATCTACACATGGGTAACCAAGTCCACTCTTGTAGATTATGCTTAGGTGTGAAAGCAAAGAGAACATTTATATTTATTTTAAGCAGCTTTAAGCATAATCTCCTGCAGAAAATATGATTAGGCTAATCACAGCCTAACATCCAATCTTTGAGGCATACACCTTAACATCCAGAATGTGTGTGTTAAGGCTTGTATGGTATATTATAGCTAGGCTTTAGAGTTAAGATTTTCTAAGTATGAAGGACATTTAATTATGAAGGGTGGTTTCACTTTAAATGGTTTAATTAATTTGCAAATTTTACTTAATATTTTCTTTTGTTTCACTTGACCTACACTCAACAACTAAGTGTTATGAAGAGAAAAAAAAAAAAAGAGGATCACTCTCTTTTATCCCTACCTTAAGTTACATCTAAAGTAAATTAGTTAATCAATTTCCTTTAGTGAATGAATTATTACATGTTTTAATTATTCCTAAGTTTAGGTTCACTTTAAATAAACTCATTCAATAAGAAAGGCATCTTATGATTAGTTGGAATAAATTACTATCATATAACATATTTGTTCATTTCTTTCCATCATGTATATCATGCATATGATTAAATCTTAAGCATAGCTATAGATACAATTTATATCTTAGCATATTTAAATGATGAATGTGAGTAAATGTATTTGGAATTAATGTTCCATTTGATTGAATGATTTTGTCATATTAATTTAAAGCACTATCTAAATTCTTATGCAAAAGCATAAGGAAAAGAACCTTAAATCACATGACTAATCAACTCAACCAATTAAACAAAGTATGAATGCATGTCTTTTAATAGAAAAAGGGGTTTTCATTCATTAGTTACACTACATTCACATGTATAAAAGTTTTAAAAAATACATCATATTGTCTAGATCAAGGGAATGAGGTAGGAACCTCCTTGGGGACTTAAGCATCCCTGGAATGTCCAAACTAATATACATCTTAGATACATATGGATGTATAAACAACTACAAGAATAGAAAACCATCCAAAATTATATTTTGGTTTGATTGATTTATTTTGTGTAAATGAATTAAAGTTCTATCTAAATTCTAATGCCAAATGCATAAAATGAAATCAAGTAGGTATGTTGCCATTATTTTTGCACCAAAGGAATGAGGTAGGAACCTTAGGGGTTAGGTGTCGGGTCTACATAATATTCTTTACTCAATGAATGTAGACTTTTATTTCATACACTAAATTTATATTCACTTGCATTTCTATGTATATATAACTAAAGTTATATATATGTATATTCATTCATTAATAAACTTTTGAAAATATATTTTAGATTTAATAGTGATACTAGCAACACATATTTTTAATTAAGCCAACACATGCAAATTAACATAAAAGAAATCATTTTTTATTTGATTGATTTGAAAGACATGAATGCATGAGTACAAGTGGCATACAATATTTTTTAGCCTGAATGGAAAGAAATTAAAAAAATAAGAATGTGTCATTTAAGCCAACTAAGTCTTACCAAAGTTTATTAAAACCATTTTTAATCTTTATATTTGATTTGATTTAGAAAATGTGAAAGAGGTTTGCTAATCCTAATCCCATCCCCCATGTGTGAGTTAGTTTGATTTAATCAAGAGCAATTAAGTTAATTTTATGTCTTAATTAGATTGAGGTATGAGTTAAGTCCATTAATTAACCCTACATCACCTTAAGATAATTAAGTAAATAATGATGAGCCAATATGAGATGAAACCACATAAAAAGTAAATTAGCAATGCTCCTAAGAAATGAAAGGGGCCTAATGTGATTGGCTCATAATTAATAGTTAATAAAGCCTAAGGAGCTCACTTAACTACTTTTATTGTTTTCTCACACATGTGAGCTAACCATAATTTCATTAGCTCTCTCTTTGGGTTATTGAACACCAAAGGGTTGACTGACTAAAGGTAATTAAATGTGAATTGGATCTTAGAGTTAATTAAGCTCATTAATCCATTTGGTTAAGCATTAAGCATGTTTAATTGAAATAAAATTAACTTAAGGAAGAGATAAAGAAAAAAGCCTTAATCTCAATCCCTAAGTCTTATATTTGATCACCTAAGCTCTGATTTTATCTTGAAGAGTAATTAATTAATTAATTAATTACCTTATTAATCATTAATTAATTTAATTCAAAAATTAAAGAAAACTTAGGAAATGAATTAGGAAAAACCAATCACATTCCCAGCTCCCTTATTGATCAATTGAGGTAATGGCTTAAATAATTAATTAAGTCACTGTTCATTCACTAATTTATTAATTAAATTAAGAGTGGTTAATGCCTAATCAATTAATTTTTCTAATTAAGCAACTAATAAAATCTCAAAAGTAGGGAGGTAGTCATCCATCTAAACATCCACATAAAATTTGAGATTAATTGGGTGATTAATAAAGTAATTAAGCTAATTAAATTTTTAATTAAACCTTAATGAAGCTAAAATTACTAATTAATTAATAATAATTTTCCTCAATTTTACTATGAAATACCTTTAAAATGAGCCATAGTTTGTAGTTTTTTAGATTTTCTACAATTATTGAATTTTAGAAGTTTAGGCTTAAAAAATTAAAATTAATTAAAAATCCCTTGGCACATGGAAGCACGCGGGTGCTCTTTCCATGGGCAGATTGGCTATTTAAATTATCACATCATTTGCTTCGAATGGAGGTATGAGCTTTCCATGGACCATCGATCCCAGATCGGATCGTAATTCAATTTGTTGGGAGAAATCAAGGGATCTAATGCATTAGATCCCGGGATTCAATCATGCGGAATGAGCGCATGATGTCTATTCGAGCGAAAGATGGATGTCCATCTCATTAATCCAAGATCAGCATTTGGATTCATACCACACCTTGGGAAGGGAGACACACACATCCAATGGCTAAGATTTGCTCAAATGTACATTCACTTCACAAAGGACCAAATGATTTTCACTAGGGAGCTCGATTTTACAAAATTACCTCACCGAAGTTAATGTCTGGCGGTGGGATCAACGGAGGTAGCTTTGTCTAGTAGAGACAAAACCATGTTGAGAAGATTCAGGTTTGATTTGGTGTAGAACCCTCGATTGACCAATCCACGTGTAGCCTACTTGATCAATTCCGGTCTTGGTGAAGGCTCATGGATGATTTGGTTGGCTTCGATTAAGTATGAGAATGGTATGGGTGTGGGGAATTTTGGTTTGATTGAGTAGAAAGGGAGTATTGGTCGAAAGAAGGTTGCCCTATTTTGGTTTCACACGTAGAGGAGAAATTCAATCGAGGGAGGCTTTGGTAAAGCTTGGAAAATTTCAGTGGGGTTTCAAATAAGCTTAGGGAACTATCCTAATGTAATTCATGTTAATTTCCACTCGAATTGGGGGTGTATTCACCAAAAATGTGCTTGATGGATGGACGAGATGGGCTATTTGTTTGGTAGGCATGTGCTCTGAGGTTGTTCCATGTGGCAGACTTGAGTGAGAGGCTGTGGAGGCCCCAAGGGCTGATGTGCAAAGATCTCTTGGCTTGAATCCATTGGTTTTCAATTTTGGCTTGAATGGGGAGGAGTTGAACTCCCATTGGTCCTTGGCTAACATAGGGGGGATTAGGTGAGCTAGGTGGGTCGTGGAGACCACATTTTGAGGCTGTCCATGGTGATGGGGAGTCAACTTTGCTTGTTAATGTGAAGATCAATGGAAAGAAGGTTTGTCCAATGGCTCAATGGTTGGGTGGGGCACACCAATTTTTTGGTGGTTTGAGAGTTGAGTTTGGGTCATATTAGGGGTCCTAGGGTCCCATGAGTTGGTTTTGGGTGATTTGGCTTCATATGATCAAAATAAGCTCATTTGGGTTAGGTTGGGTTGGGTTGACCAATTGGTCAAATTGGGTCAAACCAAGACTTGGGTTAAGTTCAAATGATGTTTTGAAGAGTTTTGGTTCAAGTGGTTTTGATTAATTCAGCTTAGGTTTGATTTTGGCTTATTTGGATTCAAATAGGTCAAATGAGCTAAGTTACTAATTTGACCAATTTGACCAAATTGGGTTGGGTTAAGTGTTAATTCATGGCTTTGGTTAATTAAAAATGATTGTAGGCTTTGGTTTAGTTTAATTTGGAATTAATTTGGATTTTGGACAATTTGACCATTTTGGTCAATTTGGGCTAGGTTGGGTCTAGTTGACCAATTGGTCAAATTGGGTTCAATCATGGCTTTGGTTAGGTTCAATAAGTGATTTAGAATGAACTTGAGCCATTGGTTGCAATCAATTTGGATCAAATCATGATTTGACCCATTTTGGCATTTTAAAATTTGGGTCAATGTCAAATTGGGCTTGATTTGGCTGATGGTTTGGTCATGTTCAATCATTGATTATGAGTTGATTTGAATCAAAGTTCTCAATCAATTTGGTATATGGTGGGTTTTGGCTAGTTTGGGTTTTATTTGGGCTAAGTTGACAGACCAAATTGACTTGGTTTTTACCCAATTCAAAGTAGTTGGTCATTGTGGTGAAAATTTTATATATGTTCTTGCCTTCATCTATCCCTTTTTAAAAAGAGGATAAATGAAAATAGAAATATAACACCTTGTTGGGACACTACACATATCCACATATATTCTTATTAGGGTGACCGAGTACGATATTGAGGAAAGATGTACTATCTCAAAAGATAGAAGTCATCACCCTGCAATGGACCTAATCACCTTAATAAGGACTCCTAAGGACTATGGGTCTTTAGAATGTACCATAGATTCTTCCTGTGCTTTATATAGAAAAGTAAAACATGGTTTATTTTAAACTGGGTTCGTTAAGTTCCGTATAGGGGCAAGCCCCTATAGTTAAATACATGCTAAGGAACAAGATTCATTAGGAATACTCTCGATTAAGGTAAATGATCATTATCTCTAAAGATTTTGAAAGGTAGGACTATTAATCGATTGGTTTATTTTTAGAAGATCAAGTGGGATCGATCAAGAGGAGGGAGTTCTTATCGAAGCCAAATGAAGATAGATAAGGGATGCTTAGGATACTAGGAGGCTAGTAAGCATCCCAAACTATCTTATGATTGTGCTTTACATTTTTCAAATTGAATTGATTTATTTGGATTGAATTTTTATTAGAAATATAGAGCTTATAATTCCATGATATAAGGTCATGAAAATGCTTAAGAGGTAAGAATTTATGTTCGTAGCCCGCAAAGGGAAGTAGCAACCTTTGAACATAAATCTAGGGAGCTTTGGCGAGGGCTAAAACATGACTTAAATCTAAGAAAAAAATAGGTATTTGGTTTACCTCCATGAAAGAGGATAAACCACCACGGACTTACAATTTGCACGGGGTGGCGCAACTAACTCCTCATACATTTCATCATGTAGGCAAGTCATGTCAAGATTGTTATTTATTTAAAAGAGACTAAGTCCTGAAACACACTCCCCATGAGACTAGATTATATAGGGCATGATTTAATGACTTAAATCTAATGCAAATTTTATTATATTTTATTTTCATTTTGGACAATCAATTTGACACAGGCTTTAGGATTCATATGCTGCATGAGAAATAGATTATGCCAAAATTAGCAAGATAAGGAAGGTGTTTCCACCATGGCTCTCAAAGGTTGGCCGTTCTCAAAAGGTGGAAACCCTCCAATCAAGAGTGAAATAATATGCTTTTATACATGATGTGGGAAAAATAATACAACATCCCTAAGGGGTTTATAGTTCTTTCTTGAGGTTATGAGTTATTTTATTTTTAATTTTGAGTTATTTTGATTGGATAGAAAATTTAGTTTTCTAAGAGCCTAATCATCATCCAGGCCATACATCAAAAAAGCTAGTGCAAAAGAATAAGAGGCCATTTGTGGTAGCTCATCAAAAAAAAATAAATTGGATAATGAGAGCTCTACCTTATACAAATTACAAATAAATAAATTACAATCAAGAAGGAATTCATTGTTATGGGGGGTCTTCATTCTTCATTTCTTCTTCCTTCTTTCTTCTTTCTTCTTTTGGTTGGTTGGAATGTGGCTGCTCCAAAGGCTTCAAATGGTACATATGATATAGTCATATATCCAATGTTCCTCTTATTCCCCCATAACAATCATTCTAAAATCCTAATTGCAAAATTACATGAAAATAGGAAAGGAAAATCTAATTAAAATATACAAAATAGAGATTAGCTAATCAAATCATATAATCCCAAGCATGTATATATATAAATTGAACTTAGCTCCACACACATGGGTAACCAAGTCCACTGCTTATTTTGGATTATGCTTAGGGGTATAAGACTACACAAAAAAGTTATATTTTTTTTATATAGTGCCCTTAAGCACAATCCCTAGAAGACAATATGTTAGACTAAGATCCCTACCATTCATACACCTAACATCTAATAAATATATCATAAAATAAAGCATATCAAACCATGCAGCTAGAAGTGGTGACTTAGCTGTGTGTATTTAAGGTTTGTGTGGTATGCTTAGTTAGGCTTTAAGGTTGAAGTTTTCTAAGTGTGAAAATGTTCAACTTAGAGGGTGATTTCATTTAAGTGATTTAGTTACTTTGGTTGATTTTATTTTGTATTTTGATTTGGTTTGAATGAATCCTACAATTAATTACTAAGTAAAGAGAGAAAAAGAAGAGAACTTCTCTTTCCTCCCTTAAGTAATTTCTAAGGTAGATTCATATTTGATTTTTGTTTAGTGAATATTTTATTATGTGTTTTAATTAATCATAAGTTTAGATTTTCCCTAAACAAACCTATTCAAAAAGAAAGGCATTTTAAGATTAAGTAAAGTGAAATACTATCACAAAATACACAACACTTCATTTCTTTTCCAACATGTGTAACATGCATATGGATGAATCCTAAGCATATCTATACATGAAAATGAAAGTGTTTAGCAATGATGAATGCTAAGAGAGCTACTTAAAGAAAATTTGGATGCTTCATGATATATGATTTTGTTAAGTAAAAAAGTGATTCTTTTATTCATTTTTCATATGCACATTTGTAAATATAAAAGACATAAGTGAGTATGACGCCATTGTTAGCACCTAGGTGTAAGGTACAAGACCTACCGGGCTACTTAAAGCCTCAATCCGGGTTGTCACTAATATACCACTTTTCTTAAATACATGTGCATGTACAAAAAAAAAAAAAAATGCATGGAAAGAGATCATACAAAAAGTTTACGTTTGTTTAATTTTTTGGTTTGATTGTTTAGTTATATGTGTGTGTAATTCCTTCCTAAGTCATGACATAAGTGTATAGGAATGGATTTAAGCAAGTGTTATGTTCTTTTCAAATGGTACACTTTGCAAATCTACATTCTATGTTAAGAAAGAGAGGAAAATCACATAACACATTTTATACTATTCATATGCAAGCTCATAAGCAATTAAATAGCATACCTTTCAGTTATAATGTTTAATTTATAAGTTTTGAAAATAATTTTAGATTTAATAGTGATAATAGCTATTCATATTCTTACTTTAGCCAAAACATGCAATTTGACATAAAGGAAACATTTCATTTTAATTTGATTTTTAAAAGGCATGAATGCATGATTTTCATATGACAACATTTAGCATGTTAGGAAAGAAATAAAGTGATGAAAACGTAAATTCATTCACTAATTAATTCTAAAAGAATCTTATGAAATAAGATTATTTAAAGTAAATCAAATTTGTTTTAAAGAGATTTTTTTTTTAATTTTGTTTGGGTTTGATTTGAATTTAAGAAATGTGAAGAGGTTTGCTGGTCTAACCCATTTCCCACTTGTGTATGTTGTTTTAGTTCAATTTTAGAATCATTAGATTGATTTTATATTTTGTTTAGGTTAAGGTGTACATTAAGTTCATTAATTATACACTTACTACACCACTTTAACATATTTAACCAAATGATTATGAGCCAAAGTATGACATAAAACCACAAGGAATTTGAATAAGCAATGTACCTAAGAAAGAAAGAGGTCTAATGCATTTGGCTCATAATTAATGATTAATTAAGCTAAAAGGTTTAGTTTAAGTACCTTCATAATCCTTCCCACACATATGGGTTAGATATGATTTCCTTAAACTTAGGTTATTGAACACCTAAGCATCTACAAGGAAATGATTAAGTTCTAGAATGTTTTGATTTTAAAAGTTTGATTAATTAATCCATTGAGTATTAAACTATTTAATTAATTTTCACCTTAATTAGATTTTATTAAATGAAATGAACTTGGAAGAAAAGATTTGGAGAGACTCTAATCTCATTCCCAATGTCCATTCACTATTCTAAGGCAATTAGCAAACTTAATATCACTATTTAATAGGTTAATTAATCATTTAATTGATTAAGGGAGTGATTAATTGAATCAATCAATTCTCTAATTAAACCATTAATAAATTCTAAGATCATGGGAGGCGAGGTCATTAACCAACCCTAGATGTTTGAATTAATGAGTGGACTAATTAGAGTAATTAATATACATTCCTAATAAACCATAAAATTTCATTGTTCAAAATCATTCAAACTTAATTTTAGATTATTCCCCTTTGAATTATCTTCTGCATTTTATTTTTTGTATTTTTGATTTTCTATATTTAGTTATGAATATTTGAAGATTCCATGATTAAAACTAATTAAATAGCATAATTAAATAGTTAAATTGGTGCCATGTGGACTGGCGACGCTTTCCACATGGTGATGAGATTATAAGTCATCATCACGTCGTGACAGCTTCTGGCGCTTTCTCCTAATCATGGGTGGTCAGTGATAAGCATCTAAGGGATAAATCTATGGATCCTACGTGGCTTGATCATGACCATCCATCCAAAATGCACGGATGGATAGTCCATGATCCATCACTGAGCTCGTCTGTGGGAGAGGGCATCAATGCAATCCTTAGGGCAAGATCCGAGCTCGATTGAGCTCAGATTGAGCTCAAACTTAACCCACACCATCATCATGCAAGGGGCAAGACATATGAGTTGCAATGGGGTGAAAATTATCTTCAAAGGACCAAACACTTCCTATTCAGGTTTGAAGGCATACCTCGCTGGAGGCTATCACCGACGCTCCCAATTGTTGTGGTAGCTTCATCTAGTGGAGACGAAGCCCTGTCGAAAGTTTCAAGCCTTGGGATGAAGTGGATCTTCCTATGGACCAAAGTGGACTTCAATTGCTTGCGGCCTTGATTAAACTCCCCTCTCCCGTGTCTTGAGAACTTGGATGAAGGTTTGAGTGAGCTCGACTAGGTTCCCTCAAGGTGTTTGAAGGGGGGATTATGCTCTAGTTGAGTATTGAGTGAGTTGGAAATTGCCTTGAGCTCCCTTGTTGTCGGTTTAAGGAAACTAAAAATGGAGAAATGGAAGTATCTTTAGAAGGCTTGGAGGAGCTTGTAATTAGTTTCTCTAGCTTCCTTAGCTTCAATCAAGTGTGAGTGTCTTGGATTCAAGTGAAATTAGGGGGAGTATATCTCCCCCTTGAAAGATCGGATGATTGAGCATGGCTTTGCCATTTTGGATCAATTAGCCTGATTCAATGGGTTGTTTTGTCTGTTTGAACTTACACATGGTTCATTTTTGGCTAGAGGTAGTGGATGAGGTTGCCATGTGCCAAGGTGGAGGAATGATTCCCATGTGCTCATTTCCAAGTGGGTGGTGGTTTGGCCATTGGGTTGGGTTTGGTGACCAAACCCATTGGGTCATGTGCACCTCTTAGTGTCCATGGAGTCCACTAAGAGGTGCCAAGTGGCCATGAAGAGGATTTGACCAAATTTAAGTGAATTTGGCTAAGAATTACCTTTGGGTAAAATGGTCATTTGGCTTGGATTTTTAGTTTGAATATGTTTGGTATGATTGAAAATGGGTTGGGCCAAGTTTCAATGAATTTGGAATTGATTTGATATGATTTGGCTCATGTTGACCCATTTAGGTCAAAATGGGTCAACTTGGGTCAAGTTGACCAATTGGTCAAATTGGGTCAAACCAAGGGTTGGGACAAGTTCATATGACCATTTAAATGTGTTGGCATCATTAGTTTGGTTCAATTTGATTTATATTTGGATTTGGTTCATTTGATTTCATTTAGGTCAAATGGGTCAAGTTGACCAATTTGACCCATTTGACTATTTGGGTTAGGTCATGGGTTGGTTTAGGTTTCATTGGTCATTTGAAATGATTTGGTATCTTTATTTCCAATCAATTTTGGTTTAATTTGATTTTGGCTCAATTTGACCTTTTAGGTCAAGTTGGGTTCATAGTCAATTGGGCTAGGTTGGGTTTAGTTGGCCATTGGGGCTTTAAGTTCAACAAGTGATTTGGAATGAACTTGACCCATTGGTTTCAATCAATTTGGCTTAGATCAAGTTTTGACACATTTTGACTTTTTAGGTCAAGTTGGGTCAAGTGGCCAATTGGGCTAGGTTAGGCTCAAATGATGACTTGGTCAAGTTCAAACATTGATCATGAATGAGTTTTGATCAATGGTTTCAATCAATTTGGCCTATGGTGGATTTTGGCTAGTTTAGGTTTCATTTTGGCTAAGTGTTGACTTGGTAAACCCTTAGGTTTGACTTGGTTTGACCCAATTTGAGTGATTGATCATCTCATGATGATTGTTGCTCACAATGTGAGGCTTAGGTGGGCTTAGTTCAATCCAATTTGGGTAGGATTAGAATTTGGCTCATAAGGGGTACTTTAGGTCACTTTGGGTCAAGTGAGCCTAAGTGGGTCAATTGGCTTGATCAAGGCTTGAATCAAGTTTGATTGAACTCACATATGGACTTATGATTGAAATATAAATCCATTTGCAAGTGATTTGGAGTCAAATGGGTTTTGATTCATTTGACAATTTCAAGTTCAAAGGGTGAACATGAGTTTGACTTGGGTTTGATTTTGAATTTAGTTTTGGTTTGATGATTGAAGTTTGTGTTTATATTTAGATTCATGATTGAAGGGTTGATTGAATCATGAAGAAAATCAAGTTTTTGATTTGAATTTGATTTGGCTAAGTTCAAGAATTTGACTTGAAAGGCTTAGGTTGAATTTTGGTTGAATTTAGATTTGATTTTTGAATTTATTTTGGTTCCATGGTTGTAGTTTATGTTTATATTTTGTTTCATGATTGAAGGATTGATTGAATCATGAAGAAAAATCAAGGATTTGGCTTGATTTGAATTTAATTTGGCTAAGTTGAAGAATTTGACTTGAAAGGCTTAAGTTGAATTTTGGTTGAATTTGGATTTGAGTTTAGAATTGATTTTTGGATATTTGAATTTATATTTCATTTATATTTGTGAATATAAATGAGAATATAAATGGGTTATGAGAAAATTTCTTGAGTTTGAATTGATTTGGATTTGATTTAGGCTAAGTCCATAAGATAGAATCAAAGTGACTTAGGAAAGATTTTGGAATTTGGAATTCAATCATGGGTTTCAATCATTTGGCATTGACTCATGATTTGAGAAAATCCATCAAGTTGGAATTGATTTAAGTTTGAAGTTGATTTGATTTGGGGTTTGATCTGATTTTTGAAATTTGACTTGAAGGAATGAAATGAGGATTTGGTTCGAGCTATAGGGTAGACAAATTTTCCTAACACTAAGGCATAACCTATTCCATGATAACTCTTCTAAGTCTCTAGGGTTGGGTTAAGTGTTCACCTAATCACTAGAAGTGTCTTAAGACTAAGGAAACTCTTAGTGTAGAGAGAGTCATGTCTAAGATGGAGGGGTTGAGAGATCATCCTAAAAATGAGGTCAATAGTCACCCTAGGATGATTGTTGATCATGATATGGGGTTTGAATGGGCTTAGTTTAATCCAATTTGGGTTGAAATAGAACTTGGCTCAAAAAATTCTTTTAGGTCACTTTGGGTCAAGTGGACCTAAATTAGCCAATTGGCTTGATCATGGCTTGATTCAAGTTTAATTGAACTCACATATGAGCCTAGGATGAACATATAAATCCATTTGTAATTGGTTTGGAGTCAAATGAATTTTGGTTCATATGATAATTTCAAGTCAAAAGGGGTCAACATGGGCTTGACTTGGGCTTACTTAGGTTTGGTTTGATAATTCTAGTTTGTGTTTATATTTGGGTAAGTGCTTGAAGAGATGATTGAATCATAAAGAAATTCATGGGTTTTGAGTTGATTTGGTTGACATTTAGCCAAGTTTAAGAATTTGGCTAAAAAGGCTAAAATTGGGAATTTGATTGGGTTTGGTTTTGACTTGGATTTATATTTCATTTATATTTGTGAATATAAATAAAGATATAAATGATTATGAAAATCACTTGGAGGTTTGGACAAATTTGACTAAGTTGAGGGATGTAGGTCAAAAGGGCTTAAGTAGGGAATTGATTTGGTTTGGTTTAGTTTGATTTGATTTGAAAGGTTTGAATTTAGATTTCTTTTATATTTAAGAATATAAATAAAGGGATGATTGATTTATAAAGAAATCAATTAAGTTTGGGTTGATTTAGGGAGGTGGGTCCATATAAGAAAGGATTTTAGAGTTTGAATTTAATCATGGGTTTCAATCATTTTGAGTTGGATTTGATTTGAAATTTGGGTTTGGATTTTATTTAAGATTGAATTTGATATTTGAGAAAATCAATTGAATTGGGGTTGATTTGAATTTGGTTAAGACTAAGTCCATAAGATAAGATCAAAGGGCTTAGGAATGGATTTGGAATTTGAATTTAATCATAGGTTTCAATCATTTGATTTGGGATTGGATTTATGATCTTGGATTTGAATTTGAGGTTTGGTTTGGAAGAAGGAAGCAATGATTGGGTTTAAGGCTATAGGGTAGGCAAGTCTTCTTAAATCCCTAAGGCATAACATGTTACTATGGCTAACTCTTCCATGTCTCTAGGCTTACGTTAAGTGTTCACCTAATCACTAGAAATGTCTTAAGACTAAGGAGCACTTACTTCCTGAGTCCTAGATCTATGATGAGGAAGTTGAGAGCTCACTCCAAAAGTGAGGTCAACAGGTTTTCATCCACTAGTTATATCATACATGTACACACACACACACACACACACACACACACACACACACACACACACACAAATGAGGTGCCCTATTGGTGGCACAAGTCGAACCTTAACTAAGGGCGAGAGTGTCGACCCGGGACTTATCTCAACTCAAAAGTAGTTAGGGCGATTCTTATAGAATTTTGCTCACACCGCCCTAAAGATAGATGCACAGTGAGATGGGGTTTTCCTCCTAATCTACAAGAGCAAATATATATTTCATTTATATGTTTGCGTGGACCCTATTGGTGTGCGAGGGACCACACTAAGAAGGATCTCATATCAGTCTTATCCTATCTTAGACTTACTAGACCAAGAGAGAATCTGCATATTCATGAGATAAATTCTCCAACCATAGGGGTGTAGAAAGGGAGGCTTTAATCCAAAACCCGTAATGTGTCTAGATGGGGTGCTAAGGATGTGATCCAAATAGAGTACCACAGGAGGTGCCTAGGGGCTTTATCCGTAACCTATAAAGAAAGCCTATAAGTATATGGTGGCCAACTCAGAGAAAGCTTGTAGACTTACATCTATCATGAGTGATATACCCAGTGGGTGTATGTCAACATAATGATAACCACCACCTAAGGTGCCCATCGATTTGTGGCAATCAACCTGAGAAGAATGCTTGGAGACTTACATCTTCATTAATGGAAGTGATCATCGGGATAGTTTGTCATCGAAGAAATAGATGCTATCTGACCTAGGGAGACTATCAAGTGGAAATCTGACTAAACTAAAGCATGAGTAGTCAGGAGGAAAGGAGCCACTAGGGGACTTATCCTAAACCTCAAATATACTTGACCTAGTTAGTGCATGGTACAAGAAGAAGAAGCGTGTAGGCTTACATCCTCTTAAAGTCAACATGGGATAGTTATCATGAAGGAAATAATAAACAAACATGATTGTGGTTTATAATGGTCAAGTTAGGAAGAAAGTCTTGTAGACTTACATCCGCCAAACAAATAACCATTGGAGTGACACACTAGCAAGGTAACATGTCAACCTGACCTAGAATAGCTAATGAGTGGATGTCATAGAGGGGTTTATCCCACATCAAAGTAGCCCGAGACAAAATATGTGTATGTGTGTTTGTCATATATACTCAACCAAGTCAGTTAATGTTGGCTAGTTTAAGAAGAAGGCATAACAGGCTTACATCCTTTAAATGAAGCTAACATGAGGGTAGCTTACTGACTAGGTGACACACTAATAGGTCTACCATGCTAACAAGGTACTCGTCGGTGTGTAGCTGTCAAATTAGGAAAGAAAGCCTAGCATACTTACTTCTTCCTAAACAAGGTGATGCATTATAGGTAACATGTCGGACCTAGAGCGGTGATGAGTGAGTGCATGGGGCATTATCCCACATCAAAGTAAGATAAAATATATGCATGTGTTTATGTTGTGAAAGAAGGAATAGGATGCGCAGTTCTCTTACACCTATCCTAAAACACGAAAGAATGGATGAAATGATGGGGGCAATGTGACTCCACCAAGAAAGGATCTCTCGGGTTGCTTAACTTGTTAAAATAGAATGCCGCTTGGGTTATCTTACACCTATCCTAATAGCACTAGTGATAAATATTGAGTTTTTGATGTAAGTTTGAATGAATGTTTAGATTGATGAGTAATTTTAAAGAGCAATTAAATGTCAATTTTTTTATTCAAACTTTACCAATGTAGACGTGAAAACATGCCTTTACTAAAGAATTGATTTTGATTTTGATTTTTTTTTGAAATTTCTTTAGGTGTGTGCAAATGGAACAAGAACAACAAAGAGTAGTGTTCTTTCTCCAAAATCTTTAGGACTACTCAAAGTAATTGATCATCCTTAGTGAAAGAAATTCACCAAAGCTTCTCAAATATTATGCTCTAATTTCTATTTGAATGAAAGAAATTTCTTATTACAATTACTTGAATTATCCTCCAAATTTGAATTTTGATTTTGAATGTAATTGATTTTGAAGAAGTGTTTGTTGACATAGAAATACAAGACACTCTCCTATCATAGTGGTTGTGGTGTTTATTTTTTTAATGTTTGGGTGTATTTATGTGAGGGCACACCACACAGATCTGCAAATGCACTCATTAGGGTGATCGAGTATAATATTAAGGAATAGTGTACTATCTCAAGAGATAGGAATCACTACTTTATAATGGACCTAATCATCGAATGAGGACTCATAAGGCATGATGGGTCTTCGGATATTCCAGAGATTTTTCCTCTACTTTATATGGAAAAGTAAAGCAGATTTATTTAAACTAGGTTCGTTAAGTTCCCTATAGAGGTAAGCCTCAATAGTTAATTATATCTTAAGGAAAATGAATCCCTTAAGAATACTCTCAAAAAGTGTTTATTGTTGTCTCTAAAGAATTCACAGATAGGACTATCAAAAGATTAGTTCTATTTTTGAAAATAAAGTGGGGGGAGATCAAAAGGGAAGAGTTCTTATAGAAACCAAGGGAGATAGTAGGGAGTGCTCATTATACTAGGAAGCCTGAGAACCCAATCTATTCTATGGTTGGGCTTTATAGATTTAATTTGAGTTGAATTTTTTTTAGAAATGAAAGACTTATAATTCCACAATACAAGATTGTGAAAATGCATAAGAGGTGAGGATTTATGCTTACACCCCATAAATGAAAACAACGACCTCAGATCCTAAATCTAGGAAGCTTTGTTGAGGACCAAAGCATGACCTAAATCTAAGGCAAAAATGGGTATATGGTTTACCTCCACAAGAGAGTAAACCACAATGGGAGTTATTATCACCAACCAACCTCCCTATGCTTTAAATCCATGTAGAAAAGTCATATGCTTTGCAAGATGGCTAGACTATTATTTACTTAGAAAAGAAACTAAGTCCTTAAACTCACTCTCTAAGAGACTAGATCATGAAGGGCATGAGTCATGATTTAAATCTAATGCAAATTTTGTCAAGTTTTATTTGATTTTTGGAATTTTTATTTTGACACCCCCTATAGGATTTTGTATGCCTAATTGCATGAGAAATTAGTTGTGGGCTAAATGAGTAGAGAAAGAGGTCTCTTTCCATCAAAGGCTTTTACAGGTTAAGCCTTTATTCTCTGGCACAGTGGAAGCCCTCTCTTAGCAAGAGTGGAAGAATATGATATGCATGATTTTATACATTCATTCATCCAGCTAAGGGGTTGCTAAAAATTTTATTATCTTGATTTAATTCATAGGCTTTTATGTGAGATTATGAGTTATTTTAAAATTTTAATAATGAGTTGTTAATGGGATAGAAAATTTATTTTTATCCTAGGATCCTAATCGCATCCAGGCTATTCAATAATCACCAATCATAAGGAAACTATGAGAAGGCATGCTATTTCTAATGCACAAGCTAAATAAAATATTAAATAATTTTATAAAGCTATCACAAAAGAATAAAAGGATGGTGCTAGGTTCCATATACAACTAGAAAGAAATGTGTGAGCTCTTTATATATCCCAGTATAATGAAAAAATAATTATAATTATGAAATGATAAGTGTTATGGGGTTCTTCATTCTTCATCTTCCATCTTTACTCTTCATCTTTCATTTTATCATTTTTTTGATTCGCTTCATTTCTTTCTTTCTTTTGGCTTGAGTGGGATGTAGCTTGCTCCAAAGGCATCACATGGTATATAAGACATGGTCTTCTAACCAATGCTCATCCTTAATCCCCATAACACTTATCCTAATCCAAATGCAAAAATTATATTAAAAGGAAGGAAAGTAAATCTAGTTATACCTGCAAAACAAATGTTAGCTAAATACACCATACAACCCAAACAGTTATATGAATAATTTGGATTTAGCACCCCACACATGGGTAACTAAATCCACCTGTCCTAACTTGGGCTATGCTTAGGGGCTAAGCAACCAGCATAGTAAAAAGCATTTATATTTTATTATTACAATGGCCCCTTAAGCATGCCCCCCAGCATAAAATAAGATTAGGCTAATATCGACCTAACATTCAGGCTACACACATACACCCTAATATCAACTCTAAAATAATATATCACAAAACTAAACATTCATCAAACCATACACCGCCCTAATATAAAGCTAGAGATGGCCACTTAGCCTAATGTGCATGTGTTAGAGCTTGTGTGGTATGTCCTAACTAGGCTTTAGGGTTATGATTTTCTAAATGTGAGAGATTTAAATTATTAAGGGTTGATTTCTCTTTAAGTTGTTTAGTTGATTCAGAGATTTTACTTAGTATTTTTTTTCCTTTTGTTTCATATAGCCTACACTTAACAATTAAGTGTTATAAAGAGAAGAAAGAGAGGGAGAGTCTCTCATTTATCCCTACTTTAAGTAATTTATAAGGTAAGTTGATTAATGAATTTCCTTTAATGAATGGTTTATTATATGTTTTAATTAACCCTAAGTTTAGATTCATTCTAAATAGCCCTATTCAATAAGAAAGGCATCTTGGGATTAATTATGGTGGATTACTATCACATAACACACACCCATCCATTTCTTTCTATCATGTATACCATACACATGAATAATCCTAAGCATACCTATACATGCAATGCAAATCTTAGCATACTTTGATGATGAATGCAAAGAAGTGTTTTGAAGTTTAAATATTTTATTTGTTAATTGAATTATGAATGCATGTCTTTATTATACAAGAAAGAGAGATTTTTCATTTATTAGCTAAATACACATTCAAATTTATAAAGTTATAAGTGAGTATGACACCGTTATTTTCTACACCAGGGGCATAAGGTACAAGACCTACTTAGGGCTACTTAAAGCTTCGTAGCCCCAGGATGTCCAGACTAATATACCAATTTTCTTAGATACATGTAAATGTATGAATAACTATAAAGATAGAAGAATCCATGCAAAAGTTATATTTTATTTATTTAATTTTTGCTTCTTTATTCATTGGCCACATCACACGTGCATATGTATAAGAGTTTTAAGTGAGTACGACGCCATTGATTTCTACTCTAGGGGCGTAAGGTACAAGACCAACCTAGGACTACTTAAAGCCTCGCAATCCCAAGATGTCTAGACTAATATGTCACCTTTCTCAAATACATATGAATGTACAAAAAGAACCAAATGGATAAGGAATCATGCAATAAATTGTATTTGATTTGGTTGTATGATTTATATGTGTAATATGAAAACCCTTCCTAAGTCCTAACATGGAGATGCATAGGAATAGATTTAGGCAAGTATTATGTTCTTTTCAAATAAAGTATACACTTTCAAATCCTGTGTGAATCCATGTTAATAGAAGGAAAGAGAGCTTCATAGTACACATCTTATACTATTGTCACATGCAAGCTTATGAGTATTTGTAATAAGCATTACTTCATTTGTAATAATTGATTTATAGGTTTTGAAAATAGTTTTTTTTGGTGTAATAGTGATAATAGCCACTCATATTCTTAATTTTAGCCAACACATGTAATTTGGCATAAAAGGGCACATTTTATTTAATTAATTTTCAAAAGAAATGAATGCAAGATTTTATATGATAAATAATATTTAGTATGATTGTAAAGAAATAAAGGAATGTAAACACATGATTTCATTCACCCCAATTAATTCCTAAGGATAATCATATCAAATAAAGTTATTTAAAATGAATCAAAATTCTTTAAGGACATTTTTATCTTTGAATTTGATTTGATTTAAGAAATATGAGAGGGTTTGCTAATCCTAACCCATTTCCCCATGTGTGAATTAGTTTGGTTTAATGAGGAATATTTAAGTTGATTTTATGTTTTGATTAGCTTACTAACTCCTCCTATGATTTTAAATACATGTAGGCAAGTCTTATGCTTTGCAAGATAGCTAAGCTATTATTTATTTATAAAGGAGACTAAATCCCTAAACACACTTCCTAATATACTAGATCAAGAAGGGCATGAATAATGACTTAATCTAATGTAAATTTTGTTAAGTTTTATTTTGATTTTTGGACATTTTTATTTGACATAGACTATGAGATTTCATATGCCTAATGCATGAGAAAATTAGTTGTGGGCCAAAAATCAGAAAGAAGGAGTTATGTTTCTACCTTGGCTCTCAACAGTCAAGCCATTTTCTTTGGCAAAGGTGGAAGCTCTCCATTAGCAAGAGTGAAGTAATATGATTTATGCATGATGTGAGACATACAACATCTTGCTAAGAGGTTGCTAAATATTTTATTATCTTGATTTATGTCCTAGGCTTTAGGTGAGGTTATGAGTTGTTTAATTTAATTTTGAGTTGATTAATTGGATAAAAAATTATTTTCCTTAAGAGCTTAATCATATCCAGGCCATTCATCAAATAATGAAGAAACTATAAAGTTCATGCCATCCTAATTGCACAATCATAAACATAACATCAATCAATTTATAAAATTAACGCAAAAGGAATAAAAGGCGGGTACCTCCGTACAACTTGAAAAGAAATCCGGGTAGCCGAGCTTTACCCTTATACAACTCAGAATACAAATGAATGATTATAATTAAAAGGAAATTCATGTTATGGGGTCTATTCATTCTTTCTTCCTTTCTTCTCATTTCTTTATTTCTTCATTTCTTTTCTTCCTTTTGATTTGACTTGGGATGTAGTTTGTTCCAAGGCTTCACATGGTATATAAGACATGGTCCTATAACCAATGTTCACCTTAATTCCCTCATACATTCTTCCAAATCTTAATTACAAAATTTACATCAAAATGAGAAAGATAAATCTAACTAAACCTATAAAATAAAGATTAGCTAAACATACCACACAACCTAAACAGCTATATGAATAATTTAGACTTAGCACCCCACGCATGGGTAACCAAGTCCACTTGTCCTAATTTGGGTTATGCTTAGGGGTATAAGCAACCTGCACAACAAAAGTATTTATATTTTTATTACAACATCCCTTAAGCACAACCCCCTGTATAAAACATGATTAGGCTAAGATCGCCCTATCATCCAGACCACGCACATACACCCTAACATTTAGTCTTAAAATATTACATCACAAAATAAAATCAGGCATCAAATCATGCACCACCCTAACATAGAGCTAGAAATGGTGACTTAGCCTAATGTGTGTGTGTGTGCCATTTAAGGCTTGTGTGACATGTCTTAGCTATGCTTTAAGGTTAAAATTTTCTAAGTGTGAAAGGTTCAATTTAGAGGGTGGTTTCATTTAAGTGATTTAGTTGATTTGTCATTTTAGTTGATGATTTGATTTGGTTTGAATGAACCTACACTTAGTTACTAAATTTTATGAGGAGAAGAAAAGAGAAGAGAACTTCTTTTTCATCCCCACCTTAAGTAATTTCTAAGGTAGTTTCATTAATGATTCTTCTTTAGTGAATATTTTATTATGTGTTTTAATTAATCCTAAGTTTATATTTAGTCTAAATATCCCTATTCGATAAGAAAGACATCTTAAGATTAGCTAAGGTGAATTACTATCACATAACACACAACCATTTATTTCTTTCCACCATGTATACCATGCATATGAATGATCCTGAGCATACCTATACATGCAATACAAATTTGAGCACATTTTGATGATGGATGCTGAGTGATATGATTTGAAAATTTGGATATTCCATTGATGTTTTTTTATTATGAGAAAAGAGGATTCTTTATCCATTAACATAATGCACATCCACATGTATAAAAGATATAAGTGAGTATGACACCATTATTTTCTACACCAAGGCATAAGTTACAAGACCTACTTGGGGCTACTTAAAGCCTTGCAGCCCCGAGATGTTCAGACTAATATATCACTTTTGTTAAATACATGTAAATGTACAAAGAGAAATAAATGGATGAAGAATCTTACAAAAGATTTTTGTTTGATTTATGTTGACCTTATTTTTAGAATGAGCTCTCAATCCCTCCATCTTAGACATAGGACTCCTCTTAGACACTAAGAGTTCTTTGGTCTTAAGACACTTCTAGTGATTAGGTGAACAATTAACCCTAGAGACTTAAGAATTAGCCAGGAATAGGTTATGCCCTAGGGGTTTGCCTACCCTATAGCTTGAACCAAATCCTCACCTCCTTCTTTCTTGTCAAACTCTAGATCTAAATCAAACTCCAAACTCAAATCAATTTCAATTCCAAAAAACAAACCTTAAATCAAATGGATTTTCTCAAATCATGAATCAATTCAAATGATTGAAACCCATGATTGAATTCCAAGCTAAAATCTTTCCTAAGTCACT
Organism: Cymbidium sinense; assembly: GCA_021442155.1. NCBI lineage: Eukaryota > Viridiplantae > Streptophyta > Magnoliopsida > Asparagales > Orchidaceae > Cymbidium > Cymbidium sinense. The sequence continues at coordinate 7,729,643 of CM038226.1, forward strand.
TTGATTCCATCTTATGGACTTAGCTCAAATCAAAACTAAATAAATTCAAATTCAAGAAATTTTCTATAACTATTTATATTCTCATTTATATTCACAAATATAAATGAAATATAAATGATCAAAACTAAATCCAAAACTTAACTCCAAATCTAAAGTCTTTCCTAAGTCACTTTGATTCCATCTTATGGACTTAGCCCAAATCAAATTCAAACCATTTTAAACTCAAGAAATTTTCTAATAACCCATTTATATTCTCATTTATACACAAAATGAAATGAAAATATAAAAATAACCAAAACTAAATGCAAAACTCAATTCTAAGTTCAAAACCTTTCCTAAGCCCTTTGACCCCATCTTATGGCCTTAGCTCAAATCAAATTCAAATCAATTCAAATTCAAGAAATTTTCTCATAACCCATTTATATTCTCATTTATATTCACAAATATGAATGAAGTATAAATTAAAATACCCAAAACCAAATTCAAAACTCAAACCCAAATCAAATCAAAATTCAACCTAACCCTTCAAGTCAAATTGTTGAATTTGGCCAAATCAAACTCATATCAAGTCGAACCTTAATTTTTTCTTCATGATTCAATTAATCATTCAATCATGAATCCAAATATAAACATATACTTCAATCATCAAACTAAAACTATATTCAAAAATCAAACCCAAGTCAAACTCATGTTCACCCTTTGAATTTGAAATTGTCAAATGAATCAAAACTATTTTACTCCAAATCACTTGCAAGTGGATTTATATTTCAATCATAAGTCCATATGTGAGTTCAACCAAACTTGAATCAAGCCTTGATCAAGTCAATTTACCCTCCCTTGACCCAAAGTGACTTTGAGCCAAATTCTAATCCTACCTAAATTGGATTGAACTAAGCCCACCTAAGCCTCACATTGTGGGTAACAATCATCATGGGATGATCAATCACTCAAATTGTGTCAAACCAAGTCAAACTTAAGGGTTGACCAAGTCAACACTTAGCCAAAATGAAAACTAAACAAACCAAAAATCCACCATAGGCCAAATTGATTGAAACCATTGATCAAACCCAATTCATGATCAATGTTTGAACTTGACCAAGCCATCATTTGAGCCTAACATAGCCCAATTGGCCACTTGACCCAAGTTGACCCAAGTTGGCTTAAAAAGTCAAAATGAGTCAAATCTTGATCTTAGCTAAATTGATTGCAACCAATGGGTCAAATTCATTCTAAACTATTTGTTGAACTTGACCAAAGCCTCAATTGGCTAACAAGACCCAACCTAGCCCAATTGATCATGAACCCAACTTGACCTAATAGGTTAAATTGAGCCAAATTCAAATCAAACCAAAATTGATTGAAACTAAAGCTTGCAATGCATTTTAAATGACCAACCAAACCTAAAAAAAACCCTTGACCTAACCCAATTAGGTCAAATGGGTCAAATAAGTCAACTTGACCCATTTGACCTAAATGAAATCAAATGAACCAAAATCAGATATAAACCAAATTGAACCAAACCAATGATTCCAACACATTTCAAATGGTCATATGAACTTGACCCAACCCTTGGTTTGACCCAATTTGACCAATTAGTAAACTTGACCCAAGTTGACCCATTTTGACCTAAATGGGTCAACATGAGCCAAATGATATCAAATCAACTCCAAATTCTTTTAAATTTGACCAACCCAATTTCAAACTAATCTAAATCTGCCAAAAGTGAAATCAAAGCCAAATGACCATTTTACCTTTAGTCAAAAAGTAACCTATGGCCAATTCCACCTGTAATTTGGTCATATCCTTTTGATGGCCACTTGGCACCCTCTTAGTGGTCCAAGTGAACACTAATGAGTGTGGTGCACATGACCTAATGGGTTTTGGTCAGCCAAACCCAACCCAAGGCCAAAATCGACCACCTAATAGGAATTTCTCCACATGGGATCCCTCCCACTCTCATTTCAAGCATGGAAGCTTTACTACTCCAATCCAAGGCCAAAACCAAATCACATGCCACTGAAAATAGCCTAACAAACTCCCTCTATGGGATCAATTTGATCAAAATGGCAAAGGCAAGCTCGACCGTCCGATCCTTGATGGGGGGGATGTACTCCCCCTAATTTCACTTGAATTACATTCATTCATAGTCGATTGAGCTTAGGGAACTCAGATCAAGCTTCTCCAAGTTCCTCTAAGCTTCCTCAACCCACTTTGATTTCTCCATTCTCCTCAAGCTAAAGATAAGAGAGCTCAAGGAATTTTCCAACTCATCCATCACTCAACCATAGCTCAATTCCACCTTCAAACACCTTTAGAGGACTCAATTGAACTTGCACAAAGCTTCTTCTAAGCTTCCAAGGCACGGGAGGAGGGAACTAGACCAAAGCCGCAAGCCTAGGAGGAGGACTTTGGTCAATTGGAGGATCTACTCAACCTCAAGCCCTCAAACCTTCAACAGGGCTTCATCTCCACTAGACGAAGCTACCTCTATGGTTAAGAGCATGATAGCCTCCAGCAAGGTATTATTTATAACGAGGCTAGATTTTCTTTGGTCATTTATGAAGAGAAGTGTGACCCCAAGTGAATTCAACTGATGGATGTCTTGCTTATCCCTTCTTGATGGTGTGTGATCAAAGCTCAACTGAAGCTCGGATCAAGCCATGGAGGATGGAGTTGCCTCCCACGAAGCTTAGAGATGAATCATGGACTATCCAACCCGCGTGTTTTGGATGGATGGTCACAAAAACACATGAGATCCCCTAATTTGCTATTAGAACTGTGTTTAATCCGTCTCTGATCTTTGATCGACGGAAAAAATTGCATAGCGCCACCGGTTGATGCAACATAGGATGTGATAACTTAAATAACAAATCTCATCATGCCACGTGGAAAGTGCACGCCGCGTTAGCGGTCCATGTGGCACCAACGAGATTAGTTATATAGTTAGGGATTTAATGAAGTTTTAATCATGAAAACTTTAAAATTACATAACTAATTATGGGAAAATCAGAAAAATACAAACTCAAATGCATTTTGAAAATATTTCAAAGGGAAATAATATAAAATTAAGTTTAATGGATTTTGAACAGTAAATTTCATGCAATTTGGGTTTTATTGAGAATGTAATTATGATAATTACTCCCTAATTATTTCATTGATTAATTTCAAACTTTAGGTATGTTTAGTGGGATGACTTCTGCCTCCCCTAATTTTCTTGGAATTTATTAATAGTTTAATTAAGGTAATTGCTTGATTCACTCCTAATTACTCTCTTAATTAATTAAATAATTAATTAACCTATCAAATAGTTATAAATTAATTAATTAAGTTTGCAAATTAACTCAGAACAGTGAATGGACTTAGAGAATGAGATTAGGAGTCCTCTCCCAAATCTTTTTCCTTAAGTTTATTTCATTTGGATAAAAATCTAATTAAGGTGAAAATTAATTAAATAGTTTAATCACTTAATTAAATGACTTAATTAATAAAAATTTTAAAATCAAATCAATTTGAATTTAATCATTTCCTTCTTAGGTAGATACTTAGGTGTTCAATAACCTAAGTAGCTTTAGAAAATCAAATCTAACCCATATGCATGGGAAGGGTTATGAAAGTACCTAAATTAAACCCTTTAGCTTAATTAATCATTAATTGTGAGCCAACTAAATTAGGGCCCTTTCTTTCTTAGGAGCATTGCTGATTTAAATTTCTTGTGATTTTATGTCATACATTGGCTCATAATTACTTGGTTAAATATGTTAAAGTGTTGTAAGTAAGGGGTAATTAATGGACTTAATGTACACCTTAACCTAAAAAAAATATAAAATCAATCTAATGGTTCTAAAATTAAACTAAAAAAACATACACATGTAGGAGATGGGTTAGGCACAACAAATCTTCTCACATTTCTTAAATTCAAATCAAACTCAAAGCAAAGCTAAAAATTTCTTTAAACAATTTGATTCACTTTAAATAATCTTATTCCATAGGATTATTTTTAGGAATTAATTAGGGTGTGTGAAGTTACATGCTTACATCACTTCATTTATTTCCTAGCATGCTAAATGTATGTCATATGAAAATCATGCATTCATGTCTTTTAAAAAATAAATTAAAAATGAAATATTTCCTTTATGTCAAATTGCATGTTTTGGCTAAAGTAAGAATATGAATGGCTATTATCACTATTAAATCCAAAATTATTTTTAAAACCTATAAACAAAACACTACAAATGAAGGTATGCTACTTATAATTATTTATAAGCTTGCATGTGAGTATAATATAAAGATGTGCATTATGTGACTTTTTTTTTCTTTTTTTTGAATAGGATTTGCAAAGTGTATAGTTCCTTTGAAAAGAACACAACACTTGCTTAAATCTATTCCTATTCATTCCTATGTTAGCATTTAAGAGGGACCTTCACATTTGTACATATAAATTAAACAACCAAAATTAAACAAACAAACATAAACCTTTTGCATGATTCTCTTTCCATGCATTTCAGACGGTACATGTATTTAAGAAAAGTGGTAATTAACTGGACACCTGTGGTTAGACTTTAAGTAGCCCCAAGGGTCTCGTATCTTACAACCCTAGGGTTGAAAATAATGGCACTCACTATATTATTTTTCATGTACATGTGTGCATATGAATAATAGATAAAAGAACCCCTCTTTAATACTTAACAAAAACATACATACATGAAACATTCCAAATTTCTTTAAGCAATATATCCTAGAATTCATCATGAAGGTGTGCTAATATTTCCATTTGTATGTATAGGTATGCTTAGGATTCATCTATGCACATGTTGAAATAAATAAAGTGTTGTATTTTGTGATAGTAATTCACTTTACTTAATCTTAAAATGCCTTTCTCTTTGAATAGGTTTGTTTAGGAAAATCTAAACTTAGTATTATTAAAACACATAATAAAACATTCACTAAGAAAAAAAATCAATAATGAATCTACCTTAGGAAATACTTAAGCTAGGGAGGAAAGAGAAGTTCTCTTCTCTTTTCTTCTCTTTATAACTTAGTAATTAATTGTAGGTTCATTCAAACCAAATCAAATCATAAAAATAAAACTTAACTAAATCAACTAAACCACTTAAATGAAACCACCCTCTAAGTTGAACCTTTCATACTTAGAAAATTCTAGCCTTAAAGCCTAGCTAAGACATACCACACAAATCTTAAATGGCACACACATTAGGCTAAGTCACCTTATATAGTCCTTTGTTAGGGCAGTGCATGGTTTGATGTTTGCTTTTATTTTATAATATGATATTTTAGTCTGGATGTTAGGGTGTATATGTGTAGACTGAATAGTAGGGCGGTCTCAGTATAACCTTCATCTTCTGTAGGGGATTGTGCTTAAGATGTGCTGTAATAAAAATATAAATGCTTTTGCTATGCAAGTTGCTTATACCCTTAAGCATAATCCAAAATAGGTCAGGTGGACTTGGTTACCCAAGTGTGGGGTGCTAAGTCTAATTTATTCATATACATGTTTGGAATTGTGTCGTTTGTTTAGCTAATCTCTATTTTGCAGGTGTTAGTTAGATTTACTTTTCTTATTTTCATGTAATTTTGTAATTAAGATTTGGAATGAATGTTATGGGGGATTAGGATGAACATTGGTCATAAGACTTTATCTTATGTACCATGTGAAGACTTTGGAGCAACCACCTTCCAACCCACCAAAAGAAGAAAGAAGAAATGAAGAAATGAAGAATGAAGAATGAAGAATGAAGATCCCCATAACATGAATTCTCTTTTGATTGTTAATTCATTTATAATTCGGGTTGTATATGGGTAGAGCTCGACTACCCAATTTCTTTTCAGGTTTGTGTAGTAGAGCCCGACCATAAAAGGCCTCTTATTCTTTTGCGCTAACTTTATAAATTGTTTGATGTTTGTTTAGATTGTGCATTAAGAAGACATGTTTTCCTAGTTTCTTTCTTGCTTTGATAAATGGCCTAGATACGATTAGGATCTTAGGAAAAAATAAATTTTCTATCTAATTAATCAACTCAAAACTAAAATTAACAACTCATAACCTCATTTAAAGCTTAGGTTATAAAAATAAGATGAAAGATTTAGCAACCCCTTAGCTGGATGTTGTATGTTTTCACATTATGCATAAAAAGCATCTTATTTCACTCTTATTTTGGAGGGCTTCCACCCGTGCGAGGGAACTTAGCTTGACCTTTAAGAGCCATAGTGGAAACACACCTCCTTTCTTGCTAATTTTGGCCCATAATCTAATTTCTCATGCATTAGGCATATGAATCCTATAAGTCTGTGTCAAATTAATAGCCCAAAAATGAAAATAAAATATAACAAAATTTGCATTAGATTTAAGTCATTAATCATGCCCTACATGATCTAGTCTCTTAGAGAGCATGTTTAAGGACTTAGTCTCTTTCTAAATAAACAACAACTTAGCTATCTTACAAAAGCATATAACTTGCCTACATATATTTAAAATCATAGGAGGAGTTAGTTGTACCACCCTAAGTTGTAATAAAATGGTTTATCCTCATTGGAGGTAAACCAAATATCCATCTTTACCTTATATTTAGGTCATGCTTTGGCCCTCATCAAAGTTCCCTAGATTTAGGTTCAGAGGTTGCTACTTTCTTTTACGAGCTACGAGCATAAATCCTCACCTCTTAGGTATTTCCATGATCTTGTATCATGGAATTATAAGTCTAAGATTTCTAATAAAAATTCAACTCAAAAAAATAATTCCCTTCAAACTTCAAAAATATAAAGCCCAACCATATGATAGTTTGGGATGATTACTAAGTTTCCTAGTATCATAAGCATCCCCTACTTATCTTCCTTTGACTTCGATAATAACTCCCTCCTCTTCATGAATCCCACTTGATCTTCCAAAAATAAACCAATTGATTGATAGTCCTATCTTCAAAATCTTTGGAGACAATGATCATTTACCTTAATCAAGAGTATTCCTAAAGAATCTTATTCAGATGTAATTAACTATAGAGTCTTCCCATAGGAACTTAACTAACCGATTTAAAATATTCCATGTAAAGTGGGGAAGAATGTATGGTTCATAAAAACCATAGTCCTGGGAGTCCTTATTCGTGAGATTAGGTCCATTGTAGGGTGGTGATTTCTATCTTTGAGATAGTAAACCTTTCTTCAATGTCACCCATTTAATAAGAATATCTACAGATCTACGTAGATTCCCAACAAAAAGTAGATTATATTTTTTGTTTTCATTTTACCCTTTCTAAAAAAAAGTTAGATGAAGACAAGAATATTTTCACCACAATTTGATTATATAATTTACATGTGTAATGTGAAGATCTTTCTTAAGTCGTAATATAGAAATGCATAAGAATATATTTAAGAAAGTGTCATGTTCTTTTCAAATGAACTATGCACTTTGCAAATCCCATTCAAATCCATGTTAAGAGAAGGAAGAGAATAACATAATACACATCTTATGCTATATCACATACAATCTTATAAGTACTTATAAGTAGCATCACTTCATTCATAATCTTTGATTTATTAGTTTTGAAAATAATTTTTGGTTTAATAGTGATAATAGCCACTCATATTCTTAATTTTAGCCGAAACATGAAATTTGATATAAAAGGAGACATTTTACTTAATTGATTTTTCAAAAGAAATGATGCATGATTTCATATGGCAAATAATATTTAGCATGCTTGGAAAGAAATAAAGTGATGTAAGCATATGATTTCATTCACCCTAATTAATTCCTAAAGACAATAAGATCATTTAAAGTGAATCAAAATTATTTAAGGAGATTTTTATTTTTATTTTTTTGAATTTATTTTGACTTAGAAAATGTGAGAAAGGTTTGCTGGTCCTAACCCATTTCTCCAATGTGTGAATTGGTTTAGTTTAATTTTAGAACAATTAGGTTGATTTTATGTTTTATTTAGGTTAAGGTGTGAATTAAATCCATTAATTACCCCTTACTTACACCACTTTAATGTAATTAAATAAGTAATTATGAGCCAACACATGATATGCAACCACATGGAATTTAAATCAGCTATGCACCTAAGAAATAAAGGTGCGTAATGCAATTGGCTCACAATTATTGGTTAATTAAGCTAAAGGGTTTAATTAAGTTCTTTCATAATCATCCTACACATGTAGTGTGATTATAATTTCCTTTGAAATCCTCTTAGGTTATTGAACACCTAAGAATATACCCAAGAATTAAGTGATTAAGTTCTGGAATGATTTGGTTTTGAGTTTGGTTAATTAAGCCATTTAATGAAGTGATTAAGTCATTAATCAGTTTGAAAATTAATTAAGTGTTTATCCAAATGAAATAAACTTATGGGAAAAGATTGAAAAAAAATCCTAATCTCATTCTCTAAGTCCATTCACTATTTCATGATGATTAATAAGCTTAATTAATGAATTTATCACTATTTAATAAGTTAATTATTCATTTATTTAATTAAGAAAGTGATTAGGGAAGAAATAAGCAATTCCCTTAATTAATCCAATAATAAATTCCAAGAAAATCATGGGAGGTAGAGATCATCCCACCAATCAACCTTAAAATAAATTAATTACTAAGTAATTAAGGAGTATTAATTATATTATAAAACTTAAATTGAGATAAAATAACTATTCAAAATTAATTAATTTTAATTTTTTATTATTCTTCCCTAAATTATCTTTAAAATGAGCTTGAGTTTGCATTTTTAGAAGTTTTTTATAATTAGTTATGATTTTAGAAAGTTTCAGCATTAAAAATGAATTAATTAAACCTAATTAACCCTAATCCCAATTGGTCGAGGCCACGAGATATGTTATTTAAGTTGTCATAACTACCCAAAGTCCGTGGTGACACACTTTCTCCATGTCGTCCGATCTAAGATCGGATCAGATTAATCTGTTTTAGCTTAAATCGAGGGGATCTATCATGATCTAATCAATAGTCCATTCCAATCATGCAAAATAGACGATGTGATCTAGGTGAGAGACGGATGTCGCTTGTTTCACTGATCCAAGCTCACCCGAGCTTGGATGGAGTTTAAACTCACCCCACACCTTCGAGGAAGCACAAATATATAAATCAAGATTTCATGGGATTACAATTTCCTTCAAAATGGACCAAATAATTTTTATCCTAAGGTCAATTTTGAGCAATACCTCGCTGGAGGCTATCACCGATGCTTCCAATGGAGGAGGTAGCTTCGTCTAGTAGAGATGAAGCCCTATTGAAGGTATTGGATCTTGATTTGAAGTGGATGACTGATGAAGCTCCTTCAATGGCGATCGACTTTGATCAAGGTGATGCTTCACGTGGCTTGGAGACTTGGGGAAAAAAATTGGTTAAGCTCTACGAGGTCCACTGAGGATGTGTACAAGGTTAATTTGGTTTTGATGGAGAATTAAGTGAATTGGGATAAGGATGGACCTCCCTTATTTCGGCTTTAAGCAAAACAGAGAAGGAGAAATAAATGGAGCTTGGGAAGGGCTTGAAAAAGCTTGGGGAGCTGTGACTCGCTCTCCTTGCCTATGTGGAAATGAGTGCTTATCGTTTGAGTGGGAATGAGGGGGAGTATATCTCCCCCTCCTCGGATCAGATGGTGAAGATTAATTCTACCATTTTTGATCAATGGTTGAGATTGTTGATGGTTAGCATCCCATGTGGGTCATTTTAAGCAGGAGGAGGAGAGTGAGTGCCCATGTGCTGGGTGATCCAAGTGTTCAATTTTCATTGAGGGGTCAGTTTGGCCTTGGGTTGTCGGCTGACCCAAGGTCATTGGGTCATGTTCACCACCCTAGAAGGATGCTAAGTGGCCTTGAGAAGAATATGACCAAATCCCAAGTGAATTTGGTCATATAATACCCTTTGACCAAGGAGGAAAGTAGTCATTTGGCCTTGATTTTGATTTGGGCAGATTTTAAATGATTCACAAATGGGTTGAGCCAAATTTCAAGTGATTTGGAGTTCATTTGGTTTGAATTGGTTCAACTTGACCCATTTAGGTCAAATTGGGTCAAATTGGGTTAGGTTGACCAATTGGTCAATTGAGTCAAACTGTAGGTTAGGTCAAGTTTAAATGATCATTTGGAGCTTATGGGTATCATTGGTTTGGTTCAGTTTAGTTTATATTTAATTTTGGTTCATTTAGGTTAAATGTGTCAAGTTTAGCAATTTGACCCATTTGACCTAATTGGGTTAGGTCATGGGTTGGTTTTTGCTTGGTTGATCATTTAAAATGTATTGCAAGCTTTGATTTCAAAAAAATTTGATTTGGTTTGAATTTAAGTTGATTTGACCTTTTAGGTCAAGTGGGCTCATGTTCAATTAGGCTAGGTTGGGTCTTGTTGGCCAATTGAAGCTTTGGTGAAGTTTAATCAATTAATTTAGAATGTATTTGACCCATTGATTGCAATCAATTTGGCTTAGATCAAGATTTGGTCCATTTTGACTTTTTAGGTCAAGTGGCTAATTAGGCTTGGTTTGGCTCAATTGATGGCTTGATCAAGTTAAATCATTGATTATGAATTGGTTTAGATCAATAGTTTCAATCAAATTTTCCTTATAGTAGATTTTGGCTTTTTTTGGATTTCATTTGCTAAGTTGACTTGTTTGACTTTGATTTGAGTGATTGATTATCCTAGGATGATTGTTGCTCATAATGTGAGCTTAGATGGGCTTAGTTCAATCCAATTTGGGGATTAGAATTTGGCTCAAAAAAGGTCACTTTAGGTCAAGTGAGCCTAAATGGGTCAATTGGCTTGACCAAGGTTTGATTTAGGTTTGGTTGAACTTACATATAAACTTATGAAATAAATATAAATCCAATTGCAGGTGATTTGGAGGCAAATGAGTTTTGATTCATTTGATAATTTCAAGTTCAAAGGATGAACATGGGTTTGATTTAGGTTAGTTTGATTTTTGATTTGATGATTGACGTTCATGTTTATATTTGGGCATGTGATTGAAGAAGTGATTATTTGAAGAGAAAATCCAAAAGTTTGGATTGATTTGAGAATTATTTGGCTAAGTTCAAGGATTTGACGTGTATAAGTTGGATTTAAGTGGATTTGGATTTGAATTTAGTTATTTGAATTTATATTTCATTTATATTTGTGAATATAAATGAGAATATAATTGGAGAAAATATTTTGAGTTTGGAGTGATTTGATGATTTGAACTAAGTCCATTAGATGAAATCAAAAGAGCTTAGTAAAGATTTTGGATAATTGATCACATTTGAATTGATTCAAGGATTTTAGAATTATTTAATGATTTGGGAAAATCAATTGAGTTGGAATTGATTTAAGATTTGATTTTGAAGTTTGGTTTGAAAGAAGGAAGCAAGGATTCAAGCTATAAGGTAACTCCTCGATACCCCAAGCCATAACCTATTCCTTATGGCTAACTCTTCTAAGTCTCTGAGTTAAGTGTTCACCTAATCACTAGAAGTGTTTTAAGACTAAGGAATTCTCAGTGTCTAAAGGAGTCCTATGTAAGATGAAGAAGTTGAAAGCTCACTCCAAAAGTGAGGTCAATAAAGGTGCCCAATAGGTGTAACTGACAAGGTATACCACACGTATTGGTGTTGACCGAGATGATCAACCGTTGAATGATCACAATGTGAAATGATCCACTCCTAAACTTGAGGTGTAGAAGGAATAAAGATCTTAATGCAATGCCACTCTACTTATGTGAAAAACATAAGAGAGCAAAGGAGGAATCCATTAGGATTACTTATGTGAGCTTTCCACTAGGAGAAAAGGCTCATGTTATCCATTGGGGATGAGAGGTTGTGAAATCCATTGGGGATTAAAATTTGGAATCCATTGGGGATAAAAGATGTGAACCTTCCACTAGGGGAACATGTTCAGGTTAGATTGAATTGACTCCATTAAGGTGATCAGATAGATTTACATCTCACTGAGGAGAAGATGATTGATTTGATTGTTTAGTTTGGCTCCATTGGGGAGGAGGGTTGATTTTATTTAAGATTTTAAATTTTGAATTTTGAGATGGACCTAGGGATGGACCACAAAGGGGCCATGTTGGCATTGACCTACTTTGGTTTACCAATCCAGTGTACACCAACCACATGATAAGACTATCCAACCAAAGGGGTGCCTTTCAGTGTGCAACGACTATACTAGGAAGAAAGCATAGTAGAATTATATCCTCCAAAGTAGGGATCAGTCGCTGAGGTGATATGTTGGTGAGGTAATGGATTGAACCCAACCTTAGGCTGACTACTGAGTGAATGCCCCTAGAAGACTTAAATCAGCTTAAAGATAGTCAAGATTAATTTAATTTTAATTATATTTGATGGATTTCATTGGTTTACGATGGACCGCAGAGAAGGCTGTCCTTGACCTACATCATTCACCAATCCAAAGTAGCTTCGCAGGGGAGAACTATCCAACCAAAGGGGGTGCCTTTGAGTTTGTAGTGACTAATTCAGGAAAGAAAGCACAGGGAATCACATCTTTCTTGAATAAAAGACCATTGGGTTGACACATTGGCAAGATAACATGCCAACCCAACCTAGGGCTGCCCAGAAAGAATGCGTAGTGGACTTACATCTTTCAGAGTGAAATGACTACCAAGGCAACCTATTTATGGCAAAATAGATTGAACCCGACCTAAGGGCAACTATGGAGAGAGTGCCAACCCGGGTACTTTTCTCAACTCGTAGTCAAATTCTTGGGAGTTTTGTCGACACCGCCCCTAAAGATAGATGCTTGAGAAAGGGGTGCAGGGGATTTAATTTCTAATCCACAAGTGAATAAATTTGTTTATTTGTTTATCATGGACCCTGTTGGTTTGTGGGGGATCATACTAAGAAGGAGCTTACATTTAGACCTAGATTTACTAGTCCAAGGGAGAATCATGCATCCGCTGAACAAATTCTCCAACCATGGGTGGCTACTTAGAAAGGGGACCCCAATGTAATGGTAAGTGTCTAAATGGGGTTGTAAAGCGATCCAAGTAATGTGCCCGCAGGGAGGGCCACTAAGTGCTTTATCCAAGACCTAAGAAGATAATATCTATTGGTATTCGGCCAAGGAGAGAAAGTGTGACTTACATTGCCTGTGTATCCACCTTGAGTCGTCGAAATGAACATTAACCAACCTAAGTTGCCCATTGGTTTGCAATAATCAGGAAGAAAGCATCGTGACTAACATCCTCCTACATCATAACCGACAGGGGATAGTTTTTGGCTCAAAAGATCCAACCTAGGCAACTATCGAAAGTGAATGCCACTGGGGGACTTATACAAACTCAGGAGTAGTTAAGAGGAAAGGATCCATTGTGGGACTTATCCTAAACCTCAAATATACTCGACCTAGTCAGTGCGTGATGGCTAGTTCAAGAAGAAAGCATATAGGCTTACATCCTCTTAAATAGAGTCAACATGAGGTAGCTTACTAGTTGCGCAGTGAGGCCTACCAAACTAACAAGGCGCTCGTTAGTTTACAATGATCAAGTCTGAAAGAAAGTGTGATACTCACTTCTGCCAAACAAATGACCACTAGGGTGACACATTAGTAAGGTAGCATGTCGGTAATTAATGAGTGAGTGCCACAAGAGGCTTGCTCTCACATCAAAATAGCCCAAGATAAAATATACTTGTGTTTATCGTGGTTAAATAGAGGATGCCATTTGGGTTTTCTCACCTATCCTAAAACACGCTTAATAGTTGATGAAATGGTGCGTATGAATTAATGATCCCACCAAGAAAGGATGCCTCTAACTTAGTTGTGCTAGTCAAAATAGGATGCCTCTTGGGTTCTCTCACACCTATTCTAGTAGCACTGGGGAATCATGTTTAATTTTTGTTTGTGTTGTGAAAGAGAGATAAGATGCCTCTTGGGTTCTCTTACACCTACTCTAAACCATTGTGGCAGATTCACAAACAAGCAAACAACGCTTTGAATGAAGAGAATATTTGATGAATTGGAATAAAATTTTGAAGATAATTATTTTCAAACATGATTTTATGGGTAGGATTTCTTCAAATAGAGCACATTATTGGAAGCATCAGGTGTTCCCCTTTACAATCAATAAGTTGATAAGATCCTCCTTGGCAGGCCTTCTACAAAAAGGGCCTTCCCTGTGGGTTCAAACTTGCCTCCCATCTTCGAGAAAACAATTGGTATCTTTAGAACTAAAATAAGCTCTCATACTTGAAAATATCTAGGGCAGACCAGCTTATTATGAGCTTAAATCATCTTGGATTTGTATAACTTAAGGGTCTAGCATACCTCCAAACCTTTGAGCACTTCTAACCAAATTCGCTAGTGAGTTTACCCATTGCTATCCTTAGTGATGGGAGTTGCACTTCTAAGGGTAGAACTGGTTTGGACCTATACACTAAGAAAAATGGGGTATATTGAGTTAGAGTTCTGTATGTTTGTTGGTATGCTAACAAAGCTTCAACTAACTGCTCATGCCATTGTCACTTGTTGTCGTTTAGTGTCTTCTTTAATATTTGGATGAGAGTTTTAATGAATGCTTCTGCTAGGCCATTCACCCTGGGATAGTAGATAGTACCTCCAATCTATACTATGTCTCTTGATGAAGCTGTTGATCTTGGTGCTCTTGAATGCGCATATTTCATTATATATAATTCATCGAGGCACCTAAACCTATATATGATATGGTTCTTGGAGCACAGACAGACCGAAGTTGGAATCCTCTCACCCACTTGGAAAAGTACCAAGATGAACCAAGGAACCTTGGAAGAAGGAGGATCAATAAGACTCACTATGTCAGTACCCCAACACTCAAATGGCCATGAGGCCAATGAATGATGTAGAATGTTGGCTGGTTGATGTAGGACCACACTGTGTACCAAACACTGATGGAATCTCCTAGCTACATTCATGCAGTCTGGTTGATGACCAGCTGATAATCCCCATAGATGTTGATGCTTTTAACACACACACTATTGCCAACAAAAGCCTCATACTCAGCTTCATTGTAGGTGCATGGATTGGAGAGATAGTATGAGAATCTCATCACATCATGATCTGAAGTTAAGAGAACGATTCCCACCCCTACCTTTCTGGAATAGTAGATTGTGGTTCTTCTCCTTTTTGAAAAGAAGCCGTGCCATCAAAATACATCTCTCAATGGCGAATGCTAATGTCCCGTAAGTTCATAATTTGTTCATCGAGGAGGTCATCACTAAGCGGAGAGTCAGCAGATAGTGGGTGTGTTACTAAGAAATCTGCTAGTGCTTATCCTTTCATCGCATGGAGGGGTACGAATGTAATGTTAAACTATGACAAAATCATGGACCAACATGCCAACCATCTGGATAACGTTCACCGTATCATGAGATGTTGTTGTGGATTGATTCTTGAAATCAAGTTCACCTTATGAGAAAGCATATAGTGTCGTAGCTTTTAGGATGAAAAGATTAAATCTAGGCAATGTTTCTTAATAGGTGGGTAGTTTGCTTCAACAGGGATCAGATGATGGTTGAGGTAGTAAAGAGTGTTATCTTTCCCTTCATCATTGGTTTGGGCCAACAAACCGCTAAGGGAGTCGTCCAATATAGTAGTGTAGAGGATTAGCGGCTTGCCCAAGATAGGGGCTACTAGAACTGGTGGCTTCCCCAAATATTATTTAATATTTTCAAAGCATGCTGACACTTGTCATCCCACTTGAACTTAACATCCTTTTTGATAAGTGCTAAAAATGGCTTGCATCTCCCAATAGATTGGAGATAAAGCTTCATAGAAATGCCAACCGCCCTTAGAATGATTTGAGTTGAGTTAAACTCTTAGGGGTGGTATTTCTAAGATGGCTTTGATCTTTTTTGGGTCTATCTCTATTCCCTGGTGCTGGACAACAAACTCAAGGAACTTTCTTGAAGCTACTTCGAATGCACACTTCAGGGGATTCATTTTGAGGTTGTATTATCTTAATCGTTCAAAAACTACTCTCAAGTCAAAGAGATGGTCTTTCTTTTCTTTTCTTTTGACTACTAGATCATCAACCTAGCATTCAACTTGAGATGAATGAGTCCATTGAAGATCTGATCATGGCCTGTATGTAGCACTGGCATTTTAAGGTTGAAAGGCATGACCTTATAATAATAGATCCTAATTGGGGTTCAAAAAGCAGTATTTCTTTCATCCTTGGAGGCCATCTTGATTGGTTGTAGCTAGATGACCCATCCATAAAAGAGAAAACTACATGAGATGAGGCGATGTCCACCAATAATTCTGGTATAGGAAGTAAAAATTCATCTTTAGGACATGCCTTATTTAAGTCCCTGAAATCGATGCATATGCTAATTTGGCTATTCTTTTTCTTAACTGGCATGACACTGGCTAACCAGGTAGGGTATTTTTCTTCCTTAATAAAACCAACATCGATTAGTTTCTTGACTTTAGAAATGATCTGTTGTTAATTTTTAATCACATGAGTCTATGAGCTTGCTTGATAGGGTTAGCGTCAAGGTCTATTGCTAGTTTGTGGACTGCTACGTCAGGAGATAATCCAGACATCTCCTCATAGCTCCATGTAAAGAAGTCCTTAAACTCAGTTAATAGCCTAAATGAGTCATTGGTTCCTTGTTCGTTCAGTAGAGAACTGATGTATGTGGGGCGTGGATCTTCTTCCATCCTGAGGTTGATTTCTTTGAGCATGCCAATAGTTGAATGGATTTCCTCTTCAAATTTTGGAGGTGCATCTTTGATTTGAAGATCATGGATCATCTAAATTTTCTAAACACACATCCTCATAAGAGCCAGTGTGGTTTGAGAAGAACTTATCGAATTCTAGATGATTGGTGACAACAAATCATCATCATGGACCCACTGCATCAAATCCTAGTCTCTATTGATTGTGCATCCCGCCTTTATTGTTCACGCTTTCTTGAAATACTCGACCTATGCCCGACCATGTATAAGGAATCAAACCTTTCTTTGCAAGATTATGAACACAAGCAGTACCAATCAAAAGGTAATTCCATTAAATCTTTATATGAATTATTCTCAGTTCTACATCGCTGACATGAGGATGATGATCCCAATAGAATCTCTTTGGCTTGACATTCATGGAAGACCTAGGGACTTCCTTAACTATTTAACCTTCAACTCTTTGAGAGAAAAGTGAGGTTAGAGCTAAAGTTCACAACTACTACCTAATAGTTTTACATAACCCCATTTAATACATGTGCTTGCTAGGAGGCCTGCTTTGTCATGTCTCGAAAGTGTCACTCTAATGAAACTCAAGAGAGGTTGGTTGGTGTGCTAATCACATGTGACTCATATTCTGAGCTATATTCCAAGTTTATGTGAATAACAAGAGTACTCCTGTGAACTGGAATACAACCCTATTATGTGCCAAGGGGTCTTCCTTTGGAATCATATCTTCCTCTGCCTCTGAGGTTGAGTCATCCACCCATGTTCATATGTTGGAACAACGAGTGGAATGTAACATGGGGCTCTACCTCTTCCTCGGTGTCCCTTTCATGATCACTTGTACTTTCCTTTTTCTTTTTTCCTTTTCTTCTTTTTCTTTTTCTTTCGTATTTGAATTTTGACTAAGTTTATGAGAAAAGGTGTTTTTTATTTTGAGGAAGGTCATAGGTTGCATCCTTATATATCTTGACCTCTCAAACTAAAAATGACTTTTCATCTCTTTTGACACAGTATTCGATTCCATCTCTTTGAAACTTGATGCACTGATGAAGGGAGGATGGAATCATCTTGTTCTAGTGTATCCAAGGCCTACCGATGAAAGCAAAGGGAATGATGTATTCAAATCATATTAAACTTGGCTTCGCCTTCCGCCCCTATTTCCAAAGGTAACACTATGGAGCCTAAAGCCCCTTCACCTATCATTGAATCCTCAACATCATCCAATCTCCTGAGCTTAGAGATGTCAATCTTCAAAGGGTTTTCGCTCATAATGTTCACCGGCAATCAATCAAAAAACCCTAGAAAGTCCAATCTTCCCATGTATGATGGAGAGGGGTTCCATGTCCCCCAGAAGATGGTCTTCATCGGTGAATATGACTCCCTGGGCTTCTCTTGAATATTGCACCTCATCTTCAATAATGATCAACTGAGCTAACCATATTTTTGGATCAAGAAGGGTGTTGATTAATGATTCCCTCATCTCTTTGGATAAGGCAAGAGGATCATATCTGCTTAGCTTAGCTGACAACTTTTTTAGGTGAGCGAGGACATTATAATCAACTTGGGGTTGATCCTCCACAAGCATATCCATGACTGGAGCATCCTATGGAGGGGCTTCTTGCTCGCTGGTACTAATGAGTTATTTTCTTATCTTATAGTGTAGGTGGAACCTGCACCACGGAGGTTAACTCTGACCTCTTGTGGTGGTTTAGTATAATTTTATTTGCCACAGTATATATAGATTCTCCTATAGGACCCTTAGAATCAGATGATTCCAAGTCTATCTCAAGAGGAGAACCCATAGTATTTAGAAAAGAAAAGTCCATTTCTGAATCTGAAAGAGGATGATCGAAGTTGTTATAATTATTTAGGCTTGAAGACTTTTTTAAAGGAGTAGAATTAGATAACCCATCAGAAGTGACGCATATGTAATTCAAACTAGTAGGGTGATTGATTTGATGCCATCATCCACCGATATAAGATGTAAAAAGAAGAGCTAGGCAGGGAATTATTTGAGTAGTACAATGGCAAATGGAGTAATGGACTGATGGGTGGTTGCACTACTGGCTATCCTGAGCCGGGAGCTCAAAGCTCCTACTTTCCTCTTATCTTTGGCAACTGTGAACCTTCTTCTTGAGTTGAGTTGCCTGTGCACCTATGGAAAATTTTGATTTTAAAAAATAATCATTTTTTGGTTTGATAAAGGGATATCAACCTTCTTTATTTTTGAGTGTGTATCCCAAGATTACCTTAACAAATGATGGTTGTTCCATGATATTTCTTAGATAATTATAGTGCAACTTGTAGCATGCTTAAGTTTAAATGTAAAGAAATCATTCAAAACATGCTTAACATGCATAAAAATATAATCAATGAGGGATTCACCGAGGTGTTGTTGAGCCATAACAAGATCATCAATAGTTACTCTTTGCTGAGCTCCAACAAATCTCTTAATAAAGAGTTGCTTCAACTCAAAAGTCTCTTCAATCATTGGGAGTTGGTACCAATCAAAGGCTATGCCCACTAAACTCGATAAAGAGATGAAACAATAGTGCATCGCCACCAAAGATTGCAACAAGTGGCGCTATATGCTAGTGTGGGTTTCCTCTACCATGAAATATCTTGAAAGAAGGAGACACAAAACCCTTAGGATATTGGATAGTATCGAATTCCTCTAGGTAGGGTCAACCATTTGGAAGTCATGAACCACCTCGGGCTTGTGCTAGCACTTCTTTCACTTATTGCTCAACCATGAGTTTGACATCTTTTTCTTGTATGAAGGTATTGTCCACTACCTTCCTATACAAGTTAGTGCTGTCCTGCTCTACTGGAGGTGAACTCTTGGGTTGATCCAAGGCATGCAGTAACTCAGGCTGACCAGTCTCCATAATGGTAGGATGTGCTATTGGAGCTTGATTCTGAGGTGCTAGAACTGCCACTAACAAATCCTCAAGTCTTTTTCCCAGCTTATCTATCTGCTCATCCTTTTATTTGAGTTGTTGAAGGAGGTGTTGGGTTGAATAGGCTGTATCATCCTGTCGCCAACACCTTCAACCATGGATCCCAAAGGAGAGAACCCCTGTCAACCATATGCACTACTAAGTCTTCCAACAAATCATCTTCATTGGGATCAAAGCTAACCTTCTCTTCCTCTAGGTCGCACTACCATACCCTAGATTTCCTTCTTCTCAATGAGATCTATACAATATCATCCAAGGAGCCCCAACGTGCAAGCACAAATGCTCGTCGATGGTGGTTGGATCATGCTCATGAATGGAGATACATCTAACCTCTCTTGCTATTGGAGAGCTAACCCTATGAGGGATATGCTCACTGGAAGAAATGTGTTCATGACTATTAACTATTAACTCCTTCTCCCTCTGTTGCTGCTATATCCATGATCTGTTGAGGTGGTGGTGGTGATGGAATGACTATAATGCTATGAGGTCGCCACTCCCTCTTCACTGTAATAGAAGTAGGAGGTCGCAAGAGAGTTGGGCCTCACCTCAATCGGTGGCATAGATGGAGCGGGATCCCTTGGCCGTAGCCGGATCACCGATGGGGATTTCTTTTCCCCTGATGCGACCTTCATGGCTTTAGATGGAATTGTGGAAGATGGAACTATACTGGTGATGGCAGATGTAGAGTGAAGTGGTGTGATGGAGACAACACCAACTCCGTCTGTGCGGGGGCTCTCTTCCGTTGATGGGTAGTACCGGGCAATAGAATACTATTAGTGTCACTGGAGTGAGTAACACACCGATTGGGGAAATCTATGAGGGTAGAGGCTACTGACTGCCTGGCATACCTTTGCCTCTCTCTGCTAGTAACATGAACTGATACACGAGCCTCTCTAACCCTCTCGATGGATATGCTTGCCCACATTGTGAGGAATAACCTATCATAAATCAAATTAGGTGCCAGACTCTGACCGTCCGTAAGCCCAGCCAACTTAGCATAGAACTATCCTGATGCTGGCATACGACCTCCTCCAATCTCTGGTAGGTGCTTCATAATGAACTGCAGGTGGTGGTGACACTGTAATCCTCCTAACATCTTCCTCTACACTAGATTTGAAAAAGGATATAACTTATTCTGTGTAATCAAAGGAGAAACTACCCTCGGTGACTCCTCTAGTGCAATGTGAGAGACTACTTCCATCTCCTTGGGAATGCACACATGATGCCTCTTGATCTTATGACTCTTATTATGGCATTGAGTTTTGTTGGGTGGAGCAAGCGGGAACTAGACCTACCAAAGGTAGGGGAGACTTTCCTAAGCGGTAGCCTTCCCCTGAGGAAGCGTGAGTGTACTACGATAGGGCGAATGGGAACAATAACATACGAAGAGTTATGGCTATTGTGGGAACCTCCACCATCTTCTTCTTGAGAGAAATGCAAAATATGAAGGCATCTCAACATGGATGACCGCTTCACCCAATCACCACATTCCTCGATGGTGAGGGTTGCCCCTCATAAGTGATCTGGTCCCCAAATCCTTGGCCAAAGTGTATCAGATGAGCAAAATCAGTTTGTGGGAGGTGATCCAAGGCCAAATCCATCCCAAAGGGGAAAGTGAACACATACTTCTGAGAGTCCATTTGCACTTGTACTGAACTTAAGAAAAAGCTGACTGAGACTAAACTGGAATTCTATAATTGTTGGAAACAAACTCAAATCAGATTTTCTATCTTGATATTCTGTTGACTTTTTGAATTTGATTTAGACTTTGAACCAACACTCAATAATTTGAATATGTTAAGTGGGGTTCTTTGAATTTAAGAGAGATTTTGAATGAATTGGAGAAGAGATTTTGAGTTTTAGAATCCACTTTCAACAAATTTGTGTCTGTTAAAAATGGGTTCAGATATTTTGAAGAGATTTTTGATGCTCCCATTGGTTCATATTTGAATTTGATTTTTATGTTTGGGGATCCTTTGTTTAATAAATTTGAGTATGTTAAAATAGAGGTCAATTGATTTTGTTTAGGATTACTCATTTAGCAAATTTGGGTATATTAAATGAGTTGTTTAAAAATAGTTTTCTTCTTTTGCTTGCTTTCCCATGATGTGAATCATGTGCGAATTTAGAAATGAGATATTTACTTAGCAAATTTGTGTATGCTAAATAAAACCCAAATATATTTGATTCTTTGTTTTGATTTTTTTAGAGAGGTTCTTTACTTAGCAAATTTGTGTATGCTAAATAAAAATCCAAGTGTGTTTGATTTTGAAAATGGGATCTTTATTTAGCAAATTTGGGTATGATAAATAAAGTTCAAATGTGTTTGATTTTTATATTTTTGATTTCAAAAATGCTATCTTTACTTAACAAATTTGTGCATGCTAAATAAAAGATCCAAATGTGTTGGATTTTGATTTTGTTTTAATTTTGAAAATGGATCTTTACTTATAAAAATTTGTGTATGCTAAATGAAAGATCCAAATGTGTTTTATTTTAATTTTGTTTTAATTTTGAAAATGGGATCTTCACTTAGCAAATAAAGACCTACATGTGTTTGGGTTTTGATTTTGAAAGAGGGATCTTCACTTAGCAAATTTGGGTATGCTAAATAAAAATCCAAATGTGTTCGAATTTTAAGGAAAATGAGATCTTTACTTAGCAAATTTGTGTTTGCTAAATAAACCCCAATTGTTTTTTTAAAAAAAAAAGTTCTATTTAACAAAGATGGTGTGTTAAATAGAATCCAATTTATTTTCAATTTGAAAAATGAAACTCTCATTTGACAAATTTGGGTATGTCAAATGGAATTCCAATATATTTTGATTTTTATGATTTTTGCAAAGGAGATTTCCATTTAACAAATTTTTGGGTAAGTAAAATGCAAGTCAATTATTTTTTTATTTTTCAAAGATGAAAATTTTATGTGTGATTATTGCTTTTTCTTGAAAGAAGGGAATTCCAACTTAACACATGTGGAATGTGTTGAGTGGAATTTCAAATGGTGTGATTTTGTTTGAAAATGAAACCTCCATTCAACAAATTTGGATATATTGAATGAAGAGGCTTACTTTCAAATTTGTACTTTTTGAAAAGAAAGAAATTCCAACTTCAATATATGTGAGATATATTGAAATGGAATTTCAATTTTATGATATGATTTTATTTGGAAATGAAATCTTCATTCAATAAGTTTGGGTATATTGAATGAGGGTGTTCATTTTCAAAAATGTGATTTTTGAATGATGATTGATTTTATTTGGAAATGAAATCTTCATTCAATAAATTTGGGTATATTGAATGAGGATGTTCATTTTAAATTTGTGCTTTTTGAAAGATGATTCTTAACTTTGATTTTGAAAAGATCTTACATGTAACAATCTTGAAGATTGTTAGAAGATTTAGTTATAAAAATTTTTGTGCAAGTATTTTATTATGTGAACTTTTTGGAAAGTGCTTTTTGAAAAATTGATATTTTTATAAAGGATTTATTTTTCTTATTTGTGGAATGAACTTTACCTTACCATAGAAATGGTAAGAAAATTCAATAAATTTTTTAGTTATTTCTTTTGGTTAAATTTTATTTTCACCTATTGGGGGACCCAACAGGGGTTTTAAGACCTACATTGAGTGAGGTCCTAAAACCTAAAGGATGTTGGCTAGCTTAGTTAAGAATGAAATGAGCTAAATGCCAATGGAAAGAAGGATAGTCTCAGACTCATATGAAATACAAATCAACTATCGATACTCAAAGACAGTGATCATTTACCAAAGATGGAGAAAGGAACCATCCCCAATGGAGTCGCCAGAAAAATATGTGGTGAATTTATTTTTTGTTGAATGGAAAAATATGTATTGTTGGGACACTACATAGATCCGCAGATGTACTCATTGGGGTGATTGGGTGCGACATTGAGGAATGATGTACTATCTTGAGAGATAGAAGTCCCCATCCTTCAATGGACCTAATAACCTAATAAGGACTCCTAGGGATAATGGGTCTTCGAATGTACCAAAGATCTTTCCCTACTTTACATGAAAGAAAAAGAGTTTATTTAAATCGTTAAGTTCTATGGAGGCAAGCCCTATAATTACATCTTAAGGAATAAGATTCCTAAGAATAATCTCGATTAAGCTAAATGATTGTTGTCCAAAGATTTTTAAAGATAGGGTTTATTTACAATGGCCTCTTATTCTTTTTTGATTAGCTTTATAAATTGATTGATGATTTATTTAGATGCATTAAGTGGCATCCTTTTCCTAGTTTCTTCCTTGCTTTATGTATGGCCGGATGTGGATTAGGTTCTTAGGGAAAAATAAATCTTTTACCAAATTTAATAATTCAAAGCTAAAAAAAGAACTCATAACTTCACCTAAAGTTTAGGCTAAAAAAAATCAAGATAAAAGAATTAGCAATCCCTTAGCTGGATGAGTATTTCTTTTACAACATCATGCATAAATGCATATTTTTTTCACTCTTGATTGGAGGGCTTCCACCTTTGCCAGAGAAATTTGGCTTGAACTTTAAGAGCAATGGTGGAAACACACCTCCTCCCCTCTCGCTGATTTTGGCCAATAATCTCATATCTTATGTTTTAGACATATGAATCCTACTTGCCTGAGTCAAAATAATTGTCCAAAAATAAAAATAAAATGTAATCTGAATTGCATTAGATTTAGGTCATTTGAAGCATACCCTTACATGATCTAGTCTCTTTAGGGAGTGAGTTTAAGAGCTTAGTCTCTTTCTTAGAAAATAATAACCTAGCTTTCTTGCATAAAGCATATGACTTGCCTACATGAATTTAGGAAGAGTTAGTTGGCCACCCCGTGAGATTGTAAGTCCAAAGTCAGTGATTTGTCCTCTTATGGAGGCAAACCAAATAATCATTTTCATAGGTTATGCTTTGTTTTCTGCCAAAGCTCCCTATATTTAGGTTCCAAGATTGCTTCTCTCCTTTGTGGGTCATAAACATAAATCCTCACCTCTTAGGAATTTCCATAATCTTGTGTAATGAAATCATAAGCCCTAAATTTATAATGAAAACTTGAACTCAAATAAATTAAATCAATTTCAAAAATGTAAAGCCCAATCATAGGATAGTTTGAGATGCTCGCTAGGTTCCCTAGCATCATGGGCATCTTCTACTTTTCTTCCTTTGGCTTTGATAATAACTCTCCCTCTTTGATCAATCTCATTTGATCTTTTAAAATAAATTAATTAATTGATAGTCCTACCTATTGAAATCTTTGAAGACAGTGATCATTTACCTTAATCGAGAGTATTTCTAAGGGATCTCATTCCCTAGAATGTAATTAACTATGGGGACTTGCCCCTGTAGGAAACTTAATGAACTCAGTTTAAAATAAACCCCACTTTACTTTTCCATGTAAAATAAGAGAAGAATCTGTGGTACGTATGCAGACCCATTATCCTTAGGAGTCCATGTTGAGGTGATTAGGTCCATTGTAGGGTGGTGACTTCTATCTTTTGAGATAGTACACCTCTCCTCAATGTCATACCCGATCACCCTCAAGAATATTATGGATTTACGTGGTGTCAAAATGTATAAAAATAGAAGTAGATGTGTATCTCCATCCTCATTTTATTCTATAGAGTGAAGATGAAAGTATATTATATTTTCTAAAAAGTAAATTGATAAAAATTTTCACCAGTTTTTTTTGGCTACTGCTGGGATGGTCCTCTCTCCATCTTTGGTAAATGATCATTGTCTTTAAGTATCGATAGTGGGTTTGTACTTTGGTATGAATCTGAGACTATCTTTCGTTCCGTTGGCACTTAGCTTATTTCATCCTTAAGTTGAGCTAGCTAACATCTTTAGGTTTTAGGACCTCACCCCATGTTGGTCTTAAAACCCTCCGTTGGGTTTTCATTGGTAAAAATAAAAGATCTAAATAAAAAATCTTGCTTTTAAAAATAATAAACTCTACTTTTCTTTTTTATGATAAGGAAAGGTTCATTCTAAATTAATAAAGACAAAATAAATTTTTCATAAAAAATCTTGCTTTTCAAAAAGCACTCTTTCAAAAAAATGCACATAATAAGATATTTTCCATAAAATTTTCTTAAATCACCCTCATTTAATAAATCTCATAATTGTTATATGTAGGAATTTTCAAAAATAGAACTAACAATCTTTTCCAAAAGCACAAATGAACATCTTCCCTCAATTCATTTTGATGAAGATTTCATTTTCAAAAATAAAATGAACAATCATCTTTCCAAATTTCATGATCAAAATTAAAAATAAAACTTTCAAAAATATGAATCTTTCCATTCAACAATCTTTGAATATTTTATTTTTTAAAATAAAACTAAATTTTTCAAAAGCATATGAACATCTTCATTCAATATCAAATTTATTGAATGAAGATTTCATTCAAATAAAAATAAGATCATTTGGAAATCCGACTTAAACATATCTCATATAATTAACTTGGAATTCTCTCTTTAAAAGCAATAATAACACAAAACAAAATATTTTGCAAAAAAAATTGACTTCCTTTCCTACATACCCAAATTTGTTGAATGAAAGTCTTCTTTTCAAAAGAAAATCAAAACATAACAATCATATTTTCAAAATTCAAAATACATTTGGAACTTCATTTAGCATACTCATATTTTAAGTGAAGTCTCCAAATTTGAAACCAAAAATTTCAAACATATTTGGAACTTCATTTAGCATACTCAAATTTGCATAGTAATGTCTCAAAATTCTAAACAAAAAAAAAGGAAAAAAAATTCAAAACAGCATTTGAAATTTTGCTAAGTGAAGTCTCTAAATTCAAAATAAATAATTTTCAAACACATTTGGAACTCATTTCATACTCAAATTTGATAAGTGAAGTCTCCAAATTCAAAAAAAATTTCAAGCACTTTTGGAACTTCACTCTTTAGCATACCAAATTTGCCAAAGAGAAGTTTCCATTTTTTTCAAAACAAAACCAAAAACATAAAAGTTTTAAACACATCTTTTGAAATTTCATTTAGCATACTCAAATTTTCTAAGTGAAATTTTCATTTCACAAAATTAAGTGGAACTTCATCTTTAGCATATACATATTTGCTAAAGCCTCCACTTTCAATCAAAACAAATCAAACCAAAAAAAACACATTAGGATTTCCTTTACCCAAATTTGCTAAGGACCCTACTTTTTCAAAAATCAAAATATCCAAAATAAATAAAACACTTTAGGATTTTCTTAGCATACTCAAATTAGCTAAGAATCCTATTTTCAAAAATCTTTCAAATAAAAATAAAACACACTTGGGTTCCTCACTTAGCATGCCTAAATTTGGTAAGTGGGAATTCCAATTTTCAAAATCAACAATAATTCATAAAAAAGAAATAATTATTTTTTTAAACCCAAATTTGCTAAGTAAAAAATACCAAAATTCCAAATCAAAAACAAAATCAATTGACCCTAACTTTAACATACCCAAATTTTTTGAAGGAAAGGGTCCTCAAATCAAAATCTAATTTCAAACATGATCCTATGGAAGCATCCTTCTAAAAATATTTGAATCCATTTTTCAACATACCCAAATTTGTTGAAGTTGGATTCTTTTTAAAAAATTCCTCTTTCCAATCAAATTTCTAAATCTTCTCTAATCCATTTTAACACTTCCAAGATGTTGGATGTGGGTTCAAATTAAATTCAAAAAAATCAACGAAAATAGAAATCGATCCAAGCTCATTTCCTATATTGCATTCTCAAGTCATAAGTCCATTTTAATTCAGTCTTTTAATTTTTGCAGTTGATTAGAAATGGCTGGCTCACATAAGTTTGTGTTCACTTTACCTCACGGCATGGACTTAGCCTTGGTTCAGGACAATTTTGCCCGAGTGGATTATACCCACCTTATCCATTATAACAGGGGATTTGAGGGAGTGAAGATCACATGTGAGGGCACTCCCCTCATAACTATTTGTAGGACTACGGTGGCCATGCAGAAGCTTGTCAACCAGATTGATTTACCTTTAAATTATGATATTTCCTAATTAAAGAGAAAAGTTGTGGTAGTCCCACCAATTTTAGCAATGATAGTGACATCGCTTGCGTGCCCCATGGTTTCCCATGCTACCCTAGTCCAACTCTTTGGCACCCTCTAAGGGTAAGGCTCCTTTGATTGTAGAGATTGCCTCCTCAGCCTTTGAGGTTGGGTCTAGTTCTTATTCTGCTCATCCTACCTGAAAATAGAGGAGCAATAAAAATTGCATGATCAAGAGGTATCATACCAGGATTGCTGATGGAGGCGCTACGATGGTAAGGACCTTTGATCACCCTACGTTACTAGTTTCATCCTCTCTGGTCGGGTGAGAGGATGCTATGAGGATCACTTCACCTCCACCGGTGGTTTAGCCACCCCAACCCATTCGGAGGGAGGTCATATGGGTCTTACACCAGGTTAAGCTTACGGACTGAGTGGGCTCAATTTGATTTATCATCCCCAACAATGGGGAAACATTTATGACTGAAGACCTTACATCTATTCATATTACCGGAGAGGCGGAGGTTGCCACGGTTGACTCATCAATTTTCTAGCTCGCCACCCACATCAGATAGCATCCTACTTATTAGGATCATCATGAGGACAAATCCATAAAGAGTTGGTGGTGTCTCCACACACTACTCTAACCCTCGTTTTCCATCACCTGTTCACATCATAACATCTTCAGTTCCATGGAAGGCCATGAAGGCCATATATGGGGAGAAGTGTACCCCGTTGGTGATCCGGATACGGTCGAGGGATCCAACTCCATCTACACCACCTACTGTGATTAGGCCGAGCTCTTTTGCTCGACCTTCTGCCAAAGTGATGGTGCAGAGGGAGTGGTGACCCCGAAGCATAGTGGTCATCCCTTCACCAATTCCACCAGTTTAGTAGGACATGGAGATGGTAGCAGCTATAGAGCTTGTAGCCTGCACTGCGATGATAGTGGAACCTCCTAGGAATGTCACCCCTTTCATAGGTAGTGATAGTCAAGACTGTGTCTCTTCTAGTGAGTATAGTCCTCTTAGGATTGACTCTCTAGTAGCAGGCGAGGTCTGATGCCTCTCAGTACATGATAGTGATCACATCGGTCTGCTGAAATCATTTGTTCCCATTCAGATTGATCATTCTCTTGAGGAGATAGTAACAGATTATCTTATAGAGAAGAAGGAGATTTTTGGGTATGATTGGTCAGATGAGGAGAAGGGTAGCTTCACTCTCAATGAAGATGGTTTGTTGGGAGACTCAACCAGGATCTATATGGTAGATACAAGGGGATCCCTCCTCAGGGTGCAACAGGCCATGGATGGTGATGAGGTTGATGATGGGACACTCACCCCAACACCTCCTATTAGTTAAAGCAAAAAATGAGCATATAGATAAGATGGGGAGTAAAGGCATTTTGAGTTGGAATTACATCAAGAGGTTTCAACAAAGGATTACTTGTTTTCATTGTAGTACAATAATACAGGTGAGTCCCTTATTTATTATATTCTCCAATGGCATAACATGAGTAAATATGAGCAGTTGCTCGGATTCCATTGAGATTCTTTAAATATCCATCTTACCTTCATGCTAAGGGCTTCATTATCAAAACATTTGAGAAGCTAATCAACAAGGCGGTTAGTCTACAAGGAGAGGCCAAACAGTTGCCTTTTCAAGACCAGTTGCCCAAAGCAAAGCCACAAAAGGTTTATGAGAAGAAATCGAGAGCAATGATAATGGTTAATAATGGGAAGCAACCAGCTAGAGATCAGTCTGAGAGACCATGACCTCAGTAGTCTTTGTTTCCACCTCCCTTACCACCACCGAGGTAGCCTTATCGGCCTCCACAGTAGCCTCTATGGCTGCGCCTCCTCCCATACCACCAGTGGACACACCCTCGCCGGGCTATGGTTCACCTACTCTTTTACATAACAAACCTTATTTATTTGAGAGGGAGGTAATCAAGAAGATCTTTAAGAATCTCATAAAGAAGCTCAATTTTCAGCAGGAGCCTAGAGATAGAGGAAGTGTAAAGTTATGATCCTAACTTTTACCCCCTACCGCTAGACCATGTTTTGGAGGATTGCTTCACATTTAAGGACCGCTTGAACATATCTTTAAAATTGGTGTAGTTATCCCAATGGAATACCTTGTGGAACAATCATCCACTTCCATTAGGGTAATCCTTAGAGATACATGTGATCCTTCCAAAACTAAAGAAGGTTTGGATATCTCTTTATCCAAAACCTCTAAAAAGATCGTCCAGAAGATTAAGAAACTTTCCAAGGTGTGAGTCAAACCTCAACATCAAGGAAGTTTTGCAAGTTTCCAATGCCAAGGAAAGGGGAGCGACATGCGACTGGGATAGCCCAATAGTGTGTAACCAGCGGTCCATCGACTACTGCGGCTTCCACTCCTTTCTAGCTAGTTCTTTTTGCTACTAAACTCTTATATCGATGGATAAGGGAATCAAATCCCTTACTCCACTCACTTTACTTAATTTCTACTTTGTACCTCCAATAAAATCCAAGAAATTGAAGAATAAAGCTAGCTTGAATTACATGTGTCACATGGATTGTCTACTTCTATTCTTAATGATAACTCTACAAGTAAAAATAACTATAATAATTCTAATCTTCTCCTTTCTAATTCAGAGTTAGACTTCCCTACTCAGAACATTACAGGTTCACCTCTTGAGATAGACTTGGAATCATCCGATTCTAAGGGTCCCATAGGTGAAGCTATTGGTGAGCTTGATTTGCAGGTAGAACCTTCCATTACCCTGCCATAAGAGATCACCGAAGTCAACCTCCATAGTGACAAGGTTCTACCTCCTAGGGAAGCACCTCAAGATAGAGGGAAATAAGCCATTGGTACAGAGGATTGAGAAGCCCCTCCACAGGAAGCTCCACTCATGGATATGCTTGTGGAGGACCAGCCCAAGGTGGACTACAATGTCCTCTTTCATCTAAAAATGTTATCATCTAACCTAAGCATATACGATGCCCTTGTCTTATCCAAAGAGATAAGGGAATCATTAATCAAAGCTCTCCTTGATCTTGAGATATGCTTAGATCAGATGACTACAAGGTGAGGAGGGCAAATTACACAAAAGAATCCTGGGGATCACTTTCATAGATGAAGACCTTCGGAGACTTAGAGCACAATTGTCCCTCTACATCATAATTGACATGGGCGAGTTCATACTTGAGTTCTCATGGATCCAGTGCATCGGTGAACATTATGAGTCTAAAGACCCTTGCCTATTTGAGGATCGACATCCACACACTCGGTAGATGGGATGATGTTGAGAGGATTCAATGAACAAGGTGAGCGCTTTAGGTTCTATAGTGTTACCTTTGGAGATAGGTGGGGAAGAGTGCAAGTTATACATCATTGATTCAAATACTTCGTTCACTGCTTTGCTCGGTAGGCCTTGGATATATCAAAATAAGGGAATTCCATCCTCCCTCCAGCAGTGCATCAAGTTCCGAAAAGAAGGGATTGAATGCCATGTTAATGGAGATGAAAAGTCATTTTCACTTAGAGATGTTGAGATTTATGAGGATGCGACCTACTATCTTTCCAAAACACCCTTTCTCATGAACTTGGATAAAACTAAAATTCAAAAGAAAAAGAAAATGAAGAAAAAGTATAGGTAAAAGAAAAAAATAAAAATTCAAGTGAACAAGAAAGGGGAATTGAAGAAGATCCACATATCACATTCCAGTTCATTCTATCATATGTACATGTGGGTAGGATGAATCAACCTCCACCGGTAGAAGGTATGATGCAGTTCAGGTAAAAGACCCCTAGTTGTTGGCCATCAACCAATAGAGGTCTCCGTTCATAGAGTACCTACTATTCACATAAATTTAGAATCCATTTGGGATGAGTCTAATGTGATTAGTATACCTAGGTTCCATTGGAGGTAACTTTCGATTTAGATAGAGATGAAGAACAGGCCTCCAAACAAAGCAAAGTATTTGAATCATGTTTTTGTGAGACTATTAGGCAACAGCTAGGAACCTTATTTCTAACCTCACTTAGTTCTCAAAAAGTTGAAGATTTAGAAGTTAAGGAAGTCCCTAAGTCTTCTAATGATATGAAGTCAAAGAGATTCTTTTTAGGATCATCATCCTCAAGTCCTGAATTTGATGTAGAACTTGAGGAGGATACATTTAAAGAATTAATGGAATTATCATTTGACTTTACTTGCCTTGTGTTCATAATCTTATAAAGGTTTAGTTCCTCATACATGGTCCAGGCAGTCGAGCACTTTAAAAGCTATACATGGTAAGCACTAGGATTAAGACAGATTTGGTCCGGTCGATGACAACTATTGCTTGGAGTCGATAGGTTCTATTTAGACAACATCAACTCTTACGAGAATGTGTGTTTAGAAATCTCAGATGATCCAGATGATCTCTAAATTAAAGAGGCACTGCCAAAATTTGAAGAGGAGATTCATTCAATAATTGAAAAGCTTAAAGAAATCAACCTCGAGATAGAAGAAAATCCATGCCCAATGTATATCAGTTCATTACTGAATGAAGAAGAAACTAATGACTTAGTTAAGCTATTGACTGAGTTTAAAGGCTGCTTCTCATGGAGTTATAAAGAGATGCCCGAATTATCTTCTAACGTAGCAGTCCACAAGCTAGCAATAGATCTAATGTTTATTAAGCAAGCTCTTAGACACATGCGATTAGAAATTGAACAATGGAAGTCAAGAAAGCGATGATCTTTGGTTTCATCGGGGAAGAAAAATATCCTACCTAGTTAGCGGTGTAGAAGAAGAAGAAGAATGACCAAATTCACATATGCATCAATTTTAAGGACTTAAATAAGGCACGCCCTAAGGATGAGTTTCCTCTTACTATACCATAATTAATGGTGGGCATCACCTCATATCATGCAGTGTTCTCTTTCATGGATGGGTCATGCTACAAATCAAGATGTCTACTAAAGATGAAAGAAACACAGCTTTTCGAACCCCGATCAAAATCTTCTATTATAAGGTCATGCCTTTTGGCCTTAAAAATGCTGGTGCGACATACTAATAGGCCATGACTCAGATCTTCAATGAACCCATCCACCATCAGGTTGAGTGCTACGTTAATGACCTAGTAGGCAAGAGTAGAGAAAATAAAGACCATCTCTTTTACTTGAGAGTAATTTTTGAATGATTAAGATAATATAACCTCAAAATGAATCTATTGAAGTGTGCATTCAGAGTAGCTTTAGGGAAATTCCTTGGGTTTGTTGTTCGACACCGGAGAATAGAAATATATCCTAAAATGACCAAAGATATCTTAGAAATGTTACCTCCTTAAAGTTTAACTCAACTCAGATCCTTTCAAAGATGGCTGGCATATCTAAGATGCTTTATTTCCAACCTATCGGGGAGATGCAAACCATTCTCAGCACTTATCAAAAAGGATGCCAAGTTTAAGTAGGATGACAAGTGCCAATATGCCTTTGAAGACATCAAGCAGTATTTGGTTAAGCTGTCAGTTCTAGTAGCCCTTATCCCGGGTAGGCCACTCATTCTCTACACTACTTCATTGGATGACTCTCTTGGTGCTTTGTTGGCCCAAGCCAATGACGAAGGGAAGGAGAATGCTCTTTACTACCTCAGTCATCCTCTGATTCTTGCTAAAGAAAACTATCCACCTATTGAGAAACATTGCCTACCTTTAATCTTTGCTTCTCAAAAGCTATGACATTATATGCTTTCTCATAATGTAAACTTGATCTCCAAAACAAATCCACTACAGTACCTCATGACATGGGCAACACTATCTGGATGTTTAGCATGATGGTCTATGATTCTTTCTCAATTTGATATCACATTCGTACCCCTCCGTGCGATAAAAGGACAAACACTAGCGATTTCTTAGTCGCTTCGCGATTCTCCGCAGATCTCTCACGATGAAAAAAATCATGAACTTAGGGAGGATGGCAACCACCAATGGGAGATGTATTTTGATGTAGCTTCTTTTCATAAAGGGAAGCACCATGATCTACTATTCTAAGGGTAGGAATGGTTCTCCTAACTCTGACATGATGTGAGATTCTTATACTATATTTCCAACCCCTACACCAACAACGAAGTCAAGTATGAGGCTTTGATTGCTAGTTTAGAGTTAGCCATCACTATCAGTGTCAAGAGCATCAACATCTTTCAGGATTCTCAGTTGGTCATGAACCAGATTGCCGGGTCCTACAAGGTTCTCAAACCCAAGCTTCGTCATTACCATGAGTATATTATGAAGCTGCTGACCCAAATTCCCAAAGTCACCATCTACAAGGTTCCCTGAGTAGAGAATGCAGTAGCAGATTCTTTGGCCAAAATTTCTAAAGAATTGGCATGTCCAGAAGATGAGTCCATTTTAATAAGGGTTCAAAATAGTCCATTTTAATAAGGGTTCAAAATAGACAAGTCCTATTCCTTATTGATGCTGAACTCATCGAGTGACTTTCTCTTAAAGGGGAGGTTTCCATTGTCAAAATGGATAAGGAGTTGGATTAGAGGCAACTGTTCATAGATTACTTGAACACTGACAAACTACCTCAAGAAAAGTCATAGGCCTATCTGGCGAAACAGAGAGCTCTATACTATGCTCTCATTGATGGCACCCTATACCACCGATCGTTTAACCAAATATGGTTACACTATTTAGACAAACACGAAGCTTATGGCATTTTAACTGAGGTACATTTAGGTCTATGCGGAGCACATCAATTTGTTCCGAAGATGAAGATGAAGATCAAGAGACAAGGATACAAATGGTCATGATTATAGCATGGATGTAGCTAGGAGATGCCATCGTGTCGGTATGTGGTCCTCCACCACAACATTCTATACCCTACATTGGCCTCATGGTCATTCAAGTGTTGGGGTACTGACATTATGGGTCCGATTGATACTCCTTCTTCCAAGGGTCATCGGTTCATCTTACCTGCAACCAACTACTTTTCCAAGTGGACGAAAGCAATCCCACTCAAAGAGGTCACAACTCAACATATGGTTTAGTTTTTGGGAATCATGATATAGGGTGCCTCGTAATGATATCGCATTCAAAAGCACAAAGATCAAATGAAGTCACATCTTACTCTACCATCTATCCGAGCAAATGGATTAGCATTTAACAAAACTCTCATCCAAATACTAAAGAAGATACTTGGCGATAATAAATGATAGTGGAATGAGCGGTTGGTTTGCCTTGTGGGGCCTACATACCGAACTTTAACTCTACCTCATTTTTCTTATGGGTATACCTTTAAGTTCAACTCCCATCACTAAAGATAGAATTGGGTTGCAAGATCACTACAAAGAAGAATGCAAAGTCTAGTTAGAAGAGCTCAAAGGTTTGGAAGAGAGTCACCTACGAGCGTGCTAAAACTTTGAGTTGTACAAAGCCAAAAAGATTCAAGCTTATAATTATGGTGCTAAGTCTTTTAGTAGGAGATCTTGTGTTAGTCTAAGGAGATTGTTGCCCATCGAAAGATGAGAGGAAAGTTTGAACCCACTTGGGAAGGCCCTTATGTCATAGAGAAGGCCTACCAAAGAGGATCTTATAAGCTTATTGATTATAAAGGGGAACACTTGATGCTTCAAATTAATGGGCTCTACCTAAAGAAATATTATCCATAAAATAAATCATGTTTGAAAAAACTAATTCTATCAAAGAACAAAATATGATTCCATTTCATCAAAATCTTCTCTTCTTTCAAAGTATTGTTTGCTTGTTTTATGAATCTGCCATGACGTGTTTAAGGTAGGTATAAGAGTCCCCCCAGTGGCATCCTATCCGTCTTTCATAAAATAAACACAATCTCCCAGTGCTATTAGAATAAGTGTAAGAGAACCCGAGAGGTATCTTATTTTTATTAGCACAACTAAGTTAGATGTAAGAGAACCCAAGCGTCATCTTTTCTTAGTAGGAATCCTGTTTGCCATCCATGGCACCACTTCATCCAAATCACCTAGCATGTTTAAGGTTGGTGTAAGATTCCTCAGAGGCGTCCTATTCCTTTTTAACAGATGCATACAAATAAACACATATCTTTTGTCTCAAGCTATTTTGATGTGGGAGCAAGCCCCTGTGGACTCACTCATTAGCTATTCTAGGTCGGGTCTGCATACTACCTCGCTAATATGTCACTCTAGTGGTCACTTGTTGGAGGATGTGAGTGCCTACGCTTTCTTCCTAACTTGACCATTGCAAACTAATGAGCGCCTTATTAGTATGGTAGACTTCCTTGTGATAGCTACCATCATTTATTTTATTTAAGAAGATGTGAGTCCCCGTGCTTTCTTCTTGAACTAATCATCATGATCAAACTAGGTCAAGTATATTTGAGATTTAGGGTAAGTCCCGTAGAGGCTCCTTTTCTTATGACTATATTTTGAGTTGATATAAGTCCCCTAATGGCATTTACTCAGTAACCATCTTAGGTTGGATAACACCTGTCAAGCCGAAGACAGATTATCCCAGCAATCAGTTCAGCTATTGGAGGTTGTGAGTCCCTGAGTTTTCTTCCTAGGATGGTTGTTGCAAATTGATGGGCAGCTTAGGTTGGTTGATGTTTGCTAAGCTGACAGTGACTCACCTGGTGAATACACTCTTGGCAGATATGAATCCCCGTGCTTTCTCCTTGAGTTGGCCACTAAATACCTATTTGATATATGACTAGCCATGTCATGTTCTCCAAGGTTTTAGATTAAGCCCTTAGTGTCCCCATCCCCTTATGGATCATTTAGACATTTGGATTGGGAGTCCCCTTTCCTAGTACTACCCTTGTGGTTGGAGAATTTATTCAACGGATGCACAAATTCAGTCTTAGTTTAGTAAATCTGAGATAAGTCCAGGCTGATATAAGCTCCTTCTCAGTTTGATCCCTCAAAAACTAATAGGGTCCACGATAAACAAAAAAAACAAATTTAATTAGCTTGTGAGTTAGGAATTCAAGCCCACAAAGAGCCCCTTTTCTCAAGTAAGCACCCTATCTTTAGGCGTGAACTCCCTGGAAACTTCTTTGATGTGAGATAAACTCTCTGTGCTCGAGTTCAATCTATTTTAGCAGTATCATTCCTCTTTGACGATAGACTATGACACATTCTTTCTAGCATGATTATAACGACGGACAAGTATTCAATTTTTTTCCAAAGCAGTGGTCTTTGTAGTGAATAGTCCGGCTTTTCCCTTCAATTGATCATTATAAACTGAAAGACACTCTTTTGGTCAAAATTAAGAAAGTCCCCGAGCTTTCTTCCCTATAATTAATTTTTTATAATATTAATTTATTTTATAATTTATAATACATTTATTTATTTGTCTCACCATTTTAATGAGTTAGAGTTCTTAATTTTGAGCGATCTACCTCTTTCAAATTATGCAAGTCAGTGTTACTTTTATTGTCCTAGTAGCATGAGGTAATCTAGTAAATGACACATCTCCAAGAAACACGAGCTAGATTAATGCCTCTATTTTCTTCACTATTTATATCTATTATTTTATATAAAATTACATTAAATATAGTGTTAACTATTATAGGGAATAAGAAGAAAGCTATAGTAGTTTAATAAGATTTTGATTATGATGAAATATATTATGAAGATGATAATTACATATATTATTTTTTCCAAAAATGATGAAATGATGATATTATTGTAGATCTTGATTCTCATGATGGATTTAAATTTTAAGCGGTGCTTATATGAAATATTATTTTAATTTATGTTTATATTAACATTTGATATTATGATTTATAATTTGTGTCTTTATGAAAATGAACTATGTGAATATATTGTTTGTTTATCATTTTTCTGATTTATTTTTTATTTTATAATTTTTTTTTATTTTTTGTTTTGAGACTTATGCCTTGATCTACTTCGAGGCTTACACCTCACCTCACTACGACAAAATACCTCAGTTCCTGATTTCACCTTTTTAAACATTGATTCTCATTAGTCCTAGCAAATAGCAATCAAACCTGATTTTTTGACTTTTTTGCACTAGACAACAAAGCATTTTGCTGTGTCACCCTCTGTTCTTCCTTAGGGCAACAAGTAGCTTGTTCTTTTTGTCTATAGTGAGCAGGTTGCTTAAGCAATACTTGACTGTCCTTTAAAAGGATACTATATCTTCCTTTGGTTCAGCAAATTTGAGATAGGCATGGGTTGATATAAGCTCCTTCTCAATATGATCCCTCGCAAGCCATCAAAATCCATCAAAACAAATCTAAAAATGAAATGAATCTTTGACTATCTTGATTGATCCAGTTTCTCAATAGGTGGGGTTCAATTTCCGGCTAATAGATTACAGAATCTTTGGAGGATGTAACTACTCGCTTTCTTCCCTGTTGCTACATTCCAAAGACATCCCTTGGCTAGTCCTAAGTGTTTAATAGACTACCCCTTGGTAAATTTGAATTAGGCCTCCATGGCTCTTGTATTCCATCACAAACTTCCATCTAAAAAAATCTCTATTGAAACCCTCTCCCCGGGACTTAATCAAACAAATTCAATTTCTCCCTCAAAACTCATCCCTTGTGGACATTGGTTCCTTAGTGGGTAGGTCCTCTGGATTCCTTCCACCCCAGGTTAGAAGTAGGTGTCTCTCATTGTGCTTGTGATCATTTGGTGTTGTTCATCATTTTATACACCAATGTTCACTACACCACACCTATTGGGCACCCTTTGTTGACCTCATTTTTAGGATGAGTTCTCAACCCCTCCATCTTAGACATAGGATCCCTCTTAGACTTTAAGAGATCCTTAGTCTTAAGACACATCTTGTGGTTAGGTGGACACTCAACCTAGCCCTAGAGACTTAGAAGATTTAGCCATAAGAATAAGTCATGCCTTAGGGGTGTTAGGAAAATCTACACCCTAGCTTGAACCACATTCTCCTTCCTTCAAGTCCTTCCAAATCCATCAAATCAAATCAATTTAAATTGATTTTCTCTAAACTCAAATCAATGCCACATGATTGAAATCCATGATTGAAATTCCTAATTCAAAATATTTCCTAAGTCCTTAATTTCCCTCTTAAGGACTTAGCCTAAATCATCTTCAAATCAACTCAAACTCATGAAATTTTATCACAACTCATTTATATTCTCATTTATATTCACATATATAAATGAAATATAAATTCAAATCAATCAAACTAAATCTAAAATTCAAATTCCAAACTCAAAATCCTTATTAAGTCTTTAATTCCC
Organism: Cymbidium sinense; assembly: GCA_021442155.1. Classification (NCBI taxonomy): domain Eukaryota; kingdom Viridiplantae; phylum Streptophyta; class Magnoliopsida; order Asparagales; family Orchidaceae; genus Cymbidium; species Cymbidium sinense. The sequence goes on from CM038226.1 coordinate 7,768,514, forward strand.
TCTTAAGGACTTAGCCTAAATCAATTCAAATTCATAAAAGTTTCTCATAACTCATTTATATTCAAATTTATATTCACATATATAAATGAAATATAAATTCAAATCAATCAAACTAGATCCCAAATTCAAATTCAAATCACAAATCCTTCCTAAGTCCTTAATTCCCTCTTAAGGACTTAGCCTAAATCATCTTCAAATCACTTCAAATTCATGAAATTTTCTCATAACCCATTTACATTCTCATTTATATTCACATATATAAATATAAACAACTAAAACTAACTCCAAAATCAATCAAACTCAAATTCAATCAAAATCCAACATAAAAAGTCAAATTCTTGAGCTTAGCAAATCAACTTCAAATCAAGCCAAACTCTTGATTTTTCTTCATGATTCAATCAATCCTTCAATCATGAATCCAAAATATATAAACTTCAATCACTTAACCAAAACTCAATTCAAAAATCAAGCCAAAATCCATTTCATGTCCACCCTTTGAACTTCAAATTATCAAATGGATCAAAACCCATTTGACTTCAAACCAATTGCAAATGGATTTATATTTCAATCATAAGTCCATATGTTAGTTCAATCAAACTCAAATCAAGCTTTGACCAAGCCATTTGACCTACTTAGGCTCACTTGACTCAAAGTGACCTAAAACCCTTATGAGCCTAATCCTAACCAAATTGAATTGAATCAAACTCATCTATGCCTTTCATTCATCATGATCAACAATCATCATGAGATGATCAATCACTCAAATTGGGTCAAACCAAGTCAAACCTATGGGTTGACCGTCAACACTTAGCCAAAATGAAAAAACAATCCCATAGGCTAAATTGATTGAAACCATTGATCTAAGTTCATTCATGATCAATGTTTGAACTTGATCAAGTCAACATTTGAGCCTAACCTAGCCCAATTGGCCACTTGACCTAAAAGTCAAAATATGTCAAAACTTGATCTAAGCCAAATTGATTGAAACCAATGGGTCAAGTTCATTCCAAAATGATTGTTGAATTTGACCAAACTCCTAATTGGCTAACTAGACCTAACCTAGCCCAATTGATCATGAACCCAACTTGACCTAAAGGGTCATATTGAGCCAAATTCAAACTTAACCAAAATTTATTGAAAATAAAGATAACAATCCCTTTCGTATGACCAACCAATCCTAAACCTACCCATGACCTAGCTCAAATAGGTCAAATGGGTCAAATTGGTCAACTTGACCCATTTGATCTAAATGAAATCATATGAACCAAATTCAAACCTAAACCAAATTGAATCAAACCAAAGCCATCAAAACATTACAAATGGTCATATGAACTTGACCCAACCTTTGGTTTGACCAAATTTGACCATTTGGTCAACTTGACCCAAGCTGACCCATTTTAACCTAAATGGGTCAACATGAACCAAATCACATCAAACCAACTCCAAATTCAATGAAAGTTGGCCAAACCTATTTTCTCAACACACACATCACAAATCAAAATTCTAAAATTAAAGAAATCACCATTTTAACCCTAGGTCATATAACAAATTTTGATCAAATCCATGGGGAATTTGGTCAATTCCTCTTCATACCTACTTGATACTCTCCTAGTATATCAAGTGAACCCTAGTGAGGGTGGTGCACCCAACCCAATGGGTTTGGGTCAGCCCAACTCCACCATATGGTCAAACTGAGCACATGGCAAACCTCTTCCCACTTATTTTAAGCACATGGCTACTCCACTAATCCATTCCCTAGCCTAAAACGAACTCAAGGATAGCCTAAACGGCCCAAAAAACCCATTGCCTAAGCTCAATTGGATCAAAATGGCTCCTCCCCTCTCAACCATCCAATTGCCAAAGGGGGAGATATACTCCCCCTAATTCATTTAAGGGAGAGTGATAGGAGCCATTTGCAAGTGATCCTAAGCTCCCTAGAGAGAGATTGAATTGACTATTTCTAAATTTTCCTTAAGTGAAAATAGGGGAGCTCCACTGATTTCTCAACTTCCACTACACTCATATTCAACCAAATTCCCTTTGCACACTCCATCAGAGAACCCAATCGAGCTTACCTAAGCTATCTTCCAAGTTCCAAAGGTAAGGGAAGATCCACTTCAATCAAAATTGAGCTCACTAGGAGGAGGAGTTGGTCCATAGAACTATCCTCTCAACCTCAAGAGCTAAAACTTTCACCAAATCTTTATCTCAACCAAACGAAGCTTCTCTAAGGGATTCGAGCACCGGTGATCACCTCCATTGAGGTATGACATTTTTCGACCATTAAACTCAATGTGGTGTGGAGCTTTGTGAAAAAAATTTTAATGGCATGAAGTTTCAACCATTGGATGTGTTTGCCATTAAGTCTAGATGGTGTGTGTAAAATTTCATCCCAATACGATTGAATCAAACTCGGATCATGGCCTTCATGGATCAGAGCATAAGATGTCCAGGATGATCATCTTGGATCATCCATGCATTTTGGATGGACATCCAAGATTAAATCATGTTTTATAATTCATTTTATCCCTCTGAATCATAGAATCTCTACTTGATCCTTGAATGGATGACTAAGGTGCGACACGGTGCTATGATGCGATGTTTAAGTAGCCACTCAGAAAGCGCATGTAAAGTAACTGTATAGGCATGTGACGCATAATTAGATTAATGTTTAAATAATTCCCAATTAATTACCTAAACTTCTAAAATTGATATCTCAACCTAGATAAATAAAAAAAAAATAAATAAATTTCATTAGAAAGACAATTGAACGTAGAATATTCTAAAATTGATTTTGATTAATTTTGAATATCTATTTTCTCTAAATTTGGGTTTTATTAGAAATATTAATTTGCTAATTACTCCCTAATTAATCCTTTGATTAATCTCAAACTTCTTGAGTGTATTTTGGGGGATGACTTCTAATTCCCTTAATTTTCTTGGGATTTAATGGCAGCTTATTTGGAGAAATTGCTAATTCATTTGCTAATTACCCCCTTAATATAATTAAAGATAATTAAGGGTTTGATTAGTGGTTTAATCCTTTGTTAAACTTGATTAAGGTTAATTTCAGTGAATAAGAGGTTTAGGGAATAATTTTGGGGCATTTTCCCTAAGCTATTCCTTAACCTTTTCTTTCTTAATCCTCTCTTACTTATGGGCTAATTCACTAATTACCATCTTAATTAATTTCTTAAAATTCTAAAACTTTCCATAACTTAATTAATGTACTTTGGGTAGATGCTTAGATGTTCAAGAGCCTAAGTTCAATTAAGGGAATCAAAACTCAACTCATATGTGTGAGGGGAGTTTTGAAATTACTTAAGTTAAACCACTTAGCTTAATTAATCATTAATCATGAGCCAAATTACTTTAGGCCCCATTCTTCCTAGGTGCATTACAAATTTAAATTCCTTGTGAGGTTTTAGGTCATCATCTCATTGGCTCATAATTATTTGATTAACTATGCTATGGTGGTGTTGGTAAGGGATAATTAACATGTTTAATTGATACCTTAACCTACTCAAAGTATAAAATGAATCTAGTCATCTAAAAATTAAACAAAAATGTCAAACACATGTGAGAATGGGTTAGGAACAACAAAATCAACTCACATTTTCAAAATTAAATCAAATTAAAATCAAATAAAAATCATATTAATTAAACTTTGATTTGCTTTAAGATTTCTTATTTCATATGATTGTCTTTAGGAAGTAATTAAAGTGAATGTGTTTAGATACTTTCATTACTTTAGTTATTTCCCAATATGCTAAACATGTATGTCATATGATTTCATGCATCCATGCTTTTCAAAAATCAAATTTAAAATAAAAATGGTTCTTTTATGTCAAATAGCTTGTGTTGGATAAAGTAAGAATATTAGTGGATATTATCACTTATTCAAATTATTTTCAAAATACATAAATTAATTATCAAAACTAAAAGCATGTTACTTATATCTTACTTATGAGTTTGCATGTGAGTAAAATATAAGGATGTGCTTAGTGTAGGTTTTCCTTCTCCTCTTTTAGTATAGTTTTGAATAAGATTTGGCAAAGTGTATGCTTCATTTGAAAAGAACCTAATACTTGCCTAATTTCATATCTTATTCATTCCTACACTATCACTTAAGAAGGATATCTATGCTTGCACATATAAATTGCATAAACAAAAATAAACCAACCAACACAAATTTTTGCTTTCTTTCTTTTCCAATCATTTCTTTGTACATATGCTTGTTTAAGGAAAGTGGTATATTAGTCTGGACAAGGGTTCTTTAAGTAGCCCTAAGTAGGTCTTGTAGACCTATACAATGGCATCATACTTTATGCCTTTCATACATTCATGTGTACATGTGAAAATTGGATAAGAAACCCCTTTGCTACTTACACATCCAAATTTTCTTAGATAAATTACTTAGCATGCATCATAAAGTGTGCTAAAAATTCCCATTTGTATGTATAGATATGTTTAGGGCTTATTCATATGCATGTTATACATGTTGGGAAATAAATGAAGTGATGTATATTTTGTGAATTTAGTTCATTTTACTTAATATTAAAATGCCTTTCTTTTTGAATAGGTTTGTTTAGAGTTTATCTAAACATAAGATTAATTAAAACACTTTATTAAAGCATTCACTAAATAAAACTAAAAAAATGTGAATCCACTTTAGAAATTACTTAGGTTAGGGAGGAAAAGAGGAGTACTCTTCTCTTTCACTCTCTTTATAACTTAATAATTAACTGTAGGATTCACTTGAACCCAATCAAAACACATAATAAAATCCTTCCAAAATAATTAAATCACTTAAATTAAACCCTCCTCTAAGTTGAACATTATTCACACTAAAAAAATTCTAGCTTCAAGACATAGCTAATCATACCACACACAAAGCAGCACACTTTAAGGGATGGGGTTATGGTTTAATATTTGCTTTTATTTTATGATATATATTTTAGTTTGGATGTTAGGATGTATGTGCGTAGAATGAATGGTAGGGCGGCCTTAGTCTAACCATTATTTTTTTTCAGGGGATTATGCTTAAGGGGTGCTGTAATAAATAAAAATATAAATACTTTTGCTGTGCAGGTGCATATACCCCTAAGCATAATCTAATAGGCTAGATGAACTTAGTCACCCACGTGTGGGGTGATAAGTCTAGTATACATGCTGGGGATTTTGTGTGGTTGGTTTAGCTAATCTCTATTTTGCAGGTGTTAGCTAGATTTACTTTTCCTTTTCATGTAATTTTTATAATTAGGATTTTGGAATGATTGATATGGGGATTAGGATGAGCATTGGTCAAAACATCTCATCTTATGTACCATGTGAAGCATTGGGAGCATCCACCTTCCAACCATCCAAAAGAAGGAACCAAAGAAGAAAAAGAAGAAGAAAGAAGAGAAGAAGAATAAAGAAATGAAGCTTGAAGACCCACATAACAATGAGTTCCTTGCTTAATTATATTTAATTCATTTGTAATCCGAGTTGTATAAGGGTAGAGCTCGGCTACCCAATTTGTTTTCAGGTTTATGCGGTGGTACCCCACCACAATGACCTCTTATTCTTTTACGATTAACTTTCTAAATTGATTGATGATTTGTTTAGCTTGTACATTAAGTGACATCTTTTTTCTAGTTTCATCCTTGCTTTATGTTTGGCTTGGATGTGGATTAGGCTCTTAGAAAAAATAAATATTTTCCCAAATTTAACAATTCAAAGCTAAAGATAAAGAACTCATAACTTCACCTAAAGCTTAAGATAAAAAAATCAAGATAAAAGAATTAGCAATCCCTTTTACAACATCATGCACAAATGCATATTATTTTCACTCTTAATTGGAGAGCTTCCACCTTTTCCAGAGAAACTTGGCTTGATCTTTGAGAGCCATGATTTTGCCACTTCCTCTCATTTTGGGTAATGAATCTTACAAGGGTGAAAATAATTATCCAAAATTAAAAAATGTAATCTGCATTAGATTTAGGTCATTTGAAGCATACCCTTACATGATCTAGTCTCTTTAGGAGTGAGTTTAAGGACTTAGTCTCTTTCTAAGCAAATAATAGCCTAGTCTTATATAAAATATGACTTGCCTACATGAATTTAAAAAGGAGGGCTGGACCACCAGTAAACAATAGGGTGGGTTGTCCTTTCTTGTAGAGGTAAACCAAATACCCATTTTCACCTTAGATTTATGTTGTGCTTTCGGCCCTCGCCAAAGCTCCCTAGATTTAGGTTTCAAGGTTGCTTCTCCCCTTTGTGGGTCATAAGCATAAATCCTCACCTCTTAAATATTATCCTAATCTTGTGTTTTGGAATCATAAGCCTTAACTTTTTAATGAAAAATTCAACTCAAACAAATTAAATCAATTTTAAAAATGTAAAGCCCAATCATAGGATAGTTTGAGATGCTCGCTAGGTTTCCTAGCATCATGGGCATCTCCTACTTATCTTCCTTTGGCTTTGATAATAATTCTCCCTCTTTGATCAATCCCATTTGATATTCCAAAATAAACTAATTGATTAATAGTCCTACCTATTGAAATCTTTGGAGATAACAATCATTTATCTTAATCAAGAGTATTTCTAATGAATCTCATTCCTTGGAATGTAATTAACTATGAGGGCTTGCCCCTGCAGGGAACTTAATGAACCTAGTTTAAAATAAATCCTGCTTTACTTTTCCATATAAAATAGAGGAAGAATCTCTGGTACATATGTCAACCCATTATCCTTAGAAGTCCTTGTTGAGGTGATTAGGTCCATTATAGGGAATTGACTTCTATCTTTTGAGATAGTTCACTTCTCCTTAATGTCTGCATCACATCAATAGAACATCTCAAAAGATCTAAAGATATCAAAATACATAAAAAGGGAAGTAGATGTATATCTCCATCCTCATTTTATCACGCATAGAGTGAAGATGAAATTATCTATCTTATTCTCTGAAAAGAAAATTGATAAAAATTTCCACCATAAACATCCAGTCTGAAAAAAAAAACTTTAAGGTATCATTTGGTTTTTTTTTTATGCATAGTATCGATCGAGTTGTACGACTTTAAGGTTTTTTTTATTATGCAAATCTAAGATGTGCCGACAACCCACCATCTCTTAGCTTAGTTGGTGGGCGAGCATGGCAGGGAACCTCCTGACCGAAGTTTGAATACTCTCCAGAGCGGAGGTGCCTATACAAGAAAATATGATAATGTGTTCTTTGAGTCAAATTCACAAACTTCTCCATTGCTTGCTTGGTAGAAGGAGGAATGAACCAGTCTCTAAAATTTGCTCAAACTCTTCTCAAGTAATTTAGAGTATCATTCTCACATACTTGAGTGCTTTGAATAGAAATCTTTTAAAGAAGCATTGCCGTTGGAAAACATAGTGGAAGATTTTTCCAGTGATCCACGATTATGAAGCAAAAAAATATTTTGCTATCTCTCTTCTAACAAACAACATAACCACTGCATCAAAGATAAAGATAACTGACTAGGGATGAAACATCGAGACCTTCTAAAATAAACTTTTGGCAATCAACTTAATCAAACATGATAAAATTGACAAACTAAATCAAGCATCATACCATGCATAGTCCTAAGATAGAGCTAGAACTGGTGACTTAGCCTAATGTGTATGTCATTTAAGACTTGTGTGGTTATGTATTAGCTAGGCTTTAAGGTTGAAATTTTCTAAGTTGTGAAAGATTCAATTTAGAGGGTGGTTTCTTTTCAAAATAGTTAGTTGATTTGTCAATTTTAGTTGGTGATTTGATTTGATTTGAATGAACCTACACTTAGTTACTAAATGTTATGAAGAGAAGAAAAGAGAAGATAACTTCTGTTTCATCCTTACCTTAAGTAATTTCTAAGGTAGCTTCATTAATGATTTTTTTAGTGAATGTTTTATTATGTGTTTTAATTAACCCTAAATTTAGATTTTCTCTAAATAGCCCAATTTAATAAGAAACACATCTTAGGATTATTTAGGGTGGATTACTATCACATGACACACACCCATTTATTTTTTTCACCATGTATACCATGCATATGAATAATCCTAGGCATACCTATACATGCAATGTAAGTTCTAGCACACTTTGATGATGAATGCTAAGAGATATGATTTGAAAATTTGGATATTCCATGAATGCATGTCTTTATTATGTAGAAAAGACGGATTCTTAATCCATTAACATAATGCACATTCATATATATAGAGGACATAAGTGAGTTTGACGCCTTTATTTTCTGCACTAGGGGCATAAGGTACAAGATCTACTTAGGGCTACTTAAAACCTCACAGCCTCAAGTGTCCAGACTAATATACCACTTTTCTCAAATACATGTAAATGCACTAAAAGAAATGGATAAAGAATCATGCAAATGATTTTTTGTTTGATTTGGTTGTATGATTTGCATGTGTAAATATGCAGATCCTTCTTTACTCATAACATAGAAATACATAGGAATATATTTAAGCAAGTGTTGTGTTCTTTTCAAATGAACTATACACTTTGCAAATCCTATTCAAATCCATGTTAAGAGAAGAGAAGAAAATAACATAAAACACATCTAATGCTATAATCACATGCAAGCTCATAAGTACTTATAAGTAGCATCACATCATTCATAATCTTTAATTTATAGGTTTTAGAAATAATTTTTGGTTTAATAGTGATAATAACCATATCCTTAATTTTTTAACACATGCAATTTGACATAAAAGGAAACATTTTATTCAATTGAGTTTTCAAAAAATTGAATGCATGATTTCATATGGCAAACAATATTTAGCATGCTTGGAAAGAAATAAAGGAATGTAAGCATATGACTTCATTCACCCTAATTAATTCCTAAGGACAATCCTATAAAACAAGATCATTTAATATGAATCAAAATTCTTTAAGGAAAGTTTTATTTTTGAATTTGATTTGACTTAGAAATGTTAAAAGAGTTTGCTAGTCCCAACCCATTTCCCCATGTGTGAATTGGTTTAGTTTAATTTTAGAATAATTAAGTTGATTTTATGTTTTGTTTAGGTTAAGCTATGAGTGAAATCCTTTAATTACCCCTTACTTACTCCACTTTAACATAATTAACCAAGCAATTATGAGCCAACATATGATATGCAATCACATAGAATTTAAATCAGCAATGCACTTAAAAATAAAGGGACCTAATGCAATTGGTTCACAATTATTGATTAATTAAGCTAAAGGGTTAATTAAGTACTTTCATAACCATCCTACACATATAGTTTGATTATAATTTTCTTTTGAACTCTCTTGAACACATTGCCAAGAATTGGATGATTAAGTTCAATAATTTAGTTGTAAGTTTGGTTAATTAAACCATTTAATGAAGTGATTAAGTCATTAATCAATTTGCAAATTAATTAAGTGTTTATCCAAATGAAACGAACTTAGGGGAAAGACTGGAAAAGAAATCCTAATCTCATTCCCTAAGTCTATTTACAATTTCATGATGATTAGGAAGCTCAATTAACGAATTTATCCCTATTTAATAAGTTAATTAATCATTTATGTAGTTAAGAGAGATATTAAGGATGAAATAAGCAATTCACCTAATTAATTCAATAGTAAATTCCAAGAAAATCATGGGAGGCATAGATCATCCCACTAATCAACCTTAGAAAGTTTGAAATTAATTGTTGAAGTAATTAAGGAGTAATTAGCCTAATTAAATTTCTAAAAAAACCCAAATTGAGTTAAAATCACAATTCAAAATTAATTAATTTTAATTTTTTTCTTATTCTTCTCTGAATTATCTTTAAAATGAGAGTTTCATTTTTTTTGGATTTTATACAATTAGTTATAAATTTAGAAGTTTCATCATTAAAATTGGATTATTTAGAGCTAATTAAACCCCTAATCCCGTTGGGCCACGTGGCATGACACGGTGCTTTTTTCACGTGGCGTGACAGGATAGGTTATTTAAGTTGTCACATCGTCGAGTCGGTGGACGTCTCCATGGGGATCATTGGAACGGGATTAATCCATGATTTGGCTTAAATCGAGAGGGGATCTATCTAATAAGAACCATCCATTTAAATCATGCAGAATGGATGGTGTGTGATCTGTCTCCTCCCGAGCGGTGAGAGATGGATGTCATCAGTCGATTGTCGCTTGATCCAACCTCACTCAAGATCTGATGGAGTTCAAACTCACCCCACACCTTCAGGGAAGTACAAGCAATGTATCTAATGGGCAAGATTTCATGGGATTATAATTTTCTTCAAAAAGGACCAAGCAATTTTTTTTATGGCTACTTTTGAGCAATACCTCACCAGAGGCTATTACCATTGCTTCCAATGGAGGTGGTAGCTTCGTCTAGTAGAGATGAAGCCCTGTTAAAGGTATTGAATCTTGATTTGAAGTGGATGCCTCAGTTGACCAAGCTCCTTTTCAATGGCGATCAACTTTAATCAAGGTGATGCTTCCCGTGGCTTGGAGACTTGGGAAATGACTTTGTTGAGCTCGATGAGGTCCACTAAGGATGTGGGCAAGGTTAATTTGGTTTTGATGGAAAATTAAGTGAATTTGAATTGGGATGGACCTCCCTTATTTTGGCTTTGAGCAAAATTGAGAAGGAGAAATCAATGGAGTTTGGGAAGGGCTTAGAAAAGCTTGGGGAACTTCGACTCACTCTCCTTGGCTCTATGGAAATGATGTGGGGATATCTCCCCTCCTGATCGGATGATGAAGAGACTAATTATATTGTTGTTTATCAATGGGTGAGATTGGTTGATGGTTGTGCTATTTAGCATCCCATGTGGGTCATTTTAGGTGGAGTGGAGGAGTGAGTGCTCTGCTGTGTGCATTGGGTGATCCAAGTGTTCAATTTTCATTGGAGGGGTTGGATTTGGGGTTGGTCATGGCACAAGGTCATCACCACCCTCTTTGGTGTCCAAGTGGACCACCAGAAGGATGCCAAGTGGCTTTGTGGAAGAATATGACCAAAGTCCAAGTGAATTTGGTCATATGACACCCTTTGACCTTGGGACAAAGTGGTCATTTGGCCATGATTTTGATTTGGATAAATTTTAAATGATTTAAAATGGGTTGGGCCAAATTTCAAGTGATTTGGAGTTCATTTGGTTTGAATTGGTTCAACTTGACCCATTTAGGTCAAGTTGGGTCAAATTGGGTTAGGTTGACCAATTGGTCAAATTGGATCAAACCATGGGTTAGGTCAAGTTCAAATGATTGGAGTGGGTATCATTTGTTTTGGTTAAATTTAGTTTATATTTGGTTTTGATTCATTTAGGTTCATTTGTTAAATGGGTCAATTTACCAATTTGACCCATTCGATTGGGTTAGACCATGGGTTGGTTTTGGCTTGGTTGATCATTTGAAATTTATTGCAAGCTTTGTTTTCAATCAATTTTGGTTTGATTTGATTTCAAGTTGATTTGACCTTTTAGGTCAAGTTGGGTTCATGGTCAATTGGGCTAGGTTGGGTCTAGTTGGCCAATTGAAGCTTTGGTCAAGTTCAACATGAATTTAGAATGAAATTGATCCATTGGTTACAATCAATTTGGCTTAGATCAAGATTTGGCCCATTTTGAGGCAGGTCGGCTAATTGAGTTTGGCTCAATTGCGTCAAGTTCAATCATTGATTATGAATTGGTTTAGATCAATGGTTTCAATCAATTTGGCTTATAGTGGATTTTGGCTATTTGGGTTTCATTTGGGCTAAAAGTTGACTTGGTCAAAGGCTATGTTTGACTTGGTTTGAGCCAATTTGAGTGATTCATCATCCTAGGATGATTGTTGCTCACAATGTGAGGCTTAGATGAGCTTAGTTCAATCCAATCTGGGTTGGATTAGAATTTGGCTCAAAAAGGTTCTTTAGGTCACTTTGGGTCAAGTGAACCTAAATGGGTCAATTAGCTTGACCAAGGTTTTATTCAGGTTTGGTTGAACTCACATATGGACTTATGATGGAAATATAAATCTAATTGCAAGTGATTTGGAGTCAAATGGGTTTTGATTCATTTGACAATTTCAAGTTCAAAGGATGATTTGATTTGGGTTAGTTTGATTTTTGATTTGATCATTAAAGTTCATGTTAATATTTGGGCATGTGATTGAAGAAGTGATTGTTTGAAGAAAAAATCCAAAAGTTTGTATTGATTTGAGAATGATTTGGCTAAGGTTAAGGATTTTACTTGAAAGAGTAAAAGTTGGATTTAAGTTGGATTTGGATTTAAGTTTTGAATTTGGTTTGGTTATTTGAATTTATATTTCATTTATATGAATATGAATGAGAATATAAATGGGTTATGAGAAAATATTTTGAGTTTGGAGTGATTTGGATTTGATTTGGATTTGAGTCCATAAGATGAAATCAAAAGAGCATAGGCGATTTTGGATTTGGAATTGATCATGGGTTTCAATCATTTGGAATTGATTCATGATTTGGATTTTGGAATTGATTTATGATTTGGGTAAATCAATTGAGTTGGAATTGATTTGATTTGAGTTTGGTTTAAAGAAGGAAGAAAGTTGGGTTCAAGCTAGGGTAAAGTCATCCTAATATCCCAAGGCATAACCTATTCCTTATGACTAACTCTTCTATGTCTCTAGGGTTAGGTTAATTGTTCACCTAATCACTAGAAGTATTTTAAGACTAAGGAACTCTCAATGTCTAGAGGAGTCCTATGTCTGAGATGAAGAAGTTGAATGCTCACTCTAAAAGTGAGGTCAACAAAGGTGAATAGGTGTGGTGACCATATGTTGCATTGAGATGATCAAGAACATTTGAATGATCACAAGAACTAATTGAAATGATCTAATTGAAGGAATCAAGATCTTAGTGCAATGTGACTCTACTTATGTGAAAAACATAAGAGAGCAAAGGAAGAATCCACTAGGGATTAGGTATGTGAGTTTTCCACTTGGAGAAAAGGCTCAAGTCATCTACTGGGGGATGAGAGGTTGTGAAATTCACTAGAGATTAAAATTTGGAATCCACCGAGGATAGAAAATGTGAACCTTCCACTAGGGGAACATGTTTGGGTTTGATTGAATTAACTCCACTAGGGAGATCAGATAGATTTGCATCTCACTGAGAATAAGCTGATTGATTTGATTATATAGTTTGGCTCCACTTGGAGAGAAAGGTTGATTTTGTTTTGATTTTAAATTTGAATTTTGAGATGGACCCTATCGGTTTTATGGTCATTGAGTAGAGCCATGTTGGCCTTCCTACTTCAAGTTTACCAATCTAAAGGGGTAGTCTACAAATAACATGGTAAGACTATCAATCAAAGGGGTGCCTTTCTGGTGTAGTAGAATTATATCCTCCAAAGTAGGATCAGTCATTGGTGATCTATTGTGATGGATTATTAAACCATGTGAATTCTGGGACTTAAATCGCCATAAGATTAATTTCATTTTAATTATATTTGATGGTTTGTAGTGGACTACTTTGAGTAGGGGCCATGTCGACCTTGACTACAATTTACCAATCTAAAGGAGTAGCTTCAAGGAGAACTATCCAACCAACCTTTTAGTTTTGAACCAGGTTTAGGGAAGAAAGCATGGGGACTCACATCTTTCATAAATAAAATACCACTGGGTGAACAAGGTAACATGCCACCCGGCTGACTATTTGTGGGTTCGCTTATGCTAGAAAGAATGTGTAGTAGACTTACATCTTTCAGAGGGAAATGACTGGCGGGGAAACCTATTTCTTGCAAAATAGATTGAACTCGACCTAAGGGAGACTACAGAGAGAGTGCCGACCCAGGGACTTATCTCAAGTAGTTAGAAATTCTATAGGGAGTTTTCACGCCTAAAGATAGGATGCGTGCTTGGAAAAGAGGGCCACTGGGGGCTTTAATTCTAATCCACAAATGAATAAATTTATTTATTTTGTTTATTTGTTTATTTATCATGGACCCTGTTGGTTTATAGGAGATTATATTGAGAAGGAGCTTATATTAGCCTAGTCTTATCTCTGATTTATTGGTCCAAGAAATAATCTGCATCAAATTTTACCAATGGGTGGCTACTCCAAGAGTAACCTGAGTAGTGTCTAAATGGGGTTGCAAAGGACATGATCCAAGTAGAGTGCCTATAGGGGAGGGGCCACTAGGGGCTTTATCTAAGACCCTAAAGAAGATAATGTCTATAGGTATTCGGTAGCCAACTTAAGGAGAAAGCACAAGGACTCACATTTATCAAGATTGGTGTATCCAACGGGTGAGTCACTTCAGGCACCTGCAAGGGTAACTTTCTGATCTTGAAAATTATTTTCTTGGAGGTTCAAAATAGGGAGATGTCCCAACCTTCCTCTGTCTTGAGAAGATCACGTGTATCCTCAAGGATTACCCTAATAGAACTAGAGGGTTGTTCTAATAGGTATTCTCGGATAATAATGACTTGTAGCTGCCAGTCCTTAAAGGTAAAGAAATCTTCAAAGATATGTCCTAGCATGCGATGGTAAGGGAAATAGTTTGGATCATGACTCATCCTCGCTGCTGCTCACAGTGAAAGTCGCTTCTTTAAGAGGTTCTTAAAGATCTTCCTAACTACCTCCCTTTTGAATGAATAATGCCTATTCATTTTGTTGGCAAAAGTAGGTAAGTGATAGTTATCCGATGATGGATAAAAATCTTGTTGATGTGGATGGGGATACCGCGAAGCAGTGTGTGAGTGGCAATCGAGGTGCCGAAGATAAGGCGGTGGAAAGGAGGTGGCTGAGGAGGGTCCAGATCCCTCGGTTAGATCCCTTATAAATAGCTATGATTGCCCCTGGATTTTTTTCAAATGCCTTCTATGGTATTGACTTGGTTGACTGATCTTGGAAAGGTAACTTTTTGGCCTCCCTTGTAGACTAGCCGCTTAGTTGATTAATTTCTGAAGCGTCTTAATGGTGAACCCTTTAAGCATGAAGATGATCAGACCATGAATATTCTTGAGCATGATTTTAATGACATGTTGTTCAGTCAATTGTGATTTATATTTCATATTTAAATTATGCCATTTAAGAATGTAATCAACAAGGGACTCACTGGGGTGTTGTTGATCTACAACGGATCACCCTTACCCTTAGCGCAAATCTCATAATAAAGAGCTACTCCAACTTAACAAATTTCTTCACTGAACCATTAGGTAGTTCAGCATACCAATCAAATGTGATGTCTATCAAGCTACTGATGAAGAGGTGATATAAGAGTGCATTGTTGCCACCAACATTGAAACATCCTACTCTGAAATGTGCTATGTGCTACTAGGGGTTCCCACTGCCATCAAAAAATTTTGAAGGATGGAGGCACAAAGCCCTTATGGTATTGGACACCATTAAATTCCTCTGGCAGGGTCTTCCCTTTGGAATAGATGACCCACCTCCTTGGGCCAACACATCCCTCTCTTGTTGCTCCATCATGTGTTTGATGTCTTTGTCATTCGTGGAGGTGCTATCCACCACCTTCTTATGCAAGATACCACTATCTCCCTCTATAAGAATGCATCTAGGACAATCTAGAGTGTGTGCCAACTTTCTCACGTACCACTATTGAGAAGGCTGAAATCGAGTCGATGATGCACACGCCATCAACTCTTCAATCTTCTTCACCATTTGATCAATAAGATCATCCCTCTACCTAAGCTGGTGGAGGAGGTGCTATGTTGAATGGATGGTGTCATCCTCTTCAACTACAATACCTTCCTGCTATGCTAGTCTCTCTAAAGGGATCCCTTAGTATCGACCATGTGAACTTTGGTCAAACCCTCAAGGAGATCATCCTTATCTAAATCAAAGCTAACCTTTCCCTCCTCATAATCTGATCGGTCACTCCCTAGAAGCTTCCTCTTCTCAGAAAGTAACTATGAGGATCTTATTTAGGAATGATCTAATCTGTATGAATACATGTGTTGACAGAGGGGTTGTGCTCATTGACAGATGCACCTAACACTATCCCAGTCGGCTCACGGGAGGGTCATGGCGCTAGAAAATATGCTCGTGATTGCTCATGATTGGAGTAGTGTCTCTAAGGAGATCCACTGCCATGGGGACTACAGAACTATCCCCCCTCCCTCTATAACTGCTACTGTCACTGGCTCTGGTGGTGGTGGTGGTGCGACAATGATGCTACGTGGTTGCCACTCCTTCTTCACCAAGTTTGATGTAAGAGGTCGAGTAGGTGAACTCATCCTCACCTCAATCGGTGGAGTAGATGAAGTGGGATCCTTTAGCCTTATCACAAAGGGGCTTTCTTCTCCCGGATATTATCTTTTGTGCCTTTGTAGGGCGATGGATGGTGGGACTAGCGGTGATGGTGGGTGAAGAGTGGATTGGAACACCCGGCTTTACTCTCATCGAGGCTATACATTGCACGTGGTACTATCTCCGTCACACGGTGGCTTAGTGATTGGGAAAATCAACTAGGGTAGAGGTCGTCGACTGTCTAGCAAACCTCCGACACTCCCTACTCCCTGATTGAGTTGCTACTTGGTCTTCTAATGCTTTGTCACTATGAATGTGCCTAGTAACACTCCTAGATGATCGACCTCAAGTCAAATAGCATCACAAAATCCTGTACTCCTACTTGCCTATCGTCAGTAGGCGGCATGACTTCTTCCAGTCCCAGCGAATCTCAAGGTATATAGGAGGTGGGCAATGATATATTCCTCTCTTCATCGATAGAGGGTGGAATTGGTTTCTAGTCAGCAATGGGAAAACCTCACGAGGAGAACCCTCCTGTGCAATGTGGGATGATCCATCTCACGGCACACTGGTGGTGTGATCTTGTGGCTCTGTTGCATCCTGCGGCATTGTGTATGGCTGAGCAAGGTGGTGTGAGAGCTAGATCCTACCTCGAAGGTAGGGGAGGATATCTCCGAATCTAAGATAGCCTTCCCCTTAGAGGGGACCAACGAGGAGGTGCTAGTACACACCTGAGCGGCAATGAGAACAATTAATTGAGTAAGAACTAGACTGACTGGAGGAACCTCAATTGCCTTCCTTTTCAGGGAAGGATACTTGGTGTCAAAGTCGGTCGATCGGATGGCCCCTACACTCATCTTGGCTAATAATGGTGAGGGTCTCCCTCTCGCACGTGATGTGGGCTCCCTCAAATCCTCTAAAACACTAGATGGGTGGAGTCGGTCAGGGAGGCTTGCGATCCAGGCCATCCAGAATGAAAAGTGAACACAAACTTCTAAGAGGCCATGTGCGAAGACTACAAAGACTTTACTAACTACTCTAAGTTGTATGTTTGCATTTGTTGAAATATAACTTATATCAGATTCCTACCTTGATATTTGTTCCAAATAAATAACTGAAGTTTAGAGTTTTAAATCCACACTCAATAATTCAAATATCTTAAGTGGGTTCATTGGAGAGATTTAGACATTTTGGAGGAGAGTCTTTTACCATTTGATTATTTTTTTAGAACCCATACTCAGCCAATTTAGGTAAGTTGGGTAGGGTTCAAAATTTTGAGGAGAGATTTCTTTCTTTTTGGAGATTGTTTGTGTTTTATGTTTCTTGTTTGAAAATATGGATAGTTTGAAAGAGCCTCTACTTAGAAAATTTGGGTATGCTAAGAAGAGGGATGTGTTTCAAATTTGCTTGTGAAGATTTGATTGTGTGATATTTTGATTTGAAAATGATATTTTTTACTTAACAAATTTGGTATGTTAAGTAGAGGTCACATGTGTTTGATTTGTGAGATTTGTTCTCTTTGAAGATAGAGTCCACTTAACAAATGGATATGGATGAAAGCCCCAAATGTGTTTGAGATATGTTTGTGTTTTTTTTTTTTTTTTGAAAATCAGACTCTCACTTAACAAATTTGGTATGTTAATTGAAAGCTCAAGTGTGGTTGATATGAAAAATTAGATACTTATTTAACAAATTTGGTATGTTAAAATAGGGATCAAATGTGTGTTGAAAAGAGACTCTTAGTTAACAAATTTGGTATGTTAAGTGAAAGCCTAAATGTATTTGATATGTTTTTGAAAGTGGGATTCCCACTTAATAATTTGGTGTGAAATCAAAGTATGATATGACTTGAGAATGGGATTCTCACTTAACAAATTTGGTATGTTAAGTGGGAATCTAATATGGTTATGTAGTTCTTACTTAACAATTTTGATGTGTTAGATAGAACAAAACATATGCTTTGAAAATGAGACACTTGCTTAGCAATATTGGATATGCTAAGTGAAAGCCTAAATGCTTTTTTCTTTGAAAATGAGATCCTCTCTTAACAAATTGGAATTGTTAAGTGAAAGTCAAATTTTTTGTTTTGAAAATGAGCCACAACAAATTGAAATTGTTAAGTGAAAGTCAAATTTAAGATTTTAAAAGTGAGACCTTAACAAATTGAATTAAGTGAAGATCAAATGTTTTGAAAATGAAGCTCCCACTAAACAAATTGAAATTGTTAAGTGAAGGTCAAATCCATGTTTTGGAAATGAGACTCTTACTTAACAAATTGAGATTATTAAGTGAAAGTCAAATTTTATGTTTTGAAAGTGAGACCCTCACTTAATAAATTAAAATTGTTAAGTAAAGATCCAATTCATATTTGAGAATGAGACCCTCACCAATAAATTAAAATTAAATTAAGAAGATCAAATGGTTTTGAAAATGAGACCCCACTTAACAAAATGAAATTGTTAAGTGAAAGTAAAATTTTATGTTTTGAAAATAAGACACTTAATTGAAATTGTTAAGTGAAAATCAAATTTTATGTTTTGAAAATGAGACCCCACTTAACAATTGAAATTGTTGAAATTCAAATTTTGAAAATAAGAAAATTAAAAATTGTTAAGTGAAAATCCAATTTTATGTTTTGAAAATGAGACCCCCACTTAACAAGTTGAAATTGTTAAGTGAAAGTCAAATTTTATGTTTCATTCAAATAGAGACCCTCACTTAATAAATTGAAATTATTAAGAAGGTCAAACTTATGTTTGATTCAAATAGGGATCCTCACTTAACAAATTTGGATATGTTAAGTGGGAATCAACATGATGATTTGCTTTTGAGAAAGAACCTCCATGTAGCAATCATGGAGGGGTTTTGATTTTTTGAGTTTCTTGAAAGGTGATTTTTGAAAGTATCATTTTTGTGAAAGAAATTATTCCCTTTAAATTTTATGATGAACCAAGCTAGTGGTGAGGAGGTTCTAAATTTTATTATTTCTCCTTTCATTGATAAGTTATGTTTTCACCTATTGGGGATCCCAACAGGGGTTTCAAAACCTACACTAACTGAGGTCCTAAAATCTAAATGATGTTGGCTAACTTTGCTTAAGAGTGAAATAAGCTAAGTGACAATGGAAAGAAAGATAGTCTAAGACTCATATGAAATATAAGTCCACTATCGATGTTTAGAGACAACACTCATCTACTAGAGATGGAGATAGGAACCATCCCCAACGGAGTCGCTAGAAAAATCTGTAGTGGTTATTTTTTATTTGGATGTGTTTATCTGAGGGGACACAACACAGATCCACAAATATACTCATTAGGGTGATCGGGTATAATATTAAGGAATAATGTACTATCTCGAAAGATAGAAGTCATTGTGGTGACAATTTTTTTATTCTTTTTTTTTCTTGTATCCCCTCCCTTTTGGGAAAAGAAGGATAAATGAAAATAGAAATATATAAAAGATTATTCACCTTGTTGGGATGCCATAGATCTAGATGTTCTTATTAAGGTGATCATGACATTGAGGAGAGGTGTACTATCTCGAAGATAGAAGTCACCATGATAATGGACCTAATCACCAATAAGGACTCTTAAGGACAATGAGTGCATATGTACCAGATTCTTCCCCTACTTTACATGAAAAGTAAAGTAAGGTTTATTTTAAACCGTTCATTAAGTTCCTATAGGGGCAAGCCCCATAGTTAATTACATCTAAGGAATGAGATCCCTTAGGAATACTCTCGATTAAGATAAATGATCATTGTAGTCAAAGATTTCAATAGGTAGGACTATCAATCGATTATCTTATTTTGGAAGATCAAATAGGATTGATCAAAGAGAGGGAGTTATTATTAAGCCCAAAATGAAGATAAGTAGGAGATGCCATAATGCTAGGAAACCCATCGAGCATCTCAAACTATCCTATGGTTGGGCTTTACATTTTTGAAATTGATTTAATTTGTTTGAGTTGAATTTTTCATTAGAAATTTAGGACTTATAATTCCATAATACAAGATTAAGGAAATGCCTATGAGGTGAGGATTTATGCTTATGTCCCACAAAGAGAAGCAACCTCAACCTAAATCTAGGGAGCTTTGAGGGCCAAAAGCACAACCTAAATCTAAGGCAAAATAGGTATTTGGTTTGCCTCACAAGAGGACAAACCACCCATTTGGACTTACAACCACAGGGGTGGCTAACTAACTCCTCCTAGGATTTTAAATTTATGTAGGCAACTCATATATGTTTTATGCAAGATAGCTGGGCTGTTATTTATTTAGAAAGAGACTAAGTCCTTAAACTCACTCCCTAAAGAGACTAGATTATGTAAGGACTTGCTTCAAATGAATCTAATGAATTCAGATTTCATTTTATTTTCATTTTGGACAATCATTTTGACTGGGCTAATAGGATTTATATGCTAATGCATGAAAGAGATTATTGGCCAAAATCGATGAAAGGGGAGGTGTGTTTCCACCATGGCTCTTAAAGATCAAGCCAAGTTTCTCTGGCAAAGGTGGAAGTCCTCTAATGAAGAGTGAAAACAATATGTAGTTGTTCATGATGTTATAATAGAAGTACTCATCCAGCTAAGGGGTTGCTAATTCTTTTATCTTGATTTTAGCCTAAGCTTTAGGTGAGGTTATGAGTTCTTTATTTTTAGTTTTGTTAAATTTGGTAGAAGATTTATTTTCTAAGAGATAATCCACATCCGCCATACATAAAGTAAGAAAGAAACTAGGAAAAGGATGCCACTTAATGCACAAGTTAAATAAATCATCAATCAATTTATAAAGCTAATCACAAAAGAATAAGAGGTCATTGTGATCGGGTACCATGGCACAAACCCGAAAAACAAATTGGGTTGCTGATCTCTACCCTTATATAACCCAAATTACAAATGAATTACATACAATTAAGTAAGGAACTCATTATTATGGGGGTCTTCAAGCTTCATTTCTTCATTCTTCTTTTTTTTTCTTCCTTCTTCTTTGGTTCCTTCTTTTGAATGGTTGGAAGGTGGATTTTCCAAAAGCTTCACATGTTGCATAAGATAAGATTGTATGAACAATGCTCATCCTTGTCCCCATATCAATCATTCCAAACTTCTAATTATAAAGTTTACATGAAAAGGAAAAGTAAATCTAGCTAACAGCTGCAAAATAAATATTAGTTAAATAAATCACCAAATCCTAAGTATGTATATTGGACTTATCACCCCACACATGGGTGACTAAGTCCACCTGGCCTATTGGATTATGCTTAGGTGTATAAGCCCCTGCACAACATAAGAATTTATATTTTTATTTATTATATCGCACCTTAAGCACAATCCCCTACAGAAGATAATGGTTAGACTAAGATCACCCTACCATTCATTCTACACACATATATCCTAACATCTAGACTAAAACATATATCACAAAATAAAAGCAAGCAATAAATTATACACCGCCCTAACCTAAAGCTAGAAGTGATGACTTAGTCTAACGTGTGTGCTTTGGAGGTTTGTCTGATATGCTTAGCTATCAATCTAAGTTAAAATTTTCTAAGTGTAAAGAATGTTCAACTTAGAGGAGGGTTTCATTTAAATGATTTAATTATTTTGGGTTGATTTTATTTTATGTTTTGATTAGGTTTAAATGAATCATACAATTAATTACTAAGTTATAAAGAGAGAGAAAGAGAAGAGAACTTCTCTTTCCTTCCCTAACCTAAGTAATTTCTAAAGTGAATTCATATTTTTAGTTTAGTTTGGTGAATGTTTTAATTAAGTGTTTTAATTAATCTTAAGTTTAGATGAACTCTAAACAAACCCACTCAAAAAGAAAGGCATTTTAAGATTAAATAAAATGAACTAATTTCATAAAATATACATCACTTCATTTCTTTCCCAACATGTATAACATGCATATGAATGGGTCCTAAGCATATCTATACACACAAATGAGAATGTTTAACACACTTTATGAAGCATGCTAAGTGATTCATTTAAGAAAATTTGAAAGTTTATGATGCATGATTTTCATTAAGTAGCAAAGGGGTTTCTTATCCAACTTTCACATGCACATATGAATGTATGAAAGGCATAAGTGAGTATGACACTATTGTTAACCCTGTAATGTGTGCCAAGAACTTAGGGCTACTTAAATACTCACAACCTCAGGGTTGTCTAGACTAATATACCACTTTCTTTAAATATAAGCATGTGAATAAAAGAAATGAATGGAAAAGAAAGAATGCAAAAGTTGGTGTTAGTTGATTTATTTTTGTTTATGCAGTTTATATGTGCAAACATAGGTATCCTTCTTAAGTGATAGTATAGGAATGAATAGGATATGGAATTAGGCAAGTGTTAGGTTCTTTTCAAATTAACCATACATCTTGCCAAATCCTATTCAAAACTATACATAAAGAGAAGAGAAGGAAAACCTACACTAAGCACATCCTTATATTTTACTCACATGCAAGCATATAATTAAGATATAAGTAACATAGTTTTAGTTTTGATAATTGATTCATATGTTTTGAAAATAATTTGAATTTAACAGTGATAATAGCCACTCATATTCTAACTTTAGCCAACACATGCAATTTGACATAAAGAAAACATTTTCATTTTAAATTTGATTTTTGAAAAGCATGGATGCATGGAACCACATGACATACATATTTAGCATGTTGGGGAAGAACTAAAGCAATGAAAGCATGTAAACACATTCACTTTAATTAAATCCTAAAGATAATCTTATGAAATAAGAAAACATAAAGTAAATCAAAGTTTATTTAATATGATTTTTGTTTGACTTTGAATTTGATTTAATTTTGAAAATGTGAATTGAGTTTATTGTTCCTAACCCATTCCTACATGTGTTTGATATTTTTTTTAATTTTTAGATGATTAGATTCATTTTATACTCTGATTAGGTTAAGGTATGATTTAAACATGTTAATTAACCCTTACCTACACCACCTTAGCATAGTTAACCAAATAATTATGAGCCAATGAGATGACATAAAACCTCACAAAGAATTTAAATTTGTAATGCACCTAGGAAGAAAGGGGCCTAATGCCATTTGGCTCATGATTAATGATTAATTAAGCTAAGGGTTTAACTTGAGTAATTTCAAAACACCCCTCACACATAGAGTTGAGTTTTGATTTTAATTGAACTTAGGCTCTTGACCACCTAAGCATCTACTCAAAATAGATCAATTAAGTTTTGAAAAGTTTTAGAATTTTAAGAAATTAGTTAAGAAGGTAATTAGTGAATTAATTCTTAATTAAGAGAGGATTAAGAAGAAAAGAAGGGGGTGGGTGGGTAAAGGAATAGCTTAGGGAAATTGCCACAAAATTATTTCTAAACCTTCTATACACTGAAACAAACCTTAATCAACTTCAACAAGGGATTAAAACACTAATCTAACCCTTAATTATCCTTAATTACATAAAAGGAGTAATTAGGAAATGAATTTGCAATTCCCCCAATTAAGCCACTAATAAATCCTAAGAAAATTAGGGGAGGCAGAAGTCATCCCCAAAATATACTCAAGAAGTTTGAGATTAATCAGTGGATTAATTAGGGAGCAATTAACAAATTAAGGTTTCCAATAAAACCAAAAATCAGAGAAAGATAAAAATCAAAATCTATTAAAACTAATTTTAGAATATTCTAGATTGAATTATCTTTCAATGGCAATTTACCTCATATTTTTTAAATTTTTCTTTAGAGAGATATGAATTTTTGAGTTTAGAGGATTAATTAGAATTATTTAAACACTAATTAATCCCATAATCCTCTCGGTGCGCCACGCAACAACTGACTCAGATGCACTTTCCATGCGTCTAGCGCTGAGTGGTAACTTAAGTGTCACATCATAGCCGCATTGGGCTAGGGTTGTTTGGTCTGTTAGAAGCTTGCACATGGTAAGTTTGGGCTAGGGAGTGGAGTGGTAACCTCCCATGTGCTTCAAAACAAGTGGAGGGAGGTTTTCCATATGGCTAATTTGAGCCATGTGCTTTTTGCCTTGGGTCAAGTTGGGCTGATTCAAACCCATTGGGTTGGGTGCACCACCCTCTATAAGATTTACTTGACCTATTAGGAAGGTATCAAGTTGGTATGAAGAGGACTTGACCAAATTCCCCATGCATTTGACCAAAATTTGTTCTATGGCCTAGGGGTAGAAATGATCATTTGGCTAATTTTGAATTTGGATATGTTGGGTATGTTGAGAAAATAGGTTTCGCCAAGTTTCACAAAATTTGGAGTTCATTTGGTATGGTTTGGCTCATGTTGACCCATTTAGGTCAAAATGGGTCAACTTGGGTCAAGTTGACCAATTGGTCAAATTTCCTATGACCATTTGAAATGGTTTGTTGGCTTTGGTTTGGTTCAATTTGGTTTAGGTTTGAATTTGGTTCATATGACTTCATTTTGGTCAAATGGGTCAAGTTGACCAATTTGATCCACTTGACCTATTTGAGCTACGCCATGGGTAGGTTTAGGTTTGGTTAGTCATATGATAGTGGTATCTTTGTTTCCAATCAATTTTGGTTAAGTTTGAATTTGGCTCAACATGACCCTTTAGGTCAATTGGGCTAGGTTGGGTCTAGTTGGCCAATTAAGGCTTCGGTCAAGTTCAACAAGTGATTTGGAATGACTCATTGGTTTCAATCAATTTGGCTTAGATCAAGTTTTGGCACATTTTAACTTTTAGGTGGGTTAACTTGGGTCAAGTGGTCAATTGGGCTAGGTTAGCTCAAATGTTGACTTGGTCAAGTTCAAGCAATCATGAATGAACTTAGATCAATGGTTTCAATCAATTTGGCTATGGTGGATTTTGGCTATGTTGGATTTCATTTTGGCTAAGTGTTGACTTGGTCAACCCTTTGGTTTGACTTGGTTTAACCTAATTTGATTGATTGATCATCTTATGATGATTGTTGATCATGATGAGAGGCATAGGTGAGTTTGATTTAATCCAATTTGGTTAGGATTAGAATTTGGCTCATAAGGGTACTTTAGGTCACTTTGGGTCAAGTGAGCCTAACTTGGTCAAATGGCTTGGTCAAAACTTGATTTGAGTTTGATTGAACTTGTATATGGACTTATGATTGAAATATAAATCCATTTGTAAGTGGTTTGAAGTTAAATGGGTTTTGATTCATTTGACAATTTCATATTCAAAGGAAGAACATGAATAGATTTGGGGTTTGATTTTTGAATTGGAATTTGGTTCAGTGATTGAAGCTTGTATTTATATTTGGATTCATGATTGTAGAGTTGATTGAATCATGATGGAAAATCAAGAGTTTGTCTTGATTTGAATTGATTTGGCTAAGTTCAAGATTTTGACTTGAAAGGCTTAGGTTAGATTTTGAATAGATTTGAGTTTGATTTTTGGAAATGGTTTTGATTATTTGAATTTATATTTCATTTATATATGTGAATATAAATGGATTATGTGAAAATTTCAAGGATTTGAAGTGATTTGCTCATGATCTAGGCTAAGTCTTTAAGAGAAGATTTAAGGAACTTAAAAGATTTGGAATTTTTTGAATTTGAATATTTGAATTTGGTTTGATTGACTTATGTTTATATTTCATTTATATATGTGAATATAAATGAGAATATAAATTAGTTATGACAAAATCCCATGAATTTGAATTGATTTGAACATGATTTAAAGTAAAAGGGAAATTATGGACTTAAGAAGGATTTTAAATTTGGAATTTAATTTTTTGGATTTGATTTGATTGATTTGTATTTATATTTCATTTATATATGTGAATATAAATGAGAATATAAATGAGTTATGAAAATCTCATGATTGATTTAGATTTGATTTTGGCTAAGTCTTTAAGAGGAACTTTAAAGGACTTAGAAATTTTGGAGTTTGGAGCTTGAATTTTGAATTTGATTTGATTGATTTATATTTATATTTCATTTATATATGTGAATATAAATAAATATATAAATGAGTTATGAGAAAATCTCATGAGTTTGAATTGGTTTGATCATGATTTTGGATATTAAGTAAGAAAGATTTGGACTTAGGAATTTCATTCATGGGTTTCAATTATGGATTTCAATGGATTTTAATCACATGGAGTTGATTTGAGTTTGAAGAAAATCAAATAAGATTGATTTGGAGTTTGACTTGAAGGAAGGAAGGTGAGGAGTGGCTCAAGCTAAGGGTAGGCAAATTTTCCTAACACCCCTAAGGCATGACCTATTCCTATGGCTAACTCTTCTAAGTCTCTAAGGCTAGGTTGAGTGTCCACCTAATCACTAGATGTGTCTTAAGACTAAGGATCCCTTAAAGTCTAAGAGAAGTTCTATGTCTAAGAAGGAGGGGTTGAGAGCTCATTCTAAAAATGATGTCAACAAAGGCTGATAGGTGTGTGACAAGGAACACCGCACACAGTGTTGATCGAAATGATCAACAACACCAAAAGATCATAAGCATTAATAGTAGAAATATATCCTTAACCCAAGGTGTAGAAGAAGAAGCTTAGTGTGTGGCTCTACTTATGTCAAGGTCATAAAGAGGGAAGGAGGAATCCACTAGAGATAGAACCTTCCAAGCGGTTCAAGTCATCCACAAGGGGATGAGAGGTTTTATTTGATTTAAGTCTCACTGAGGAGAACTTTCCACTAGGGAAGAGGGTTGAATTTGTTTCAATTTTTAGATTTGGATTTATATTTGGACCTTGTTGGTTTATGGGTTGAGTTGGAGCCACGAGGCCTAGACTTAACTGATTTACCAATCCAAAGGGGTAGTCTACTAAACATGTAGGACTAGCCAACCAAAGGGATGCCTTTCTGTACAATGCAGTTGTACTAGGAAGCGTAGTAGACTTACATCCTCCAAAGTAGAGACTAGTTCTTTGGGGTAATATATGTAGATTGAACCCAACCTAGGGCTGACTATTGAGTGAATGCTACTAGGGGACTTAGATCAAGTTAAAGATAATCAAGATTAATTTCATTATTAGATTTGTTTATTTTGATGGATTCTATTGGTTTGATGGATCACACTGAGAAGGAGCTTATATCAGTCTATACTTATCTCAGATTTACTAATCGAAAGGGAGTAGTTTCCCAGCCAATGGGAGAACTATTCGACCAAAGTGTGCCTTTCATTTTGCAATGATCAATTGAAGGAAAGAATGCTCGGTGACTCACATCTTCCACCACAAAAGACCACTAGGGTGATCGGTTGCAATCAAATCAACCTGGGGTCTGCATTGCGATAATCATGCGAAAGAATATAATAGTCTTACATCTTCCAAAGTAGAATGATTGGGGTAACCTTTTGGGAAAAATAGATTGAACGACTAAGGCGACTACGGAGTGAGTCAGACCAGTTTATCTGACTGGTGGTTATGCAATTCTTATAAAGGGAGCTTATTTATTAAGATAGGATCTTTTTTGGAGCTTATATCGACTTAGACCTATCTGATTTACTAAACTATGGGAATTTTGCATCCATTGAACAAATTCTCCAACCAATTGGCTACTAGGAAAGGAGGACTGTCCAATCCAAAAGTAACCTAGGTAGTGTCTAAAAGGGGTCACAAAGGATGAGATCCAAATATAATGCCCGCAGGTAATGAGGTCGCTAAGGGATTAATCCAAGACCCTGGAGAAGATGACATGGCTAGTCATATATCCAATAGGTATTCGGTGTCCAACCCATGGAGAAAGCGCGGGAACTCATCTCTGCTAAGAGTGGTGTATCCACTAGGTGAGTCACTGTCGGCATAGCGAACATCAACCAAGCTAAGGTGCTGGGTTTGCAACAATCAGGAAGCTCAACATCCTTCTATAGTGGAACTGATCACAGGGATAGTCTATCTTTGGCTCGACAGGTGTCATCCAACCTAGGGCAAGTACTGAGTGAATATTTCTAGGGGACTTATAGTAACTCAAACGTAGTCAAGAGGAAAGGAGTCTCTAAGGGACTTATCCTAAACCTCTAATATACTCGACCTAGTTAGAAAATGATGATTAGGTCAAGAAGAAAGTGCAAGGACTCACATCTTCTTAAACAAAATCAACAAGAGGTCGCTTCCTGGCTGGGCAGTGAAGAATACCATACTAACAAGGCTCATTGGTTTGCATGGAAATAGTTAGAAGAAAGCACAGGACTCATATCCTCCAAATAAGTGACCACTAGGGGTGACATAGTAGGCGTATGTAGACCTAGCTAATGAGTGAGTGCCACAAGGGGCTTGCTCCCACATCAAAAATAGCCTGAAAAGAAATGTGGGTAGACCCAACCTTTTCTAATGCACAAGCTAAACAAAATATCAAACAATTTTATAAAGCTATCGCAAAAGAATAAAAGGTGTAGGGTACCACTCAACCCAAAGAAATGGGTGTAAGCATACCTTTATACATCCCGATATAATGAAAGAATAATTACAATTATGAAATGATAATTGTTATGGGGGTCTTCATTCTTCATCCTACATTTTTCAGTCTTTATCTTTCATTTCTTTCTTCCTTTTGGCTTAAGTGGGATGTAGCTTACTCCAAAGGCATCACATGGTATATAAGATATGGTCTTCTAACCAATGCTCATCCTTAATCCCCATAACACTTATCCTAATCCTAATGCAAAAATTACATTAAAAGGAAAAAAAAGTAAATCTAGTTACACATGCAAAATAAATGTTAGCTAAACACACCATACAACCCAAGCAATTATAAGAAATAATTTGGACTTAGCACTCCACACATGGGTAACCAAATCCAAATTTGTCTAACTTGGGCTATGCTTAGGGCTAAGCAACACAAAAAAAACATTTATATTTTATTACATTGGATTAAGCATGGCCCTCTACATAAAATATGACTAAGCTAATATCATATACATATATACATACACCCTAACATCTAGTCTAAAATAATACATCAAAATTAAACATTCATCAAACCATGCACCTCTAACATAAAGCTAGAAATGGTAACTTAGCCTAATTTCATATGTTATAGCTTGTGGTGGTATGTCACAAGGCTTTAGGGATATGATTTGCTAAATGTGAGAGATTTAATTTATGAAGGGTTGATTTCTCTTTAAGTGGTTTAGTTGATTTGGAGATTTTACTTAGTAATTTTTTTCTTTTGTTTCATATAGCCTACACTTAGCAACTAAGTCTTATAAAGAGAAGAAAGAGAGAGAGAGAGAGAGAGAGAGAGAGAGTCTCTCTTTTATCCCTACCTTAAAGTAATTTCTATGATAAGTTGATTAATAAATTTCCTTTAATGAATAGTTTATTATGTGTTTTAATTAATCCTAAGTTTAGATTCATTCTAAATAACCCTATTCAATAAGAAAGGCATCATGGGATTAATTATGGTGGATTACTATCATATAACACACACCCATCCATCATGTATACCATACATGAATAATCTTAGGTACCTATACATGCAATGCAAATCTTAGCATACTTTGATGATGAATGCAAAGAAGTGTTTTGAAGTTTGAATATTTCATTTGTTAATGAATTATGAATGCATGTCTTTATTATATAGGAAAGATGGATTTTTCATCCATTAGCAAAATACACATTCACATGTATAAAAGTTATAAGTGAGTATGATGCCATTATTTTCTACACCAAGTGCATAAGGTACAAGACCTACTTAGGGCTACGTAAATCCTCACAACCTCAGGATGTCCAGACTAATATACCACTTTTCTTAGATACATGTAAATATATGAATAACTATAAGGATAGAAGAATCCATCCAAAAGTTATGTTTCATTTATTTGATTTTTGATTCTTTATTCATTGGTCAGATCACACAGGCATATGTATAAGAGTTTTAAGTGAGTACGACACCATTATTTTCTACACCAGGGGTGTAAGGTACAAGACCTACTTAGGGCTACTTAAAGCCTCGTAGCCTCGGGATGTCCAGACCAATATACCACCTTTCTCAAATGCATATGAATGTAGAAAAAGAACCAAATGGATAAGGAATCATGCAAGAAATTGTGTTTGATTTGTTTATATGATTTACATGTGTAATATGAAAACCCTTCCTAAGTATTAACATGGAGATGCATAGGAATAGATTTAGGCAAGTGTTGTGTTCTTTTCAAATGAACTATACACTTGCAATTTCTGTGTGAATCCATGTTAAGAGAATGAAAGAGAGCTTCATAGTACACATTTTATACTATCGTCACATGCAAGCTTATAAGTATTTGTAATAAGAATTACTTTATTTGTAATAATTGAAATATAGGTTTTGAAAATAGTTTTTTTTTTGTTTAGTAGTGATAATAGCTACTCATATTGTTAATTTTAGCCAACATATTCAATTTGACATAAAAGGAAATATTTTATTTAATTAATTTTTAAAAGAAATTAATGCATGATTTCATATGAAAAATAATATTTAGCATGATTGGAAAGAAATAAAGGAATGTAAACACATGATTTCATTCACCCCAATTAATTCCTAAGACATAATGATATCAAATAAGGTTATTTAAAATGAATCAAAAATTTTTAAGGACATTTTTGTCTTTGAATTTTATTTGATTTAAGAAATATGAGAAGGGTTTGCTAAACCTAACCCATTTCCCCATGTGTGAATTAGTTTGGTTTAATGAGGAATATTTAAGTTGATTTTATGTTTTGATTAGGTTAAGGTATGAATTAAATAAATTAATTATCCCTTACTTATATCACCTTAAGTTAATTAACTAATTAATGATAAACCAAAATGATATTCAACCACATGAAAAGTAAATTTGCAATGCTCCTAAGAAATGAAAGGGACCTAATGCAATTGGCTTATGATTAATAGTTAATTAAGCTTAAGAGATCTCACTTAATTATTCATTTAATTTTCTCACACATGTGAGCCAATCATAATTTCATTATCCTCACCTTGGGTTATTGAATACCCAAGGAGCTACCCAAGATCAATTAAAGGTTGCTTAGGTTAGGATGAATTGATTTTTAATTTTAATTTCATTAGGCTTTTAATGAATTGATTAAATGTTTTGGTTATGTCCTAATTTGAATGATGAAATTAACTAAGGGGAAAGGATCAAGGGAAAGGCCTCAATCCTAATCCATAAATCATTTAAACATTCCATTAGATTTTGATTTGCTTATTTTGAAGATTTAATCACTTAATTAATCAATTAATCATTCCATTAACTTATTAATTAATTTTATTTTTAAAGATAAGGAAGACTTAGGAAATGAATCAGGAAAATTATCCGTAATCACATTCCCTAAGTGATCTTATTGTCTAATAAGGATAATTATGTTCAAATTATTAATCAAGTTCACTAATTATAATTAATTAAATTAAGAGAGTGATTAGGGCTTACTCAAATGATTTTCATAATTAAGTAATCAATAAAATCCCAAAAAATAGGGGAGGTAGAGGTCATCCCCTTAAACATCCAGAAAATTTGAGATTAATTGAGTTCTTAATTAATGTGTAATTAAGCTAATAAGATTTTAGATAAAACCTTAATTATGCCAAAGTCACTATTCAAAATTAAATAATTATAATTTTCCTAGATTCTCCTCTGAAATATCTTCAAAATGAGCCTAAGTTTGTATTTTTTGGATTTTTCTATAATTAGTTATGATTTTAGGAAGTTTTAGGATTAAAAACTAATTAATTAACCCAAATTAAACCCTTAATCTCATGGACTTGCTAATGCGGCTTTCCATGTATGCGATGGGATTATTTAAGTAGTCACATCACTGATTTGACTTCGGCGTGCTTTCTCTCATCCGATTTAAGATTGGACAACCATGGTTTAATCCACAGGTTAAGGGGGAAATTGAAGGATCTACCAGGGGATTTGATCAGAGCCGTTCATCTCGATCACTCGAGATGGCTGACTCATGATCTATCCCATTCTTGAGTGATAAAAGATGAGCACCGTCCATCTTTCTCCATTCGATCCAGGCTCACCCGAGCTCAGATTAGGATTAAATGGATCTTACACCATCTAAGGGAACACACAATCAAATCCAATAGCTAAAATCCCTCGACATGGACATTCCTTTTAGAAAAGACCAACACAGCTGAGCTTTTGAGATTCTCAATTACCTTGAAGGAGCAATTGGCAGAGAAGTCCAAGATCAATTTGGCCTAGGATGCTCGATTGACCAATCCACACATGTGCACTCCTCGGCTTCAATCAAACTCACACCTCCTGTGCTTTGGAAGGCTTAGAAATGGTTTGGTTGGCTTCGATTGGGTATGAGGATGGTGTGGGTGCAAGGAATTTGGATTTGGTTTCATGGAGAGGGAGTATTGCTTGAAGGAGGGGTGTTCTATTTCATCTTGCGCATGATAATGGCAATGGTTGAACGGAGAGGGCTTGGGGATCCTCAGATTTGCTCTGAGGGAGTTCAGAATATGCTTAGGGACTCACACGAGCTGATTGTGTTTGAAATTGGCTTCGAATTGAGGGGGTATACCCCTCAATTTACCATTGATGGATGGGGCGTGAGCACACTTTTTAGCTCACCGTTGTCGAAGTTGTCTCTATTAAAGTCGATGCAGGATGGGGAGTTATGGGAGGAGCCTCAATGGCTGGTGTGCAAAGCTTCTTCTTCCTTTATCCATGGGGTGCTCGATTTGGCTTGAGGTGAGTTAATCACCTCCCAAGGTTCTTAGCCAACTTAGAGTGGGTTAGGTGCACTAGGTGGGTCGGGGAAGGTTCCATGTAGTGTAAAGGAGCTGCTATGGGGATGGGCAAATTGACTTTAGCCTTGATCCATTGGGTTTAAGGTTCAAATCCTATGGTTTGATGGTTAATTCCCTTGGCAAGGTCCACTTAGCTTTTAGGCTGATTTGGGATGATGTAGGGCATGCTTGGGTTAGGTTTGACTAAGCCTAGGTTCCCATAAGTTGGTTTGGAGGGATTTGGCTTCATTTGGTCAAAATGGGTTCATTTGGGTTAGGTTGTGTTGGGTTGACCGATTGGTCAAATTGGGTCAAACCAAGGCTTGGGTTAGGTTCATATGATGATTTGGGATGTTTTGGTTTAATTAATTTGGATTGGTTTGGCTTAGGTTTGAATTTGACTCATTTGGATTCAAAAGGGTCAAATTGGTCAAGTTGACCAATTTGACCAAATTAGGTTGGGTTAGGTGTTGAGTCAAGTTTAATTGGTTAATTAAAAATGATTGTAGGATTTGGTTTGGTTTAATTTGGAATTAATTTGAATTTTCATCAATTTGGGCTAGGTTCAATCAAGTTGACCAATTGGTCAACTTGGGCTCAATCATGGCTTTGGTCAAGTTCAACAAGTGATTTGAAATGAACTTGAGCCATTGGTTGCAATCAATTTGGATTAAATCATGATTTGACTCATTTTGACTTTTTTATGCCAATTTGGGTCAACTTAGGTCAAGTGGCCAATTAGGCTTGGTCTGGCTCAATTGATTACTTGGTCATGTTCAATCATTGATTATGAATGGGTTTGGGTCAATGGTTTCAATCAATTTAGCATATGGTGGATTTTGGCTAGTTTGGGTTTCATTTTGGCTAAGTGTTGACTTTGTCAAAGGCTAGGTTTGACTTGGTTTGACCAAACTCAAAGTGATTGATCACCCCATGATGATTATTGATCATGATTGAGGTTTAGATGGGCTTAGCTCAATCCAATTTGGGTTGGATTAGAACTTGGCTCAAAAAGGGTCCTTTAGGTCACTTTCGGTCATGTGAGC
This sequence comes from Cymbidium sinense, assembly GCA_021442155.1. Classification (NCBI taxonomy): domain Eukaryota; kingdom Viridiplantae; phylum Streptophyta; class Magnoliopsida; order Asparagales; family Orchidaceae; genus Cymbidium; species Cymbidium sinense. The sequence goes on from CM038226.1 coordinate 7,802,440, forward strand.
CTAAATGGGTCAATTAGTTTGATCAAGGCTTGATTCAGGTTTGGTTGAACTCACATATGAGCTTAGAATTGAAATATAAATCCGGTTAGGTTTGGAGCCAAATGGGTTTTAGTTTATGTGACAACTTCAAGTTATAAGAGTTAACTTGGTTTGATTTGGGTTGACTTGGTTTTTGGTTTGATAATGGTGGTTTATATTTATATTTGGATCCATGATTGAAAGAATGATTGACTCATAAAGAAATCCATGAGTTTTGAGTTGATTTGGGTTTCATTTAGCCAAGTTCAAAGTTTGGCTAAAAGGACTAAATTGGGAATTTGATTTGAGTTTGGTTTTGTCATTTGAATTTATATTTCATTTGTATTTGTGAATATAAATGAAGATATAAATGGGTCATGAGAAAATCACTTGAGTTTGGAATGATTTGGAAGCAAATTTGATTAAACTTAGGGATGTAGGTTGAAAGGGTTAATTTGGGTTTTGATTTGGTTTGATTTATTTTTGGTCATTGGAGGGTCAATTTCATTTATATTTGTGAACATAAATGAAGGAATGATTGACTTGTAAAGAAGTCAATCATGTTTGAGTTGATTTGGATCAAGATTTGATTAGGTTTATGGAGGTAGGTCCATATGGCTTAAGAAGGGTCTTGATTTGGTTTTTTGAGTTGATCATGGGTTTCAATCAATTTGGAATTTGACTTGAGATTGAATTTGATAATTGAGAAAAATCAATTGAATTGGAGTTGATTTTAATTTGGTTAAGGCTAAGTCCGTAAGATAAAATCAAAAGGCCTAGGAAGGGATTTGGAGTTTGAATTTGGTGATTGATTTCAATCATTGGATAGTTGGATTTTATTTTGGGATTTGAATTTGAGGAGGTTTGGTTTGAAGGAAGCAAGGATTGGGTTTGGGCTATAGGGTATGCAAGTCTCTTCTAAATCCCTAAGGCACAACCTATCCCTATGGCTAACTCTTCTAAGTCTCAATGTTAAGTTATGTGTTCACCTAATCACTAGAAGTGTATTAAGACTAAGGAATCTATAAGAGTCCTAGACCTATGATGAGGAAGTTGAGAACTCACTCCAAAAATGAGGTCAAGAGTGGTTTAAACTACTTTCCATCCTTCGAAACACCATAGTAGGTTTTTTAATGGTTAGAAGCAAGATCTTGATTTGGAGAGTTTTGAGATAGACTAGCTTTGAAAGAGTTTAAACCATAAATATTCAAGCGTTCTCTCTCTCTCTCTCTCTCTCTTTTTGCAAGACCTTCAAGCTTTTCAATCGATGCATAGAGTTTTGTAATTTTATTATTTATGATAAATTTTAATAAGAAGAGTTGTGCTCTAAATGGAGATAGCCTTAAACTAGTGGCCTAAAGCAAATGGAGGGGCCAATATTATAGGTGTCATGAAATATTACCTTATGCTTTTGAATGAATATTGAAACTTATCATCCTTTAGAACTTGATCTACTTTTGTTGTCAAAGTAGTGAATGATTGACACATACCAAAAAGATGAGAGATTAAGTATCTTAGATACGACAACCTTCATTGAAATCACTTTAATTGTGTTAAGCCCCTCCCCCTTTTTTTCCTCTTTTTTGTTTTTTTGTTTTGTTTTTTGGAGGTTGCATCTCTAATATCACTTTAATCTCTTTAGATCAATTTTTTTTTCCCATGATACTTTACTACAAGCCCTAGAAACTTCCCTAAAGTAATCCTAATTATATACTTTAGGGGATTCATCTTTAGGTTGTACTGTCATAACTAATCAATGATAATTACTAAGATCATAAAGATGGTCTTCCTTTTCTTTGTTTTTGACCATGAGATCATCAACGAAGCATTCGCCTTGGTGATGAATGATTGATTGAGTCATCCAGTATGTGGTGTTGACCTTACTTTGGGAGTGAGCTCTCAACTTCCTCATCATAGATCTAGGACTCTTGTAGAAACTAGAGTTCCTTAGTCTTATGACACTTCTAGTGATTAGGTGAACACTTAACCTAAGCCTAGAGACTTAGAAGAGTTAGCTATCTATAAAATAGGTTATACCTTAGGGATTTAGGAAGACTCGTCACCCTATGCCTTAAAATCCTTGCTTCCTTTTTCCAAACAAAACCTCAAATTCAAATCCAAGATCATAAATCTAATCCTAAATCAAATGATTGAAACCCATGATTAAATTCAAATTCCAAATCCTTTCCTATGCCCTTTAATTTTAGCTTATGGACTTAGCCTTAACTAAATTCAAATCAATCATCTCAATCTAATCAATCCCAACTAAAATCATAAATCAAATCCAACTCAAATGATTGAAACCTATGATTGAATTCAAACTCAAAACACCTTTCTAAGCCATATGAACCATCTTCATATGCTTAGCCAAAACCTCCTTCAAACCAAATCAAATTTGGTTGATTTATTTATAAATAAACATTCCTTTATTTATATTCACAAATATAAATGAAATCTAAATTCAAACCATTAAAATCAAATCAAACTAAATCAACCAACCTTTCTTAAGCCATATGGACCTACCTCCATAAGCAACCAAATCTCAATCCAAAGCAACCCAAACTCAATTGATTTCTTAATAAATCAATCATCATTCTTCATTTATATTCACAAATATAAATGAAATCTAAATTCAAACCATTCAAATCAAATCAAATAACCAAACCAAATCAATTCCCAACTTAAGCCCTTTTGACATACATCCCTCAATTTGGTCAAATTTGCAATCATCCAAACTCAAGTGATTTTCTCATGAATCATTTATATCTTCATTTATATTCACAAATTTAAATGAAATATAAATCAAATATAACTAAACCCAAATCAGATCGATTTTCCAATTTTAGATAATTTCTTTGGCTAAATGATATCCAAATCAACTCAAAACCCATGGATTTCTTCATGATTCTCCTTCAATCATTGTTCCAAATATAAACATAAACTATAATTATCAATCCAAATCCAAGTCAAACCAAGTCGCCCATGTTATGACTTTTGACTTGAAATTATCATATGAACCAAAATCCATAATGCTTCAAACCACTTGCAATTGGATTTTTATTTCCATCTTAAGTCAATATCTGAGTTCAATTAAACTTGAATCAAGTTGTGATCAAGCCAATTGACCCATTTAGGTCCATTTGACCCAAAGTGACATAAAAGATATTTTTGAGCCAAGTTTTAATTCAATCCAACTTGGATTGAACTAAGCCCATCCAAACCCCATATCATGATCAACAATCATCCTAGGTTAATCAATTAACTTTAATTGGGTCAAATGAAGTCAACCTAGCCCATTGACCAAGTCAACCTTTAGCCTAAATGAAACCCAAACTGGTCAAAACCCACCACATACCCAATTGATTAAACCTACTCATAATCAATGATTGAACATGACCAAACCCTCAATTGAGCCAAACTAAGTCCAATTGGCCATTTGACCTAAGTTGATCCAAATTGGCCTAAAATGCCAAAATGGGTCAAATCATGATTTGATCCAAATTGATTGCAACCAATGGCTCAAGTTCATTCCAAATCACTTATTGAGCTTGACCAAAGCCATGATTGAGCCCAATTTGACCAATTTGTGAACTTGACCTAACCTAGCCCAAATTGACCTAAAGGGTAAAATTACCCAAAATCTAAATTAACCCCAAATTAAACCAAACCAAAGCCTACAATCATTTTCAATTAACCAATTGAACTTGACTCAACACCCAATTTGGTCAAATTGATGAACTTGACCCATTTGACCCTTTTGAATCCAAATGAGTCAAATTCAACTAAGTCAAATTAATCAAAACCATTTGAACCAAAACATCCCAAATCATCATATGAACCTAACCAAAGCTTAATTTGACCAATTGGTCAACCAACCAAACCTAACCCAAATGAACTCATTTTGACCAAATTAAATCACCCAAAGCCACCTTATGGAACCTTGGTGGCTAACCTAATGACCCAAATTAACCCTAGTCAGCCCAAACCTAAGTGGGACCCAATCCAAGGGACTTGACCATTAGACAAGCTCATTTGGGTTCCATATGGCAAAGTACTTTGCCTCTCCCATGATACCCTCCACTTGCTAAATGAGGCAATCCTAAACTCCCAAGCCCAAGCCACTAGCACTTGTCATGGATCAGGAAACAAGCCAAGACACTCCCTCTCATGGTCGAACCCCATAGGAAAAGGAAAAGATCAATCCCACACCATCAGCCCATATATTGCCTTGAGCTCCCTGTCACCACATCCTCCATCTTGGCATGCCACGTGAGTTTGACCCCTCAGACTCGATGGTGGAAAATCGGTGGATATCACATCCATCAAATTGAGTATATACCTCTCAATTGGGATTCTTCACGAATTATATTATGTGACTTCCCTAGCCATTTTCAAAACCCCACAGAGCTTTTTCAAGTGATCCCCTCTTCTTGATTGGCCTCCTCCCAAAGTAAAACACAACCTTCTTCGTGCAATACTCCTTCCCCACTTGATCAAACCTCAATTCGTTACACCCACCATCCCATCATACTTCATGGCAACCGAACCATACTTAGCCTTTCACCACGAGATCGAGTTCAATCGGAGGCTCCTATGTGCATGGCAGATCAACACCAAATCAAACACGAATATCCTAAATAGGGCCTCACCTCAATTAGGTGAAGCTACCTCCATCGATCCCACCACCGAACATTAGCTCCAATGAGGTAATTTCTCAAAATCGTTGGCTTATAAAATTTTTGTTGAATTTTATCGGCATGCATTTTTACTGTTAAATGTGTTCCTCTCCTTCTCAAGGCGTGGGATCAATTTGACAATCGAAGTTTGGTGAAAGATGGATGATCATCACTTGCAAAGAAGAAAGATCACGGGCCATCCATTCCGTGCGATTGGAACAGACGGCCATGATTAAATCACATTAGATCCACTCTAATTTCTCTTCTAAACTGCGGATCGAATCATGGTCATCCGATCTTAGATCGGACGGTCTATGGAGTTAGCGTGTCTCAATTTAGTCGGTGGATGTGACAACTTAAATAGCAATCATGCCATGTGCGTTCGCATGTACCACATGGCCCGATGGGATTAAGTCTTTAATTAAGCTTAAACAATCTATTTTTATGGTTAAACTTCCAAAACTCATAATTAATCCTAGAAAAATCTAAAAAATAAACTATGGCTCATTTTAAGATATTTAGGTAAAATCTAGAAAATTATTATTAATTGATTTTGAATAGTGATTTTAGCTAATTAATTAGCTTACTCTAAATTAATCACCCAATTAATCTTAAATTTTCTATGGATATTTAGGGGATGACCTGTGCCCCCTGTATTTTTTGGGATTTTATTGGTTGATTAATTAGGGAAACTAATTGATTAAGCCTTAATCACTCTTTTAATTTAATTAGTGATAATTAGTGAATGAACATTGGCTTAATTAATTATTTAAGCCTAATTACTTATGTTGAACTATAAGGGAGCTTAGGGAATGTGATTGGGATATTTTTTCTAATTCATTTCCTAAGTTTTTCTTTACAGATCAAATTAATGATTAATGAAGTAATTAATTGCTTAATTAATTAATCCTCAAGATAAAATTAAAAGTGATCAAATATGGGACTTAGGGATTGAGATTAAAGCCTCTTTCTTGATCTCTTTCCTTAAGTTAATTTCATTTCATTAATTAAACATACTTAATAACTAAATAGATTTATATCTTAATAATCTAAAATCTAATTCACATCTAATTACCTTTAATCAATTTTGAGTATCCCTTTAGATGTTTAATTGTTTAAAGGAATTTAATGAAATTATGGTTAGCTTACATGTGTAAGAAAACTATAAAAGTAATTAATTAAATCCCTTATGCTTAATTAACTATTAATCATAAGAATTGCATTAGACCCTTTCATTTCTTATGAGCATTACTAATTTACTTTTGAAGTTGTTGCATATCATATTGGCTCATTATTAATTAGTTAATTAACTTAAGGTGATGTAGGTAAGGGTTAATTAATTGACTTAATGCATACCCTAATGTAATTAAGGCATAAAATCAACCTAATTATTCTTCATTAAACTAAATTAACTCACACATGAGGGATGGGATTAGGATTAAAAAACCTCTTTCACTTTCCTTAAATCAAATCAAACATGAAAATGAAATGACATTAAAGAACTTTGGTTTGTTTTAAAAAAACTTATTTAGTTTGATTGCCCTTAGGAGTTAATTGATTTGAATGAAATCACATGCCTGTGTTATTTTATTTCTTTTCAATCATGCTAAATATTGTATGCCACTTCTACTCATGCTTTCATGTCTTTCAAATTAATCAAATGAAAATGATTTTCTTTATGTCAATTAGCATATGTTGATTTAAATTAAAAATATGTGTGGCTAGTATCATTATTAAATCTCAAATATATTTTCAAAAGTTTTACTAATTATTGAATATACATATATATATATATATATATATATATATATATATATATATATATATATATATATATATATATATATATATATATATATATATATATATATATATATATCATATTGATATATATATATATACATGTATGTGTGAATATAAAGTCATTCATGTTGATTTGTATAAGTACATGTTAGTATAAGTTTGGACATCCACACGACTTTAGGTATAAGAGGTTCCTACCTTCCTTGTGAACAATAGCTATGCTTAATTTCATTCTTATGCATTTGGACATTAGAATTTAGATAGAGCTTTAATTCATTTGTACAAAATAAATCAATCAAATAAAAATACAATTTTTGCATGATTTTATATTATTGTAGTTATTTATAAATCCATATGAATCTAAAGATAGTGGGTATATTAATCTATACATTCTAAGGACACACGAATTTTACTAGCCCCAAGGAGGTTCCTACCTCGTTCCCTTGGTGCAGAACAATGGTGGCATACTTGCTTAAAACTTTTATACATGTGGATGTGTACTTAGCTAATGAATGAAACCCCCCTTTTTCTATTAAAAATACATGCATTCATACTTTGTTTATTTGGTTGAGTTGATTAGTCATGTGCTTTAAGGTTCTTTCCTTATGCTTTTGCATAAGAATTTAGATAGAGCTTTAAATTAATATGACAAAATCATTCAACCAAATGAAATGTCAATTCCAAATATATTTACTCACATTCATCACTTAAGTGTGCTAAGATATAAATTACATGTATAGCTATGCTTAGGATTTAATCATATGTATGATATACATGATGGAAAGAAATGAACAAACATGTGTTATGTGATAGTAATTCATTCCAACTAACCTTATGATGCCTTTCTTATTGAATGAGTTTATTTAAAGTGAACCTAAACTTAGGACTAATTAAAACATGCAATAAGTCATTCACTAAAGGGAATTGATTAATTAATTTGTTTTAGATGTGACTTAAGGTAGGGTCAAAAGAGAGTGGTCCTCTCTTTCTTTCTCTTCATAACACTAAGTTATTTTGTATGGGGTCAAATGAAACAAAACATTAAGTAAAATTTATAAATTAATTAAAGCATTTAAAGTGCCACCCTTAATAATTAAATATCTCTCATACTTAGAAAATCTTAACTCTAAAGCCTAGCTAGGACATACCACACAAGCCTTAACACACACATTAGATTAAGTCACCATTTCTAGCTTTATGTTAGGGCGGTGTATGGTTAGATGTATACTTGTTTTGTGATGTAATGTTGTAAACTAGATGTTAGGGTGTATATTTTGTAGACTGGATGTTAGGTCATGATTAGCCTAATCATATTTTATGTAGGAGATTATGCTTAAGGGGCACTTAAAAAAATATAAATGCTCTCTTTTGCAGGTTGCTTAACCCCTAAGCATAATCTATGTTAGGACATGTGGACTTGGTTACCCATGTGTAATGCTAAGTCCAAATTATTCATATAATTGCTTGGGTTGTATGGTGTGCTTAACTAACACTTATTTTGCAGGTGTAGTTAGATTTACTTTTCCTATTTTTAATGTAATTTTGCATTAGGAATTAAGATTAGTGCTATGGGAGCTTAGGATAAACATTGGTTACAAGACCAAGTCTTATGTACCATGTGATCCTATGGAGCTTGCCTAACCAAATGAAAGAAGGAAATGAAGAAAGAAGGAGGTTTGAAAATTTGAAGACCCCCCATAGCTCCCATTCATTTGTTGTAATTAAATTGTAATTATTCTTTCATTATACTGGGTTATATAAGGGTAGAGCTCGGCTACCCTTTTTTTTGGGTTGTACGGAGGTACCCGACCACACCGACCTATTATTCTTTCATGTTGAGGTTACAAATTATTTGATGATTTGTTTATATTGTGCAATAGAAGTGGCATGTATTGTTCTAGTTTCTTCATGGTTGTTGATTTAATGTGTAGCCTGGATGCGATTAGGCTTTTAGGAAAAATAAATTTTTACCCCACAACTATAACTCATAACTAAAAAACAAACTCATAACCTCACATAAAGCCTAGGCATTAAATCAAGATAATAAAATATTTGGCAACCCCTTAGGTGGATGTTGTATGCTTAATATCATGCATATCATTTTATTTCACTCTTGCTAAGAGAGGGTTTCCATCTTTGCTAGATAGGAAAAGGCTTGACCTTTGAGAGCCTATGATGGAAAACACCTCTTTCTCTTTTGATTTAGCCCATAATCAACTTCACCATGCATTTAGGCATATAAAATTCTATAGCTTGTGTCAAAATAAAGAGTCCAAAATCAAATAAAATTTGATAATATTTGCATTAAACTAAGTCATTATTCATACCACTCATGCTCTAGTGTCTTAGGGAGTGGGTTTAAGGACTTTAGTTTCTTTCTAAATAATAACAACCTAGCCATCTTGCAAAACATATGACTTGACCACATGGTTTTAAATCATAGGAGTAGTTAGCTGCCACTCCAGGTGGTTATAAGTCCAGTCGGGTTGTTTACTCTCTCTTGTGGAGGTAAATAGTATACCCACTTTTTCCTTAGATTTAGGTCATGCTTTGGCCCTCACTAAAGCTCCCTAGATTTAGGATCCGAGGTTGTTATTTTCCTTTGGGATATAAGCATAAATCCTCACCTCTTAGGCATTTCCACAATCTTATCTTATGGAATTATAAGTCCTAGCTTTCAAATAAACTTTCTACTCAAAAATATAATTCTCTTCAATTTCAATCATATAAAGCCCAACCATAGGATAGTTTGGGATAGTCATTAAGCTTTCTAGTATCATGAGCATCCCCTACTCATCTCCTTTGGGTCTCGATAATAAGTCTTTCCTTTTGATCTATCCCATTTGATCTTCCAAATATAGCCAATTTATTGATAATCCTATCTTTGAATTCTTTGGAGACAATAATTGCTTACTTTAATTGAGAGTATTCCTATGGAATTCACCTTCCTTAGGATGTAATTAACTATGGGGGCTTGCCCCCATAGGGAACTTTAGAACCCGATTTAAATAAACATTACTTTATTCATCCATGTAAAGTAGGGAAAAAAATCTCTGGTACATTCGAAGACCCATCATGCCTTAGGAGTCCTTATTTGGTGATTAGGTCCATCGTAAGGGTAGTGATTTCTATCTTTTGAAATAGTACACTATCCCTTGATGTCATACCCGATTACCTTAATAAGTACACCCTCAGATCTGTGTGGTGTCCCCCCCTCCCCAATATACACACACATACACATCAAGCAAAAATAAACACCATGATGCTAGCATTTTAAGGCTGAAAAGCATGACCTTATAGCAGAAAATTCTGATGGAAATTATAAATGTAAATGGTCTCTCATCCTCCGACATCATTTGACCCATCCTTGAATGAGGAGACTGCATGCAAAGAGGCTATGTCCGCTATTAAATTTGATATAGGTAATGTGAATTCATCTTCAAGGCATGCCTATCTTAGATCTTCGAAATTGACATATGTGTGGATTTGAATGTTCTTTCTTTTTCCTGGGAATAATGTTGAGAAATCATGGTAGTATCTTTCTTCTTCAATAAGGTTAACTTCAAACTTTGATCCTCTTCTTCATGTCAAAGTTTGTAAAATAGGAATAACAATAGGTTTAATTTTGAGTTTATAGACTATTACCTTTGGAGATGTATTGTGCACTTTATAATGGTCTTGGGTAAAGTAGTGTTTAAACTATGAAAGTAACCTAACCAAGTCGTTGGCATTTTACTTCTAACTTATCATATATGGATGTTAGGAGGGTGGGTGGACTCTCTTTATGTTTTGAGGTTAATTTCTTGAAACTTATTGGTTAATGATCTTGGTTGAATTTCTTGGGAGGGTGGGTGGACTCTCTCATAGCAATAGGTTCAATTTTTTTTTACAACTTTAGGGAGTGCATTCTCTACTTGAAAGTCTTCAAAATTCTTTGAGCAAAGTAGATAGACTACACAAAAGATGATTTTATTACTTCATTTGAAGGTCTATCTAATCCTTTTTCAAGCTTAACAAAGAGATATGTACTAAAAATTATATATATATATATATATATATATATATATATATATATATATATATATATATATATATATATATATATATATATATATATATATATATATATATATATATATATATATATATATATATATATATATATATATATATATATATATATATTCTCAACTTCCAATCATATAATAATATCATGAGATAATAGAATTTGAGTCAATGAGCTCGCATACTGTGGGCTCCTAAAATTTTCCATCGACCTCCACTGAAGAGATTGATTTAAAGTGTCGGTGAAATTTTGAGATGGTAGATGGAATAGTAGATAAGAGACTACCCAGAGATTTCATCTTCATTTTATGAGGACTTTAGATATGGTTCCAGGTTTCCTATAAGCGCAAGTCCCTATAGTTAATTACCCCTCTCAATAAGTGAGAGAGAACTTTCAATTAAGGCTAGTCATTAGGTCACTTAATGGGTAGCGTATAGTAGCAGCATATGGAGTTTTAAGTATTTATGATTATAAAATTCATCATTTTAGCTTAAACTGGATGGTTGTGGGAATGATGACATGCTCGAACTAGATCCCATGGTTTCATCATCCTGGGCCGTCGTGGTCTCTAGTCTACTTAATCAGAGGAGGTAGTCGACTCAACCTGACCAAAGGATCCTTATCAACAACACATGGATTACATCATCCAAACATTCTTGTAGACTTGGGGTGGTGTTTGCCTAAGAAGATAATATTAAGTCTAACTTAGCTAGCCCTATCAGTGTGCCCTATGATTCACAACTCAAAGGGCAAAGCCATTAGGGAACATCTGGTATGGTGATTGATTGTAATGGAGCCTTCTTGGCTAAACCATATGATCGAGGACTCACGTGAAACTACTTCATCACGTGGAGCCCAGCTAAACCACGTAGTAAGAGGACACGAGCCACGTCCTTACTAGCGTGAGATTGATTGAGAGTGAACATAGTAGAACACTTGATTTGACATTGGCTCCTTTGTAAGCTAGAGTTTTCTTAATTTGTCACCTCCAAAAAATTGTTGCGGAAGGTGGATTGGATTTTAGCTTTAAGTATTGAATATTGAATTTCACTTTGACATTTAGAACTTAGTGATTTGCATGATTTCATGTTTGTATTAATATTTGAATTTGATTAATTTGACTTGAGCTTGTGAGCATATTTTGATGATAATTATCCCCTCCGGTTGAAATCACCATTCAACCTAGACATCATTGAAGTAGTTAGTTGATTGACTCAAATATATTTGAGAACTTCAGATCCTATCAACTTTTGTTTAGCACCTAACAGTGGATCAGATCCACTATCACATGAAAGAATTAACTTCTTAGATATTTTACTAAGTTGAAATTCTTATAATAGAATTTTAGGTTTTGTTAACCTAGACCCAGTCCTAAGACTAAACCGGGTAGCAACCAGCGCAGCATCTTCAGACACTTGAATGTAAGCATTCAACGTAGTGTCGGGGGCCTATGCGAGTGTACTTAAGAATGCCTTAATTAATGCCTTCTATTCGCTTGTACGATGTGTTACAAATCCAGTGGCGTAGAAGGCGGAAGCAGAAGTGAAGTCAAAAGTTAAGGATGATGTGAGGTGTGAGAGGCTCGATCCACCATATATTCATATCCTAATGTTGTAACTAGGTGTTACGAAGGTTGAATTTGAGTTCTATTCTTACTTGAAAGTAGACGTTCAGATATATTGTAGACCCCATATGCTACAACCTTAAATTCAATTGAAGCCTTCTTCAATTTAGTTGAATCGAGGTGTTACAATATATGCATTCAATAAGACAGCTTATTGGCGAGCTTCCCAATTTGTTGTGAGTCTTATTTATATTTATCCATTTTGATTTCAAAAGTATGAATTAGAACATAATTCACTTGTTAATTGGAAAGTCACTTTACAAATCATTTTATGGATTTCATTTGGACTTCATTAATTTTGAAGACAAGTAATAGATATATCACAAGTGCTTCAAATTCAACTTTAAATGCAAGCTCCAAATGCTCTTTTAAAGGCTTCATTCATGGTTGCTCATGAGTTGCCTAATTAAACTTGTCCTCCCTAAAGAATCTTCAAATGTGATATAGATTTTATTTTGAAGCTTTCTTCATATTATTTTTTATCCACTCAATATGCCGCATAACTATTTATGTGTTTTGGAAGACATTTAATCCCATTGCAAATTCTATCCAAACCACTTTGACCTCTCATTATAATTATAATACTTTGAAAGTTTACAATATCTATTTATATTCCTCTTGCTTAAGAGCAAATTTTTAGTCTCGATATTAATGATCGATTACTTAACTCAATCCCCAATACAAGTTGTAATAAGATTTGATTATCCAATTAAGAATCATTCTTACATTTTATGAGTAGGTCATCACATGATGCTTATTGAAGTGCTTTGGGATTTCCTTTCATATGCTTAATTTTGAAGTACTTTAAAGAGGAGGGCTCAAAATTTGGGTAAGCTTCCTATTTGCTCAATTTCTTTTATAAGCTTCTTCCCTTGTTTTTTCAATGTTTGATTCTTTTAATTTGAATTTAGCTTTAGGTTTCTTTGTTTAGCACTCTTAAGCTATTTTTTTCCTAAGTCTAGAAATTTGACAAAATTTTGGCAGCATTTCGGCTAGGGGAGTGACATCTAATAGATGTTGGCTTACTCGATACGCCCTAATAAGCATAGCGAGCGGTGTCTTGTGACACTCAATTTTATTTCATTTACTAAATGAGGCGAGACTTCAAACTTGAGAAGAAATATGCAGATACATATACACATTCACATATTTATCACACATGTTCAGACTCATTTTTTTTGCGTGTTGCAATGATCGACAAAGAGACGGAGATGGAGATGCCGAAAACCAAGAGAATAACCCGCCTAATGATGATGTTCCTCTCCAGTTGCAGTAAAGGTAATTGGAAATGGAGATGGAAAGGGAGATGCCAGAAATTGAGAGAAGAACCTACCTAATGATGTTCCTCTCGATTGCGAAAAATGGGAATTTAGATTGAAGAAATGAAGGAATTTTTTGGATTGAAATGAGGAATTTGAAAGTCAATTTTGGTTTTGGTTTTGGTTTGTGAGGAGAAGAAGAAAAAATTGAGATGAAGAAGAAAGAAGGGAAGGAAGTACTACCTTGCTTGTGGTTGGAGAGGAGAGAAAAACAAGAAGAAGAGAGCTTCCCATTTTAGTTTGGATGAGGGGAATGGGAGGAGAGCTTTGTTCAGTTTGGAGGGAGAAATCGAGAGAGAGGGCTTCTCTTGTTGTTTTGGATGAGAGAAGTGGGAGGAGGAAGGCTCAATTTTGGACCAAGGCTATGGGAGGAGATCCCTCTTTGCACGTGATTTAAGAGAAGAGGGAGATCATGGAGAAGTTGAGGAGGATTTGGTCATTGAATCATGGAGATGGAGGATTGAAGAGAAAGCTCGTTTGAGTTTGAGAGGGATTGAAACAGATTAGGGCTGAAGCCGAGGATATGATCGGGTAGATTTATTTGGTTATAAATAGGCATATTTAATTTCTTTAAGCACTTAATCACTCTTAAACTGAATTTTATGCCTATAAAATCATAGAATTAATATATATATATATATATATATATATATATATATATATATATATATATATATATATATATATATATATATATATATATATATATATATGATGTGTGTGTGTGTGTGCTTATTTTGATGTTCTGAATCAGCGCTTGTTTCACGATTTGAGCCAATTTGATGTAGGTCGACATCAAATTGGATCAATTTCAACTCAAAGTGTGTGTTATCATTTTTTGACCACTCGATTTTTATGCAGACTTGCCCAAATTAAGCATGGATAGTCTTACTTGATAGATTTTGACATTTTAAAACTAACATCATAATCAACTTCATGAATGAAGATCGTTTGGTTTACGTCGGTGTCCCCTGACCTTGATATGCATGCAACCATGTTGATGACTCAATTGCTTGATCAATTGATCATCAAGTTTTGTAATATTTATATTCTGACCAATTTTGATGTTCTGAATGTGATGGTAAAGTTTGTTCATCAATTAGAGGTCATTTGGCCTAATTTTGGTGACATCATGTATTTGACTCGATTTATTGTGTTGTCAACCATCATTTGACATTTGCATAGAATCATTTGAATTGAGCGCTTCCCTTCCCCAATATGCATGTCAACACATTGATAGCTCAATTGCTTGCTCGATTGATGTTTAGATTATTCAATATTTATATTTTGATCGATTTTGATGTTCTGAATGCGATGGAAAGGTCTGTTTATTGATTTTTGATGACGTCAAGTGCATTTTGACCCCTAATTTGTGCACTATCACTTCTGAAGTCAGTCGAATTTGACTTGTGGGCTTGGCTTGACTTATGACACATATATGGAGGTCAATAAATGTCCCTCCCCCCCTCTCAATAAATATGATTCACGCATGGAGCGAGTCATGTTTGTTGAAAACTTGGTTGACCCTTTGGGTTGTACAAAACTTAAATCATTTTGCTTCAATTATAGCTTGGAGCTTTGATAGGATTTGTCATTAGTATGATGCCTTATTTAGGACATGCTAAATGATGGGATTGACTGATTTGTCAGAATTAACTTGTCGGATAGATATGAGTTCTTATACCATCTACTCTCTCCTTCAATAGCCTTGTTGAAGATCTCTTTCTTTTATGTCATTGCAGATTTGAGTTTCCTTTAACCCTAGCTTCGTGCTTGGTTGGGTTTGATGGAGGGATTGGTCTTCTTATTTTGAGATTTGGAATTCTTCCTGTCCTAACTTTAAGCTTAGCGACTTGATGAAGGATTGACCTGATTTGTCAACATTGACTTGTCAAGAAGTGTATGTACACCCTAAGTCTTGTGCTTGCTACCTTGACGGACTCATTGAAGAGTACATACAGATGACCTAGCCTATTGACTTATATTAGGTCTATAATGTTGAGTTATCGCTTAATTTGTGTACAATAACTTTTTATTTAGTTGGCCATCGACTTTGTATGAACTATGGAATTGTTTCCTCGGTCCTATGCTTTCTATTTTAGCGGACTTGATGAGGATTGACCTTGATTTGTGCTTTATGCTTGATCAGATCATTTGAGAATAGATTGAAATATCACCCTGCAGGAAATATAAAGATTGACTTGAGGAAGTTCTGAATTGAGAGTTTCCTCAGATTGTCTTGGTCCATCGATCAAGTAGAACAATCTCTTGGATTCTGCTTACTTGTAATCATAAAGCTAGATCTGTCTTGAGATTAAATTGCTATCATCATTGGATTAATGAGCAGGGGCTCTTTCACGGCTGCCATTTCTTACAGCTTGTTGAGTGAGGAGAGCATTAGCAACTTGGCCACATTTGGGCTTGTTGAGTTTGACCTTTAGAATGAGTCTTGACTCAAGCTATGATATGGTGATTTGGTTATCAAACAAATGGGGCTCTTTCACGGCTTTTCTTACTTATTGAGTGAGGAGAGTGTCACCATTTTGGACTTGTTGAGTTTGACCTTTAGAATCCATCCATGTCCTAGACTTCAGGATGTAGAGGTTGATCTTTCTCCAACTTAGCTAATTGAAGCTTCTAAAATTAGGAGTTGTTTGACTTGATCTTCAAATTTTGATGAATCTTGGAGAAAAACTTTTGATATTTAAGGTTGTCTCTTCATGCATAGAAATAGTTTTTTTTTCCTGTTCTTAAGAACATGCAACTTAACAATAATAATGGATATATTTAGGATTTTCAACGTAAAACTCGATGTCAACTTGAATCAGAATATATTTGAGGATCTCATCTTATAGCATGATTTCAACTCAGATAAACTTAACATAAAATAAAATGCCCCTATCTTGCGGTGGGAATTCTAAAGCACATTTAGAAGAACTTTCAAGATGAAATTATGCAAATATAATAATATTTGAGTTGATATGCTCTTAAGAGGGTTTTGACATGTAACATTGATTTCATCTATGTATATAAATCTAAAATTCCCTCTATGTAACATGAGAATTTTCTCAAAAAAGTTTTTTTTTGAGTAAGTATATTTATTTAGGGATCTCGGCATGAAGCACGATGTCAACCTAAATAGATATACTAAAAAATGCCCTATCTTTGCAAGGGATTTCTTATAATTGAGAATGTCATCATGTATAATACTTTTTTAGGTATCAACTATTAATTGGCGGCATTGGTCTTTCACTTTTTAAGTCAATGAGTTAGTATGCCCCTCCTTGATACACTTTCTCAATGACAAAAAGGTCTTTCCAATTAGGCTCAAAATTTTCCACCAAATTTTTTATTAGAATAATTGGTCTTTTCACCACCAAGACCAATTCTCCTTTTTGGAATGTTCGAGATCATACCGTATGGTCAAAAGCCCTGGACATCTTTGCTTGATAAACTTCCAAATTTTGATGAGCTTGCAATCTAACTTCATCAAGCGTGTCAAGTTCTTCCATTCTCAAATGAGCATTTTGATCTTCAGTTAGATTGTATTGGATGGCTACTCAAAGTGAAGGCAACTCAACTTCGAGCGGAGGAACTGCTTCAGTTCCAAATACCAATGAATAAGGAGTGGCTTTAGTCGATGTCTTGAAAGTAGTTCGATACACTCATAGTGTCTCTATTAGTTTAGTATGTCATTCTCTCTTATTTTTAGTAAGGATCTTCTTGAGCAGCTTGACAAATGTCTTATTAAAGGCCTCCACCAAACCATTTGCTCTTGGATTATATATTGAAAGTATGTATCGCCAATATGTCGATCCAACCTATAAATCTTTGTATTTTGAAAGTTGTGCCATTATCAAAATTATTCGTACTCCAAATATATATATGCGAAGAAGTTGATCACTCGATCAACAGTAACTTCTTTAAATGGGGTAGCTTCAGCCCACTTAGAGAAATAATTAGTCGCTAGGATGAAGTGGTGTCCAGCTGACAATGGGATCAATTGGTCCAATTACATATGTACCATAACATTCAAAAGGCCAGGATGCTATTGTTGGGTGTAGTGGATTTGGAGGTTGATGGATTATTCGGCCTTCCCAATCATATTTTTTGGTTTATTGTTTTGGCCACTTATGTGATTTTTCCTTGATCTTACAATGGCGAAGGCGCTGCTTTCTGCGCAACCGAGCTCATCAAACTTGGAGGCATTGGCTAAGCCTTCTGATCTACAAGGTAATTTGGAACCAACTTCATCCGATTCGCTACCGCTTAAAGTCCTTCAAGGATGCATTATGTAAGAACACTTTCTAATGCTTTAACTTAATCTCAACTTCCTTCCATGGAATGGTCTGTAATGTGCTTTGATCTTGATGTGGAAAAATTGGCAAAGCCCTTTGAATTTTCATTAGTTGGAAAATTTTCCTTATGTCGCCCGACTCTTGACAATATCTGATCCTTCTTTCATAGCCTAAAGCTGGAGTTTTCACTATCGTCTTGATCCTAGGCATATCCTATCGAATGATTTAGACTACTCAAGAGTCTTTGCTCGTCGCTACTTTTGTGTACAATTATCAAATGAGGCTCTTGAAATGGTCACCTCTTTTTGATGTCAAAGAGGAATCCCCTATTGTTCCTTTATGGCTAGCCTTTCCAAACATGAGGATACATTATGTTACCCATCAAGTCCTATTTGTGGTTGGGGCTCTCTTTGGTAGGCCCCTTCAAATTTATCAAGCCACCGCCGAGAGATCTCGGCCATCAGTTGCCCGTATCTTGGGTGAGATTGATATTACCAAAAGTACCCTAAAGAAGTTTGGATCTTAAAAAATTTGGGTATAAGTGTGGAATTTAAAATTTATTTTTTTTTGTAAGATCCATGGTCATGATCACTCAATGCTTTGTGTTACACCTAATCTTAAAAGAATAAATTGAGATCCTAATCCCACTCTAGGAAATGAAAAACTAAGTTCGATGTGCCTAAAGCTACTCAAAATGGAACTCACCATCCTCCCCCTACTCCTTTACTATCTACTGATTTGGCTATTGGAGAACAATCTGAGCCTTGTAAAAATAATGATATTGAGGTTTGTGAGGAAACTAATGATAACTTAATTAACATTACTCCTACTTGTAATAATTTGGCATCACAAGACAATCCCTTGACTCATATGAATCATAATTATGATTTGAATGGAATCTTGGATCAAAATCTCAAAACTAATTCTGAATTGTTCTAAAAATGTTGATACTTTGGTGACCAAAAATTTGAATAATCATCATGGAAATGAGAATGAAATTTATGCTATTAATGGTGTCACAACCTCTCCTTCTATTACCTGAGTGATATCCATGCTAATCCAATTTCTCAACCTAACTCGACATCAAGAAGGAGAAATCACCATTAGAATGCTTTGATGATCCGCTCCTATTATCACCCCACTTTCATGGAGATACATTGGACAGATAGGCCTTTTCAAATTGTTATTAAAAAAAATCCTTAAAGCTAGAATGTTCACTAATAGCTCCACTAGAACCACTCGATCTTCTAACTTCCCAAATAATTTCATGCTCTCTTTTCTTCTCCTTCAATTTTCCATTATCTATTTTCTTTTCCTTCCACCTTATTATGATCAATTTTCTTATTTGGAATGTTGGGTATTGGGACTCTCACAATCGTGTTAGAGCCTTTGTCACTCATAACATAACCTTACTTGTTGTTATTCCATTCATTCACTCTTCCAAGATCACCCATGTTAGAATGCTTGGCTTTCAAAATTTCTTTTATAATATTATTAATAAAATTTGGTATTTTTGGAATAATTTAATCAACATTTCTATCCTTGATGATCTCGACCAATTGGTTAATATTCAAATCTCATTGGGTGAATTTTGCTCTTGGTTCCTTTATCGCTTCTTGTAATAAATGGTAGGAACATCCTTTGGGATCACTTAAGAACCTTCACCTCTAAACAAACCCTGGTTGGTTTCAACACTATTATCGCTTCCTAAAGGAGGGGAGGTCGCTCTCTAACATCCATTCCATGAAGATTTCTCAAATATGATCCTCATTGCAACTTGATATTGGTTTTTGGCTCCTATACTGTAACTCTAGACTTTAGCCTTGATAGGACCCTCTTTATTCTTTGGATCAATCAATGGTCCCTCACTCTGAGCATTTGAGCGAACTTTGTCGACCATGCTCCACTTTTGATCTCTATCAAAACTTCTTCTAATCTTTCCTCCCTACTCCTTTTAGATTCCAAAATATGTGGACCCAACATTGTGATTTCATTAATATTGTTTCCATTAATTGGATGGCCCTATTTACTGATAAATTCATTATGATTTGGCTTTAGCTTAAGCTCAAAAGACTTAAACAAATCTAAATTGGTGGAACAAGCATCATTTTAAAATCTTTTGCCAATCTCAAAATTACGTAATTAGTTTGCTCCCTTGAAGATGCTATCTTAAAGGATCCTAGTAAGCTTGATGAGTTGAACATAAAGATAACTTGATAAATTATCAAAATATAGAAACCTCTCGGCCAAATGCCGCTAGCAAACATATTGTTGATGGATGAAATACAAGGTATTTCCATGCTCTTTTCAAAAAATGGAAAGCCTTAAACTCTATTCAAAAATAAAAAATATTAACGATAGCTAGATCACTGATAATAATGAAATTAAAGATTCTGTCATGCAACATTTTCAAAATTTATTAAACATCAACCCTCCCTTAGAAGCCCTCTCCAAACACACCCCATCCCCTCTATGATTACTAATGATGAAAATCATTTACTCACTTTGCCTATGGAAGTTGAGATTAGTACTCAATAACATGAACACTCTTGTCGGCCCTGATGGATACATGACCCATTTCTTTCAGCATTGTTAGCCTTTTATTAAGTCTAGCCTTGTTGATGCTGTTGTTGACTTCTTTGATGGCAGCTCTTTACCTAGATACTTTTCTAGCACTTCAATTGTCCTCATTCCCAGAACTAATAATCCTGATTCTTGGGAGATTTTAGACCTATCGACCTTTGCACCTTCTTTCAAAAAACTCATTGCTAAATTAATTAATAATAGGATAAGTCCGCTCCCTAAAATTATTTTTCCTAACCAAACTGGCTTCGTTAAAAATAGAGCTATATCCGACAATATCCTTCTAGCCCAAGAGCTAGTTCATGACATTGATGTTCCTACTAGAGGTGGCAACATCCTCCTCAAACTGGACATCTCTAAAGCTTTTGATAACCTCTCGTGAGATTTCCTCTTTCAAATCTTACATTTGTTTGGGTTTTCTGATAATTTCATCCTCCTCATCAAAAACTGTATTACCAATGTTTGGTTCTCTGTTATTATGAATGGTGAGTCCCTAGGTTTCTTTACTTCAAGGCATGGCTTGAGACAAGGAGACCCCTTTTCACCCTTTCTTTTTATTATTGCTGTTGAATATCTTTTGAGTAGCCTGAATGATCTTTTCAATAAAAATCCTATCATGTTTTTAAAACTCATGGTGGTCTCCTGCTTTCTCATCTCAATTTGATGATTTTATAATCTTTTGCAATGCCTCTATTCAAAGACATTAAAACTATTAAGAACCTTTTAAATGAATTTGGCAAAGAAAGTGGTCTCTTTCTCAATGAAGGAAAATGTTGTTTCATTCCTTCCGCTAAAACCCCTACCAATAGGCTCAACCAAATCTCTAGAATTACTAATTTTCAAAGAACATCAACTTCTATTAATTATCTCGGGCTCCACTTTTAAAGGTTAGAAAAGATCTCCTTTTTTGATGATCTTATCCAGAAAATCTCTAATAAAATTTTGTTTGGGAATTTCATTTACTCTCTTTGGTATAGGCTCACCTTGATTAAGAGCACTCTTAATTCCATCTTTATATCTCATCCAAACCATTGCCAACCATTTCTATCATTAATGAATTGAGCGTCCCTTAACAAATTTTTCTAGGGCTCTATAACTCTCCTCTAAAAGAATGCCTGGACCTCTTGGTTTAAAAGTTGTGGCACTCTCAGAAGGTGGTCTTGGATGTAATCAAAGAAGCTATCAACGCCTTTTCCTATAAACTCGGTGGAATTTTAGAGTAACAATAGTCTTTGGGCTAATTTCATGACTGCTAAATATTGTGGTAAGCACCCCTCATTTGTCCTATAAAGTGGGAGACTCTCTGTTTGGAAAAGACTTTGTTCCACAAAGGATGCGAATCCTTAATTTTTTGGGGATTAACTAGCTCCTTCTTCTTTTGGCAAGATAATTGAGTGGATGTGGGTCCATTGAATGACTTACTCTCTACCCATTCCACGCTATTAAAGTGAAATCTTTCTAGGAATAATATGTGGAACAATAGTAAGCTTACGATTATATTCCTTCTTTTCTCTTGAACAAACTTACTACTATTCCTATCATTCCTACCAATCAAGATCGATCCTTTTAAGCTCTCACGTAATGGTGATTTTAACTTTAAAAATGTTTGGCTTCACATTAAAGAAACTCATGATTCTTCCAATGTGTTTCAAACTTTGGAATAACACTATCCCTACTTATTCTATTCTTACTTGGCATATTTTGAAAAACTTCATCCTGACTCCTTGTTGTGGGGTAAAGGTTTTCAATTACCTTCAAAATGTCAATCGCTTTCACATTGAGAATGTGAATCATGTCTTTGTTAACGGCCATTGCTTCTAAACTTTGGATTTGGTATGATGATCTATTTAACATTGTCATTTTCAATGGCTCTAACTTTATATCAACTTCTTGAAGTTTATTTTGACAACACTATTAAAGGTCACATTAAAGTCATAACTACTATCACTCTTATTTGGTTCATATGGTTGGATAGAAATGATGCAAAACATCACGAGATCCCCATGAACCACATGAGGATAATTTAGAATTAAAACAAAATTGTGACTTGTTTAATGCCAATCTCATTCACTACAAACAATTCAAAGGTTGTAAATTTGTGGCCAATAAATTGGGTCTTAACTTACCGGATCAACCCTACGCAAAATGACAAGATTGTTTATTGGGTAAAACCTCATGATCATACTATTAAAATTAACACTGATGGCTCTGTCTCTCATAAAGGTTCAAGTTGTGGTGGCATTTTCAGAAATCTTAATGGTAAAGTCCTATGTGCTTTTGCTTACCCCCTTAATTCTTGCTCTGTTCCTTTGTTGAGCTTATGGGGTGTACAAAGCTCTTGAGATTTTCCTTCAAAATGGTTGGCTCAATATTTGGATTGAGGTGGATGCCCTTCTGCTGATTGATCTTTTGACTTCCACCAAAATGAGCAACACTGAATTGTACTACCTTCTCAATCAAACTAGAGCTCTTCTTACCCAATTTAATTTTAACATCACTCATGTATGGTGAGGGTAATGCATGTCGATTCAATCTGGAGCTAGATTGGATGGTATAATCTTCTTTGATCAACTCACCCTACCCAAACATTTGTGTGGTTAATTTGGACAATACCGGGCTCCCTTATCTCAAAATTAATCTAACCTATGGGATTGATCCGGTTCAATATCTTTAACTGAATGCCCATTTTATATTCAGTGTTGTTATTCTCTTGGTTTTTGCTGATGTTTCACCCGGATACTACTTGCTATTTTGATTTCTATGACATGTGATGTTGGTTTAATTGCATTTCCTTTAATTGGGGCTTCTGCTTACTACATCGATAAAGTGTTGTTGTACCTCTAATTTGCTGATGCATCATCCTAATACTTCCACTTGGTCAATTGCTGAGCTGTGTAACATCTGCTGTTGGTTTACTATCCCCAATCTTGATTGGGCTCTTATCAATGCTGCCTCCATTGTTAATGATAAGGGTTTACCTCATTCAGGGAGATATACTACTTAATGCTCTATTTGTTGATGCTATATTTTTTGATCAGACATATTTTTTTTCCTTTTCTCGAATTATAATCGGATCCTTGCATCAATGCTTAACAGATATCCCTCTGTTCAACTTTACTACCGATCCTAACTTATCTGATATTCTTCTCCTTATTATGGATTGGAATTACCTCCGAATTTCCAATTTTAGTGATGCTTTGGGATTAGCTGTTGGCATTAAATTTTGTGTCTTGCTGGTTATCAAAGATGAAACTGCTTGGAACCACTTAGTAACCTATGTTGTATCAATGTTACTTTCTAGTGTTTCTTATGTAGGATGCAATATTTATTCTGATGTTTTAATGTTTGGTTGTTGGATTTTGGGCCTTTTGTCATGCAGTGCCTTAGGGTTTGTTGATGGTAATTGATAATCCCTCTTCCCATCTATGTATAATCGACTTCCTTGTAATTAATATCTATTTGTAGGCTAACCTTATGGTTTTTGGCTATTTGTTGCCTGTTTTTATCTTGACTAACTTTGCTGCTTGCTTCTGGGCTATAGCTGATCACCTAATCTGCTATCTTCTCCCCTTTAGCTCTATTAAAATTGTGCACAACACTATGATCACCCAACTACATAATTGGATTTTAGTTTATGCTTCTGTTTGGATTGTCTTGATCAGTTGGACCTTTTTGAGGTTATTGAATGGTTGTTGGCTTTTGCTTTGTTGCTTGTCTCTTTTATTTTCTTTTGCTTGCCGATCATCTCATTCTAGCTTTCCCTGATCCTTTCCCTATCCTTCCGATTTTACTGCTATTTTGTATATTTGCATTGGGGTTTTTTGGCCAATTTGTCATTAATTATCATCTTGGTTATTGGCTAATATGGATCCTGGACTCCACTATTCAGCAAGCTATTTCTGGGGCTATCCTTCTTGTCCAGTAGGGTGCCTTTGGAGTTGCTTTGCTGATTGCTTTGGGTAACCTCTTTCATCCAACCTGCTAGGAGAGTGTCTGTTATCTCCTATTTATCCTTATCTCCTTGTAGGTTTGGACTTTCTTAATGGTTTTTCAGTTTGATTTCTATCAGGGTTTTTTTGTTGGTTCTTTCTGGGTTTTTTCTAAGGCATTATCTATTTGTATTAGGTGGTTCTTTGGCCAACTTGTTGTTCTTTATTATCTTGTTTGTTGGCTTCTCTAGATCTTTGATTTCTTTGAACGCCTGGGTTGTCTTTCTTGTTGAGGTGTCGTTGTTTTGATTGCTTTGGCTAATTTATTTTCCCCTTTCTACAAGGAATGTGTTTTCTTGTTTATTCTTATCTCCTTGTAATCGAGTTTTCTTCTTGGCTTCTCAGTTTGCCTACCCCGTGGTTGTGGGTTTAGTCAAGCTGTTTCCCATTTCTGAAGGGATTTTCTCAGAGTTGATTTCACTTGTTGCATTTTCTACTCACTTGCCTTGGCCAGCCTTTTCCCTCTATTTGGAAAGCATCTTCCATTTTGATGGGGTTTGTTGTCCAACTTGTTTTATTCTATCTTGGTGGTTGGTTTATGGATCATTGAATCTTATGTTCACCTCCTGCTACTATGGTTGTCTATCCTATTTTGTAGACTTATTTTGATTTTATTTTGCTTAAATTTGGTGGGGTAATAATGCATTATTTCTTACCGATGGCCTTTGGATTTTGGGTCCTTTATCAAGGATGTCTTTATGGTTTTCGCTATTTTTCACCATTCTCGGTTATGGGCTTTTGGTTTTATTATCATATCCCTTTACCATCTTCTTATCTTTGTCCTCCCATTTCCTATGGTCCTTTGGGCTTGCGTTTCCCTTATCCAGAGGTTGTTTTGTGGTTTGGTTGTTCACAATTTGATTATTGGCTTTTGGGTTTTGCTATTAGCATTTAGACAACCGACTTCATATGTTTTTTTTTTCCCTAGCTTATGCTACATTTGTGTAGATCATCATGACTATACTTTTGCCTCTCTTGATTTTAATCTTTGCATTGTTTAATCTCATTGGGTGGATTTATGGCCACCTTGTCGGCTATTACTCGTGATTGTTGGTTGAACTTATTAATGAGTTTGATCATAAGGAAACTATTTTGTGGTGTTATCTCGATTGTCTCTTATGGATTTGTCTATGGTGGGGAGCATCCCTTTACTTTCTTATCTTATCTTGTACTTCCATTTCTGTGGTAATTTGGGCTTGGGGTATGTTGTTTCCCTTTATAATTGTTGTTCTCAATTTTCTAAACAAGGAGGTTGTTAAGAGCATTACTTACTTACATTCTTTGCTTATCTTTTGATGGGAAATAACCCTGAGCTGCTTACTGGACTGTTTACCAAGAATGTATATTTATTAATGTCCTACAAGATTGGAATGGGGTTAATTCCTTGCTCTTGTCTTTGCCTGGCTGGTTTGCAGCAGATTTCAAAATTTGCTGTTTATTATCCTTTAGATCTGGTTTCTAGTATGGATGACCTGACATTGATGGCTCTCTTTCATTTGAGTTGGAATTATCATGCCATGGAGCCTAATATGATGACATATATTTGGCATGGGATCCCCTTACCCACTTTTCTCTTTGTCTTTCCACTGTATACTACGCTTTGCTATTTTTGTGTATTTTGGCTCAAAAGATCTTCATCAAATGGATGCTATCTGGTTTGTTAGCTATGATGGTTGTGATGCTTTCACCCATTTTGGTTTGGTAGTAGCTCTTGTGATGTAACCCTTCAAGTTTGGATGCTCATATTTGCATCTGCCCAACTTGGTGTGTGAGCCGAGCCTCCTATCCCACTTCTTTATTATTACCATTTTCAGATTTTCCGCTTCACTTATCATTTTCTGTACTACTTTAAGCTCTAACTTCTTCTGTCTACAATCTTGTGTGCCTTTCTCTTTTTCTCTTGGGTTGCTCCATAGTGTCATGCATTCTCACTTCTCTGTAACATTGGCCCTCATCCTTCATTTGCTTACTTTTGTTAATCACTTTGTATCTTTTGCTTGCTTTACTCTTTTCTTTTGCTTCTTGATGTACTTAGATAGGGGATTTACTCCCTAGGCTGATTATAGCTCTTTGAGCAATAGTTCTGGAGTTTATCCTTTTTAAGGACCTTGTAATCCCTTTTTTGTGGCAATAAAATTTCCCCAATATGGGGTTTCCAAAAAAAAATGATGATGTTGATCCCTACTCTTGCTCTTGGGAGATTTGGAAGTTGGATTTGTTTGATTGATGAGGCTCCATCAAAGTATATTTCCTAAATTTGTGATTTTTCTTTCATGAATGAGCATAATTTGCTCATCAGGCAAATCATTATTAAGGGAAGAGTCTGCATGGGATGTGCAGCTAAAAAATTTGCTAAGACTTGTCCCTTCACTACCTTCTGTGAAACGTATGTGATAGAAAATTGTAAAAGAAATTACCATCTTGCCAAGTGACCTGTCAATGATGGTCTTATCATCAAGTACTTTGGCGATCGATTCTTGAGATGAGGGTAATCTTATGAGATAACATATAATGATAGATCTTTTGGACTACAAAGATCAATGTCAAATAGTACTTCTCTATCGGAGAGTATCTCATTTTTTACTTTTATAAATCTTCGATTGATATAATAAAGAGCATTCTCTGCTTTCTTCATTGTGTTGTGCCAATAATGCTCCAAGGGACTCTTCTAATGTAGCTGTGTATATAATGAGGGGCTTCCTAGGAGTAGGGCTACAAGGATTGGTGGATTTAACATATAGCTTTTAAGTCTATTAAATGCTTCTTGGCACTCCTTGTCCCATTTGAATGGAGAATCCTTCTTCATCAACTTTGCAGATGGTTGATAACATCCTGATTGGTTTTATATAAATTGACGGATGAATTTGAGTTTTCCTTATAAAGAATGGAGCTGACGAAACTTTTTAGTGGATGCATCTCCACAATTGCCTTTATTTTAGCAGGATCAATTTCAATTCCTCTATGATGTACAAGATTCCCAAGAAATTTTTTGGGGGATACCCTGAATGCACATTTTAGAGGATTCATCTTGAGATCATATTTTTGATTCTCCCCAATACAATTCTCAAGTCTTCAAACTAATTTTCATGATTTAAGCTTTTCACTATCAATTTGTCAACATAACATTCCACCTTCTGGTGAATCAACTCATCAAAAATACGCATCATGGCTCTTTGGTATGTAGCTACATCATTTTTTAAACTAAAAGGCATGATTGTGTAGCAGTATATACTAATTGGCATCCTAAATAAGGTGTGCTTCTTATCTTCAAGAGCCATCTTGATTTGATTGTATTATGATGATCCATCCATGAATGAAAACATATCATAGTTAGAAGTATTGCCTACTAATAGTTCTGATATTGGAAGCAAAAATTCATCTTTTGGGCATGCCTTATTTAGGTCCCAGAAGTCAATGTAGAGACGGCTTTGGCCATTCTTCTTCCTAACTGAGATAATGTTGGCTATCCAATCTGCATACTTCTTCTCCCAGATGAAGCCTACTTCGATTAAGTTTTAGTTTACAATTACTTGTTCTTTCAATCTCTAGTCTCATTTTCCTAGGAGCTTCCTTAAAAGGCATCACATTTGGTTTAATAGCAAGTTTATGAACTGCTACATCATGGGATAAGCCTGGCATTTCAGAATATGTCTAGGCAAAGCAATCCCTGAATTCACAAAGTAGCATTTTTAGCTCTTCAACTTTCTTATTAGGTAGAAGGGCATTGACGAAAGTTTGATGGGGATCATCCTCAGCTCCTAGGTTAATTTATTTGAGTTTATCCATAGTAGTTGTTTGTCCACCATCTTCGAGTCCTTCAAGCGCAGGCTTGGCTTCTACTTCTTCATCATTTATAAGAAGAATTTCATGGAGATCATCTTCTTCATCACTATTAGCTTCAATCTCAGCTTCTATTATATTATAACAAGCCTTACTTTGATGAGATTTGTGGATGAACCCAAGACCTTTAGTGATAAACTTATCACTTCTTCATGATGCTTGAGGACTTCTTTGGCTCCACATCCTGTTAACATTTTGAGTTTTATTTTTAGTAGTTTCAATATGAATTCCCAGCTTATGCATCATTCTTCATAATTTCTGTGGATAGTATATTGTATTCTTGTTGGCACTAGCTCATCAGAATCTTCATGTTGAGTAGGTGATCAAAATTGCAAGGCTGAGACTCTTTAGATTTATAAATTGGAATTCTTATTCCACCACTCTCACTGACATATAAAATGTTATCAATTCTATATTGTTATGATCCTCCAGTGGAGTAATTTCTTTGAAGTACTATTGAGGAATGGGTATAATTTTGAAGGAGTCTTTGCCAAATGAGCTATCCTTCTTGATGCGACCCTCTGAACTCTATTTCTATAAGTAGATTCAAAATCATAGTTTGAATCAAAATAATTTATTTTGTACTTTACCTTTCTTAAAAGCTTATAAGTTCCCTTAGGTTTGACATGAGTATCTTCTTCTTCTTGTGTTTCACTTCCCAAATGAGAAACTAATCTTCTTGATTTAGGTGCAGAATCAAGTGCTTTAGGGAGAGTTGGAATTCTTTCTTCTCTTGCTTGCTTCTTAGTTCTTGAAGTGGATGCTACCACTTTAAGAGGCTCTATTGGCTTGGGCTTTTTAAGGATGAAATATTTTGCATGTTCATAGATCTTTGCTTCATGGACGGAGAATGATTGTAGATTGCTAGGAATTTTAAACTCTTCTCCATCTTTTTGGTACTTTATACACTGATGCATGGTTGATGGAACCATGCCAAACTCATGCAGCCATGGTCGACCCAAGGGAGCTCTAAATAATGTATCAGCATCGATTACATGAAACTTGGCTTCTGTATATAAATCTTGAAACTTGAGTGGGAAAATAAAAGAACCTAGGGTTGTATGCCCTTTTTCATTGAAACCATGAATCATCAACTTATCTCTCCCAAGATGTTGGATATCAAGTGATAATCCTTTTAATACTTTTAGACTCATATGAATGATAAAAGAACCTGGATCAATCAATATTGGGTGATTGAGATGCCATCACTCTCTGCAGTAACATATAGAGGACGGTTGTGATCTATTGTTCCCAACATAAGATCTTCTTTACAAAAAGTGATTATTTGGAGATCTTGAGTTTGTAATGATTCAATCATGCATTTTTCAACAAAGTAAGCTTCATAACTTCTAAATCTTTGATAGCTTGTATCAAAGTTTCTCAGAGGTCTTTTGACATCAAGAGAGCCTCGTACACACTCAGTTGCAAGATCTTTCTCAGATGTGATAGAATATTATAATCTATCTTTTCACTTGATTTAGGCTTTATCCTTGGATTTTTGGGAATGATATCTTCATTCACTTCAATTTATTTGTATTTCCCTTCTTTGATGAAGGTGGTAAGACTTTACCACTTCTCAACTGAACATGAATCACCTTATCTTGCTTAGATTCTTCTGAAGAGGTAGTTTCTTCAAATTTCATTCTTATTCTGGATGATTGACCAAAAGGGCTAGACTCATTTTTCAACTTCATACATTTCATACATGATAATATCGATGAGTCTGATTCTTCTCCATTGGGAAAACATAAATCTTCATCTGAACTGTTATCTTTTTGTTGAGTCATTAAACAAAATTCAAATGTTAACTCTTTAAGCTCTTCTTGCTTTCCTGATAAGAATTTTGATGGGATGGTCGAGTCTGTCTAACTACCCTTATCATTTTGGAGTAACTGATGTTGAAGAATGTCTAGTATCACATAAATGATTCGGCATGTCTCTACTGGACCAGATTCACCATTATCTTCTTCATCTGATTCAACAATGCAAAGTTTAGGCATAAAGTCTGCAAGCCTATATGGTTGTCTTGCCGGCTAGTGATACTTCTCTAAATTGTTAATAATCTTCTGAGTTGTAGTTCTCTTCTTGATCTTTTTTTCTTAGCCAACCTCTTTGATTTATGAGGCTTGCATTTAGTAGATTGCTTATCATGCTGTAATGAAGTAGCCTTATCAAAATGCCATTGAGAAGCCCAAATACTTAGTTTAGGTATCTCTTTTAAGTCCAATATGAGTTCAAGTGGTGATTTCCACTTAACACTAGGGATGCCCTTTAGTTGCTTCAACATTTTCATGGTCTTTTTGGAGACTGTTTCCCATTCTTCAGTCTGAACTGATTTTTCCTTCTTTTTGTATCTTTGATGGATTATATAGAAGAGGACGTAATCATCTTTGTATACTCTCTTTTGTTGACTAGAACACTGACGGATAATGTAAATTCATCTCATTCATACTTTCTCTCAAGCCAATCTTTGAAGACATAACAATCTTCAATAGGATGAGTGATCATCTGATGATAGGGATAGTGATTTGGATTACTGACTTGATCAGCTTCTTCAAGCCTTTTAATTGGTAACTATAGACCAACTTTGAATGCTTGCCAAAATAATTTAGCCACACTGTCCATCTTAATGAATATTCTTTATTCATCTTTTTCTTAAGAGATGGCCACATTCGTTCATCATCTCTTATTGCTTATTTTGGATGCTCCCCACCACTTGGAAAAGTCTGAGGTTTATCATTGCCTCCCTATACCAATTTTGGTTGTGGATTAGAATAGATAGGCTTCTTTCCCTTATCATCATTATACATTGGCTATTTTCCTTTATCCATATTATATATCACATGCTTTTCACCACTTGAGCTATAGGAAGCAGCATGAATTTCATTTTTCTTGAGTCTGAAGGTTTATTTCTCTTTACCTTATCTGTATAGGTTTTAAACTTAGGGCGATTCATCTTTTCAAATTTAGCCACCCTATCAAGTAAGTCTTGGAACATTGCAATCAATGTCATACATAAAAATGGTGTCATCTTATCATCCATATTACCCAATAGCAATTGGATCTCATGTTCTTCTTCCAATTATTTCTCGCATTTCATACTTAGGTTATGACGACTTATGAATTTTATTACTGACTCATCTTTTCCCCTTTTAGCAAGGCAAGGTCTGCGATTGTAATTTTCTCGGTTGCATTGGTGACCCTTACTCACTAGATTTTCAGCCTACTCTGAAGCTATAACTGCCTTTATCTTTTCATTGATTATTATTTCTAGCTGAGCAACTATTACTGTTCTCAGTGTGCTAGCCATATTTTGAATTATTTGCTAAAGAGGTAGTTGGTTAACTTCATTCCTTGCTTCTGGTGTAGCATGTACTATAGGAGCTTGAGGCATTAGAGCGATTGGTGGTATAGAAGTCATATTATTACCTACCTATTGATTAGCAGATAAAATAGGTGCTACATTTTATGTGATATTCTTCTACAACATATCCATCATGATATTCATTTGTACCATAATATCATTCATCTTAGTACCAAGCATTTCTCTTATTTTTGACTTCCATTTGACGCTACATTTGTCTTTGCTCTCTAGCTAGTGCAATGATGTCAACAAGTACAGGCTCTTCTTCTTCCTCTATTTCTTGTAGTTGTTATGCTCCTCACTCATCTTTAGGGGAAGAACTTGAT
This sequence comes from Cymbidium sinense, assembly GCA_021442155.1. NCBI lineage: Eukaryota > Viridiplantae > Streptophyta > Magnoliopsida > Asparagales > Orchidaceae > Cymbidium > Cymbidium sinense. The sequence goes on from CM038226.1 coordinate 7,834,346, forward strand.
TATCCTTCTCCTTGTGCATTTGTAGGGGCAGCTATTGATAGGGCTGAATGACGATGCTGATTATAAAAGTATGTACCAGGCTGATCATTTTTTGGTTCAACCATATAAACAGCTTCAATGCCCATGACCTCTTTCTCATTTTGATCTTCTTCTTCTTTCTCTTCATGAGATTGAAGATCCATCTCTTACTTGCTTGGGAAGACTCTTCTTCATAAATGTTGGATTCAGGTTCAGGTTTCATGGATCCATATGGTTGATGATGGTGAGCAAAAAGTTCATCTATATCTTTGACCATATATGACTTCCACTTCCATGGTGTCCTCTTCATCGCCTTCTTTTTTGCACATGAATTTTTGATTGATGTTTCTAATGGATCTCTGGTTTAGTATAGAACAAACACTTCTTCCACTAAAGGACTACTATCAAAGTCAACCTTCTCTTGTGGGGGTGAATCTGATCGATGACAGGATCCCCTAGAAGATTCTCCAGGATGTCGTCTTGTCTTTCATCAGTGATATCCATTCTTTTGGGTATCCACTTATGATGGGTTGTTTTTTGAGGTGGATTTCTAAATATGCGTATCAGATGTCACACTTCTTCCATTCTTCAGGATTTCATTACGGGGCCTTGGCCTTCATTCCTACTTATCCTTTCACCGAGACCTTTCGACAACGGATTTTTGGACACGGGGTCCGAGTGTCACGCTCCAATGCTCACCATGTGGAGCATAGTTGGCTTGATGACTGGTTACCATAAGAGATGGAAACCTCCTTGCTAGAGCTTCAATATTTTCAATTGTCCCAATCCTCTGAAATCTTCTTTTCATGAAGCCTCTTTCCTTGGCTACTTTGAGAACTTTGTGTATTCTGAAAGACAATGTTTCAGGTTGTCTCCTCTGTGGTGGTGGAGCCTGATGTTGTTGGGTCCAAAAGATTGCTTTCTTCACCAGTAGAGCTATTCCTTTTTACCTATTTTAGATTGTCAAAGTTGTTATGGGTAGGAATACTCACTTCAAAGTATTACTTGTTCACTAGGTTGTTCAAAGGGGATCTGGAGCCCTCAGCTTAGCATTTCTTCTTCTTCTCTACCTTCTAGTTAATTTTCTTCCTGATGAGGAAGCTTCATGATTATGCTTTCCAGGTATGAAAGGTTCAATTGGCAAAGCAATTGTACCACTAGGCATGAAAGACACTGTTTGCCCACTAATGGTTCTTTTCATCAGGGGGGCTTCAAATTGTCCTATTCTTTTAAAAATTGAAGTTCTCTGTCAGGAGAACTCCTTGATAGTGGTTGACTACTGAACTGGTTGGCGAGCATGGCTAATAGGAGCTTCAGTAACTTGAGGCCTTCTAGCATGGCCTCGTGTACCACAGGTGGGTACTTTAGGAGTTGTAGCTACGATAGTTGGGAAATTCAAGCTACCAAATTGAATTGTAGCTCCAACATCTCCTATGTTGATGATGACATTGGCTAAGCAGATGTTTACACCACCCCCTAGCTGAATAGTGAAAGGAGTGCTCTATAGATCTATTCTGCAAAAGTGAAAGATGGGGATTAGTAATTAGTAATTATTAATTCACCCCATACTTTCAGAATGCATAGCTACTACAGAAAAAAATAATAGTGTAATGAAAATATACTCTATAGAATGATTCATTCGACATAAAGCCTCATACATTAGTAATTCAAATTTATTACACATTTAAATCACCATTTTTTTGAATTTTCAAATATTTTGTTGCTACTATAGCATATGTATGACTAGCCCAATATGGAAAGAGAATCATATCCCCAATGGAGCTGAATTTAAGCATTCAATGTAGTGTCGAGGCCCATGCGGGTGTACTTAAAAATGCATGAATTAATTCCTTCTGTTCGCTTGTATGATGTGTTGAATCCGGTGGCATAGATGAGGCGAGTCAAAAGTTAAGGATGAAGTGAGGTGTGAGCGGCTTGATCCACCACTATATTCACGTCCTAATTTTGTAACTAGGTGTTGCGAAGGTTGCATTTGGGTTCTATTCTTACTTAAAAATAGACATTCAGATATATTGTAGATCCCATATGCTACAACCTTAAATTCAATTGAAGCCTTCTTCAATTCATTTGAATTGAGATATTACAATATATGCATTCAATAAGATAGCTTATTGGCGAGCTTCCCAATTTGTTGTGAGTCTTATTTATATTTCTCCAATTTGATTTCAAAAGTATGAATTAGAAGATAATTCACTTGTTAATTGGAAAGTCACTTTATAAATCATTTTGTGGATTTCATTTGGACTTCGTTAATTTTGAAGATAAGCAATAGATATATCACAAGTGCTTCAAATTAAACTTTAAATCCAAGCTCCAAATGCTTTTTTAAAGGCTACATTTATGGTTGCTGATGAGTTGCCTAATTGAACTTGTGCTCTCTAAATAATCTTCAAATGTGATATAGATTTTATTTTGAAGCTTTCTTCTTATTATTTTTTATCCATTCAATATGTTGCATATCTATTTATGTGTTTTGGAAGATATTTAATCCCATTGCAAATTCTATCCAAACCACTTTGACCCTCACATTATAATTGTAATACTTTGAAAGTTTACAATATCCTATTAATTTTCCTCTTGCTTAAGAGTGAATTTTCAGTCTCGATATTAATGATCAATTACTTAACTCAATCCCAATACAAGTTGTAATAAGATTTGATTATTCAATTAGGAATCATTCTTATATTTTTTGAGTAGGTCATCATATGATGCTTATTGAAGTGCTTAGGGATTTCCTTTCATATGCTTAATTTTGAAGTATTAAAGAGGAGGAGGGCTCAAAATTTGGGTAAGCTTCCTATTTGCTCAATTTATTTTATAAGCTTCTTCCCCCTTTTTTATCGTGTTTGATTCTTTTAATTTGAATCTAACTTTAGGTTTCTTTGTTTAGTGCTCTTAAGCTATTTTTTCTAAGTCTAGAAATTTGATGAACGCATTCCGGCTAGGGGGAGAGACATCTAACAAATGTTGCCTTACTCGATGCCCTAAGAGCATAGTGAGCAGTGTCTTGAGACACCATAGCTGATTTTTCATCTCATCGCACCCTAGTGAGCATGATGGCCTTCAAATCTGCAAAAAAAAATAAGCATATAGATATACACATTCACATTTTTATCACACATGTTCAGATTCATTTTTCTGCGCATTGTAATGATCAGAGATAAAGATGGAGATGTAGGAAACCAAGAGAAGAACCTAATGATGATGTTCCTCTCCGGCTATGGTAAAGGGAATTGGAAAGGGAGATGGAAAGGGATATGCTGGAAACTGAGAAGAGCCCTAATGATGGTGTTCCACTCCAGTTCTGCAAAGGAAAAATGGGAATTTTGGATTGAAGAAATGGGGAAATTTTTAGATTGAGGAAATGAGGGAATTTGAAAGTAGATTTTTTTGTCTTGGTTTTGTGAGGAAAAGAAGAAAATAGAGGAGATGAAGAAGAGAAGAAGGAGAAGAAGGGGAAGGAAGAACTACCTTGCTTGTGGTTAGAGAGGAGAGAAAAATGAGAGAGGGAGAGCTTCCCTTTTCAGTTTGGACGAGGGGAATGGAAGGAGAGCTTTGTCATTCGGTTTGAAGGGAGAAATTAAGAGAGAGGGCTTTTCTTGTAGTTTGGATGAGAGAAATGGGATGAGGAAGGCTCAGTTTTGGACCAAGGCTGGAGGAGATCCCTCTTTGCATGCGGTTGAAGAGAAGAGGGAGGGATCGTGAGCGCGAGTAGTTGAGGGAGGAGAGAACAATTGCTTGTTGTTCGAATCGTGGAGCATGTAGGATCAGAAGATGGGAAGCAAGCCTTCAAGTTTGGAGATTTGAATGGAAGGGATTTGAAGGGAGCTTAGGTCATGGATGGGGATAATCGGATTAGGTTATAAATAAGCTTATTTAATTTCTTTAGGAACTTAATCGCTCCTAAAATAAATTTTGCATTAATAAAATCACATTATTTAATATATATATATATATATATATATATATATATATATATATATATATATATATATATATATATATATATATATCAATATATATATTGATGTTACAAACAATGCAATCTATTTTTTTTTGCGATGAAATATTTGGTTAAGTTGGCGTCAAATTGGATCAATTTCAGCTCAAAGTGCATGTTATCATTTCTGACGGCTCGATTTTCATGCATACTTGCTTGAATTGAGTGTGAATAGTCTTACTTGAAAGATTTCAATATGTTTCAAAACTAACGACACAATCAATTTCATGAATGGAGGTTGTTTGGTTTTTGTTAGTGCCTCTTGACCTAGATATGTGTGCAGGGGCGTTGATGACTCGATCGCTTGATAAATTGATCATCAGGTTGTGCAATATGTATATTCTGACCTATTTTAATATTTTGAACATGATGGAGAAGTCTGTTAATCGATCGAAGATCATTTGGGCTGATTTTGGTGACATCTTGTGTATTTCAGCCTCAATTTATGTGTTGTCACTCCTGATCATTTGGCATTTGCACAGACTTATCCGAATTGAGCATGGATAGTCTCATTTAGTAGTTTTTGATGTTTTGAAGCTAATGACTTGATCTATTTTATCAACGGAGGTCATTTGGACATCATCACAGCTTCCCTTCCAATATGCATGTCGGCATGTTGATAGCTCGATCGCTTGCTCAATTGATCTTTAGATTATGCAATATTTATATTTTGAACAATTTTGATATTTTGAATGTGATGGCAAAGTTCGTTCATCGATTGGAGGTCATTTTGACTATTTTTGGTGATTTTGATCCCCAATTTACCTATCACTTCCGAAGACCGTCGAATTCGACTTGTGGACTTGACTCAACTTATGACATATATGGATAAGTTTCTAGTCATATCATACATGAATCATCCTTTTAGAATTTTTTTTATTTCCATCTAACTCTAGAGACTTGTCAATATTTGACTCAAAATTTATTTCATATATTATTTTCTCTCTTTTTTCTTGAATTTATGTCGGTGCCTCGACCTCGATTTACATGCAAAGGTGTTGACAACTCGATCACTTGATCGGTTGATCATTAGGTTGTGCAATATGTATATTGACCAATTTCAATATTCTGAACGTGATGGTGAAGTCTGTTCATCGATCGGAGGTCATTTGGCCTAATTTTGGTGACATTCTGTGTATTTTAGCCTCGATTTGCATGCTATCACTCCCGATCATTTGAAATTTGCATAGACTCATCTAAATTGAGTGTGGATAGTCTCATTTAGTAGTTTTGACATTTTGAAGTGAATGATGTGATCAATTTCATGAACGGAGGTAGTTTGGACATCGTTATAGCTTCCCTTCCCCAATATGTGTGTCGGCACATTGATGGCTTGATCGCTTGCTCGGTTGATCTTTAGATTATGCAATTTTTATATTTTAAATAATTTTGATGTTCTAAATGCGATGGTGAAGTCCTTTCATCAATTGGAGGTCATTTTGACCATTTTTGATGACGTCTGCATTTTGAGCCTTGATTTACCCACAGTCACTTTTGAAGTCTGTCGAATTTGACTTGTGGGCTTGACTCGACTTATGACACATATATGGATAAGTTTCTAGTCATATCATACATGAATCATCCTTTTCAAAATTTGACTCAAAATTTATTTCATATATTATTTTCGCTCTTTTTTCTTGAATTTACACCTCGTACACATGATTTATCCTTTGGATTCTAAATCAATGTGTATTACTGGTGTTTTTTTTGCCTTTTCTTCTTCTCTTTCTCTCTCTCTCTCTCTTTTGTTTGAATTTCATTTTTTTTCTTATCTCTCTCTTTTTTTTAGTCTTTGTCTATATTATGTTCTCTGGAGGAGATTGCTTGTCTTTCTTTTCCATAGGATATTTTATGTGAAGTATGACTTTAGGAGGTTGCCACTAATTGAGAAAGTAAGAATCAGGTTAAGTTCCAATCAAACACTTTTCTATCTCTTTAGAAAAGGTGACTTATTATTAAGCTTAGTAGGCAACCATCCGTGATAGTTTGGGACCTTAAGATTAACCTTTAGAAAATTTGATGCCCTTATTTTAGATTGTGAGGTGTATCTTAAGAAGGATTTAGAATTTGATTATTTCCATCGACTAATTTGCTTCTTCCTATGGTGTTGATCAAAGTAGGACCCGCACTACAACAATTGACTTTGAGATATCTTCTGAAAGAGAGGTAGAATTGATGTCTACCTACTCTTTTTGTTGCCCAAAGTTTTCTTATTAGACCTTTAAAATCTGATGATTCTAACTCTTTATCGATAGTGACACCATGAAAGCTTTGAATGGGGGCATCTCTACCTGAGTTGGAATCATTGAAGTCATGAAGTCCAAGACGCTTTATTAGGATTATTATTTTGAGAGCTATCTTTTTGAATAGATTCAAGTCATTTGAGTCATACTTATCTGGAATAGGTAAGACATACTCAAAATCCTCATCAATTTCATTCTTGGCCCTTGAAGGAACCTCCATTGCCTTTCTCCTTTATGGTGAGAATCCACATTTTGGTTTTAAGTCGAAGTCCAACATTTTTTTAACCATAAATTTTTGAACAATAATAGTGAATATTGCTTTATCATAAGTCATCTTAAGGTTTTCAAGCTCTATGTCAGATTTGATTCTGACATTCTTGATAGATTTAAAGAATTTAGACTCCACACTCATCAAATTTGAATATGATAAAGGGGTTCAAATAATTAGATCTCGATTTGGAGAGATTTTGAAGAGAATATTTTTGGAACCTCACAATTCAAATGTTGATATGGCTGTAGGTTTAGTGCTCCTTGACTGGGACTTAAGAAATTTTAGAACCTTACTTTTCAAATGATAGTAGGTTCAAAAATTTAGGAATTTTTTTGGTTTGAAAATGGAACTCTCACTTAACAAATTTGGGTATCTTAAATGGAGTTAATTTTGTTTGAAATTATATTTTGAAATTTTGTTTGGAGAATATCTTGACTTTTTTTAAGAAGGAATTTTTGTTTAATGTATTTGTTATTTGATTTTGAGATAGAACTCACATTTAACATACTGAGGTTGTTTAATTTTGTTTGAAAAAAGGTTTTGATATTTATTTTTGAAGAAGAGGTTTTATTTGATTTAATTTTGATTTTGAAAAAGGAACATTCACTTAACATATTTGGATATCTTAAGTGGGGTTCAATTAATTTTATTTTGAAAGAATTTTTGGAGTGAAGATTTTTGTCTTTGTTTAATTTTTATTTTAAAGAGAGAACTACCATTTAACAAATTAGATTATGTTAAATGGGGTTCATATAATTTTTATTTTTAAAGGACTTTTGAACATTTTTTGTAGAAGGTGTTTTATTTTACTTTGGATTTTATTAAAATTTTCTTAAGCATTGGATGAACCTTGCTTAACCAAGCTAGTGGTAAGAGGTTCTAACTTTTATGTTTGTAGTTGTTTTCTTTCTTTAGTTAATTTATTTTTACCTATTGGGGGACTCAATAGGGGTTTTAAGATCTACATAGAGTGAGATCCTAAAATCTAAAGGATGTTGGCTCTTAAGGATGAAATAAGCTAAGTTCCAATGAAAAGAAAGATAGTCTTGGGCTTATATAAAATATAAGTCCATTATCAGTGCTTGGAGACAATAATTATCTACTAGAAATGGAGAGAGGAACTATCCCCAATGGAGTCGCTAGAAAAATCTGTGGCATTTATTTTGGATGTGGGACACCTCGCAGATCTTAGGGGGTACTCATTGAAGTGATGTATGACGTGAAGGAATGGTGCACTATCTCGAAGATAGAAATCACCAAATAAAGACTCCTAAGACATAATGGGTCTTGGAATGTACCAAAAAAGTTTCTTCTACTTTACATGGAAAAGTAAAGTAGGTTTATTTTAAATCGGGTACATTAAGTTCCCTATGGAGGCAAGTCCCCATAGTTAATTACATCCTAAAAAATGAAATCCCTTAAAAATACTCTCAATTAAAGTAGACAATTAGGGTGTCCAAAGATTTCAAGGTTAGACTATCAAAGGGTTGGTTATATTTGGAAAATCAAATGGGATAGGTCAAAAGGAGAGACTTATTTTTGGAAGCCAAAGGGAGAAAGTAGAAATGCTCATGATACTAGGAAGTCTAGTGAGCATTCTGATCTACCCTATAATTTTGCTTTATAGGTTTGAAGTTGAGGAGATTTGTTTTATTAAAAGTTAATATTTTATTAGAAAGCTAGGATTTATAATCCCACAACACAAGATTGTGGAAATTTCTAAGAGATGAGGATTTATGCTAGTAGCCCGAAGGAAATAACTACATCGGATCCTAAATCTAGGGAGCTTTGACAAGAAAGAAAGTGTGACCATATTCTAAGCGGAGATGAGTATATAGTTTACCTCCACAAGAGAGGATAAACCACTCGACTGCAAGACTTACAACCGCCTGGAGTGGCAGCCAGCTAACTATGTGGTCAAGTAATATGTTTTGCAAGATGGTTGGGTTGTTATCATTTAGAAAGAGACTAAATTACTATAACCCAATCCCTAAAGAGACTAGAGCATGAGTGGTATGAGTAATAACTTAGTTTGATGCAAATCTTTTCAAATTTTATTTATATTTGACACTTCATTTTGACAAAGGTTTTGGGATTTTGTATGCCTATATGCATGATGAAATTAGATTATTGGCTAAATCAGCAAGAAGGAGGGTTTTTCACCACAAGGGATGCCCTCAAAAGTCAAGCATTTCCCTATCGTGCAAGGATGGAAATCCCCTATTTTCAAGAGCAAAATAATATGATATGCATGTTTGTGAAGCATTCAACTATTCAGCTAAGGGATTGCTAAATCTTTTAATTATCTTATTTAAAACCTAGGCTTTATGGTGAGGTTATTAGTTGCTTTAAAATTTAGTTATGAATTATTAATTGGGGTAGAAAAATTAATTTTTATCTTAAGAGCCTACCGCATACAGGCCACACATTCAAACATCAATCATAAAGAAACTATGAAAAGCATATTATTTTAATGTGCAATCTAAACACAATAACAAATAATTTTATAGATTGCCACAAAAGAGTAAAAGGCTAATCGGGTATCACCATACAACCCAAAAGAAAATGGGTAGCTCTACCAGATACTCAATTACAAAAGAGTAATTACAATTAAGGAAGAATACATCTTATGGGGTCTTCATCTTCTTCAAATCTTCATGTCTTTTCTCCTCCTCTTTGTTTCTTTGATTTGGGTCACTTCAAGGAATCACATGGCACATAAGACATAGTCTTCTAGTCAATGTCATCCTAATTCCCCCATAGCACTAATCCTAATTCCTAATTGCAAAATTACATTTAAATGGAAAAGTAAATCTAACTACACCTACAAAATAAAGGTTAGCTAAACATACATTCCACTCAAGCAATTATATTTATAATTTGGACTTAGCACCCTACACATGGGTAACCAAGCCCACATGCCCTAACTTAGATTATGCATAGGGGCTTAAGCAACCAAAAAGAGAGCATTTATATTTATTTTTGAGTGGCCTCTTAAGCAGAACCCCTATAAAAGACATAATTAGACTATTAATGGCCTAACATCCAGTCTACAAAATATACACCCTAACATCCAGTCTAAAATAATACATCATAAAACAAAATATACATCAAACCATGCACGGACCTAATATAAAGCTAGAAATGGTGACTTAATCTAATGTGTGTGTATTAAGGCTTCTGTGGCATGTCCTAATTAGGCTTTAGAGTTAAGATTTTATAAGTGTAGAAAGATTCAATTTAAATGGTGATTTCACATTAAGTTATTTAATTGATTTGCAAGTTTTAATTTGTGACTTATTTTGTTTCATATGACCTACACTTAATAACTAAATATTATGAAGGGAAGAAAAGAGAGGATCACTCTCCTTTATCCATACCTTAAGCCACATCTAAAGCACATTAATTAATCAATTCTCTTTAATGAATAGCTTATTATATATTTTAATTAGTCCTAGGTTTAGGTTCACTTTAACTAAACTCATTCAATAAGAAAGGCATCTCAAGATTAATATGGAGTTTGACTTGAAAGAAGGAAAGTGAAGAATGGTTTAAGCTATAGGTAGAAATTTTCCTAACACCCTAAGGCATGACCTATTCCTATGGTTAACCCTTCTAAGTCTTCTAGGGCTAGGTTGAGTGTCCACCTAATCACTAGATGTGTCTTAAGACTAAGGAACTCTTAAAGTCTAAGATAAGTCCTATGTCTATGATGGAGGGGTTGAGAGCTCATCTAAAAATCAGGTCAACAAAGGGCACCCAATAGGTGTGGTGTGGCTGATAAGGAATACTGCATGTATTGGTGTTGACTGAAATGATCAACAACATTGACAGATCACAAGCACTAATAGAAACAATCTATCCTAACCCAAGGCATAGAGAGAATCCAGAGCTTAGTGCAATGTGGCTCTACTTATGTCCAAGACATAAGAGAGAGGGAAAATTCCATTAAGGGATAGAGTTTGACCTTCCATTAGGGAAGGTTCAAGTCATCCACAAGGGGATGAGAGGTTTGATTTGATTCTGAATCTCACTGAGGAGAGATCTCCACTGAGGAAGAGGGTTGAATTTTTTTCAATTTTTTGTTAGGTTTGGATTTTGAGATGAGCCCTATTGGTTTGCAATGGATCGCACTGAGTAGGAGTCATGGAGGCCAAAAATTTAACTTAGATTTACCAATCTAAAGGGGTAGTCTACTAAACATGTAGTAGGACTAGCCAACCAAAGGGATGCCTTTTGGTATGTTGCAGTTGTACTAGGAAGAAAGCGTAGTAGACTTACATCCTCCAAGTTAGGACTAGTTGATTGGGTAATCTATTGGCAAGGCAAAAGATTGAACCCAACTTAGGCTTACTTCTAAGTGAATGTCATTGGGGGGGAACTTAGATCAACCTAAGATAGTCAAGGTTGATTTCATTTTTAGATTTATTTATTTTGATGGATTCCATTAGTTTGTGATGGATCAAATTGAGAAGGAGCTCATATCATCCTAGACCTATCTCAGATTTACTGAACCAAAGGGAGTAGTTTCCGACCGATGGGAGAACTATCCAACCAAAGGGTTGCCTTTCAATTTACAAGGATATATTGAAGGGAAGAAAGCTTGGGGTCTCACATCTTCCACTACAAAAGACCACCGGGGTGATTGGTTACTTCAGGCAAAAAATCAAACTTGACCTAGGGGAGCTCGTCAGTTTGCGATGACAATCATGATAGAAAGAATGCATCATATTCTTACATCTTTCAAAGTGGAATGATTGGGTAACCTGTCTATGGTAAAATAGATTGAACCCAACTTAAGGGTGACTGGAGTGAGTGTCGACCCGGGGACTTATCTCAACTCAAGTAGTCAGGCAATTCCTATAGGGAGTTTTGCTAACACTATCCTAAAGATAGGATGCCTTCTTGGGAAAAGGGGCCCTTTGGGGCTTGAATTCCTAATCCACAAGTGAATTAATTTTATTTTTTTTATTTAGTTTGTTTTATCATGGACCCTGTTAATTTGCGAGGTGTCAAACTGAGAAGGAGCTTATATCAGTCTAGACCTATCTCAGATTTATTGAACCAAGGGAGAATCTATGCATCCACTGAACAAATTCTCCAACTACAAGGGTGGCAACTAGGAAAGGGGAACTGTCCAATCCAAAAGTAACTCAAGTAGTGTCTAAATGGGGTCGCAAAGGACTTGATCCAAATAGAGTGCCCGTAGGGGTGGGGCTGCTAAGGGATTAATACAACACCCTCGAGAAGATGACATGGATAGTTATATATCAATAGGTATTCGGTGTGCCACTCAAGGAGAAAGCTCGGGGACTCATATCTGCCAAGAGTGGTGGATTCACGTCAGCATAGCGAACATCAACCAACCTAAGGTGCCCGTTGATTTGCAACAATAAGCCTAGGAAGAAAGCTCAGGGACTCACATCCTCCTATAGCAGAACTATTTTCTGGGATAGTCTGCCTTTGGTTCGACAAGTGTTATCCGACCTAGGGTGACTATTGAGTGAATGCCACTAGGGGACTTATATCAACTCAAAAATAGTCAAGAGGAAAGGAGCCTCTAGGGCACTTATCCTAAGCCTCAAATATACTCAACCTAGTTAGAACATGATGGCTAGTTCAAGAAGAAAGCATGAGGACTCACATCTTCTTAAGCAAAGTCAACATGAGGTAGTTTATTGGCTGGGCAGTGGAGTCTACCATACTAACAAGGCTCATTGGTTTGTAATTATCAAGTTAGGAAGAAAGCTCGGGGACTCATAATTTCCAAACAAATGGCCACTGGGTAACATACTAGCAAGGTAGCATGTAGACCCGACCTAGAGCAGCTAATGAGTGAGTGCCACAGTGTGCTTGCTCCCACATCAAAGTAGCTTGAGAAAAAATATTTATGTTTGTTTTTGTGCATGTGTCAAAAGGAATAGCATGCCTCTGGGGGACTCTTACACCTACCTTAAACACACTAGGAGTTTGATGAAATAATGCCATAGATGGCAAAAGGATTTCCACTAAGAAAGGATGTTGCATGGGTTCTCTCACACCTAACTTAGTTATGCTAATCGAAATAGGATGCCTCTCGGGTTCTCTTACACATATTCTAAAAGCATTAGAAGATTGTGCTTGTGTTGTGAAAGAGGGATAGGATGCCACTAGGGACTATTACACCTACCCTAGACACATCATGGTGGATTCGCAAGACAAGCAAACAACACTTCGAAAGAAAAGAAGATTTGATGAATGGAATTTTGATTTTTATTTTTTATTAATGATTATTTTCAAACATGTTTTGTTTCATGGGTAATATTTCTTTAGATAGAGCCCATTAATTAAGCATTGGGTGTTCCCCTTTACAATCAATAAGCTGATAAGATCCTCCTTGGTAGGCCTTCTCTATGACATAGGGGCCTTCCCAAGTGGGTTCAAACTTGCCTCCCATCTTTCAATGGGCAACAATTGGTCTCCTTAGGACTAACACAACTTCTCCTACCCAGAAAGACCTAGGACATGCTTTTTGTGAGCTTGAATCATTTTGGCTTTGTACAACTCAAGGTTCTGGCACGCCCGCAGGCGACTTTCCTCCAAACCTTTGAGCTCTTCTAACCACAACTTTGCATTCTACTCTGTAGTGATCTTGTTACACAATGCTATCCTTAGTGATGGAAGTTGAACTTCTAAAGGAAGAACAGCTTTGAACCTATACACTAAAGAAAATGGGGTAGACTGAGTTGAGTTTGGTATGTTGTGCGGTAGGCCCACAAAGCTTCAACCAACTATTAATTCCATTGTCATTTGTTGTCATCAAGAGTCTTCTTCAATATCTGGATAAGAGTTTTGTTGAATGCTTCTGCTAAGCCATTTAATCTAGGGTAGTAGATGGTGGAGTATCTCTAATCTATACTGTGTCTTCTAGCGAAGCTGTTGATCTTTATTCTTTTGAATGTAGTACCATTATCAGATATAATTCATCGAGGAACCCTGAACCTATATACGATATGGTTCTTAAAAAATTGAAGCACATGGTGAGTTGTGACCTCTCTAAGTGGGATGGATTTTCCCACTTGAAAAAGTAGTCGGTGGCAGCTAAGATGAACCAATGCCCATTGGAAGAAGGAGGAGTGATCTGACCTATAATGTTGATACCCCAACACTCAAATGGCCATGAAGCCAATGTAGGGTGTAGAATGTTGAGTTGCTGGTGGAGGACCACACCGTACACCTAACACTGATGACATCTCCTAGCTACATCCATGCAATCTATGATCATAAGGCCAGTAGTTTCCAAGTCTTTTGATATTCATCTTCATCTTTGGACTGAATTGATGTGCTCCACATAAACCTGAGTGTACCTCAGTTATAATGCCACGAGCTTAGTGTTTGTCTAAACAACTAACCATATTTGGTCAAAGGACCAGTGGTACAGGGTGCCATCAACAAGAGCGTAGGAGAGAGCTCTGTTTCACCTGATGGGCTTGTGACTTTTCTTGAGGTAGTTTTCCAGTGTTCAAATAATCTATGAATGGTGTCCTTCAATCCAGCTCCTTGTCCTTATAGGCAACAACCTCCCCTTCAAGAGAGTGTCTCTCGATGATTTTAGAATCAATAAGGGATAGGACATGTCTATTTTGGACCCTTATTGAAATGGACTCATCTTCCAGACTTGCTAATTCTTTGACAAGTTTGGCCAAGGAATCTACTTCTGCATTCTGTGCTCAGGAAACCTTGTAGATGGTGACTTCGAGAATCTGGGCCAACAGCTTCATGGTATACTCGTAGTAATGATGAAGCTTGGGTTTGAGAACCTGGTAAGACCCGATAATCTAGTTGATGACCAACTGAGAATCCCCAAAGATATTGATGCCCTTAACACTGATAGTGATGACTAACTCCAGAGCAGGGTTGAAAAGATAGTATGAGAATCTCATCACATGTTTGAAGTTAGAAGAACTATTCCTACCCCTGCCTTTCCTGGAATGGTAGATCGTGGTGTTTCACCTTTAAGAAAAGAAGCAGCACCATCAAAATACATCTCCCATCGGTGGTTGTCGGCCTCTCTTAAGTTCATGATTTATTCATTAGGGAGATCATCACTAAGCATAGAATCAGCAGGAAGTGGGTGTGTTGCTAAGAAATTTGCTAGTGCCTATCCTTTAATCGCACGGAGGGGTATGAATGTGATATCAAACTATGAGAGTATCATGGACCAACTAGCCAAACATCCGAAAAGCATTGACCATGTCATGAGGTACTACAGTGGATTTGTTTAGGAGATCAAGTTCACATTATAAGAAAACATGTAATGCCATAACTTTTGAGATGAAAGATCAAAGCTAGGCAATATTTCTCTAAGTGGATAGTTTGCTTCAGTGGGAATTAGACAACAGTTGAGGTAGTAGTGTGCTCGCCTTCCCTTCATCATTGGCTTGGGATAAAAGAGCACCAAGAGAGTCATCTAATATAGCAGTGTAAAGGATGAGTGGCCTGCCCGGGATAAGGGCTGCTAGAACTGGTGGCTTCACCAAATACTCTTTGATGTCTTTGAAAGCATGCTGACACTTGTCATCCCACTTGAACTTGGCATCCTTTTTGATAAGTGCTAAAAATGGTTTGCATCTCTGATAAGTTTGAGATAAAGTTTCTTAGATACACCATCCATCCTTAAAAGGATCTGAGTTGAGTTAAACTCTTAGGAGGTGGCATTTCTAAGATAGCTTTGATCTTTTCAGGATCTATTTCTATTCCGTGTCGAACAACAAACCCAAGGAATTTCCCTGAAGTGACTCTAAATGCACACTGTAAGGGAATCATTTTGAGGTTGTATTATCTTAACCGTTCAAAAACTACTCTCAAGTCAAAGAGATGATCTTCCTTTTCTAAGCGTTTGACTACTAGATCATCAACGTAGCACTCAACCTGATGGTGGATGAGTTCATTGAAGATCTGAGTCATGGCCATTGGTATGTAACATTAGCATTTTTAAGGCCAAAAGGCATGACCCTATAACAGAAGATTCTGATCGAGGTTCGAAAAGTAGTATTTCTTTCACCTTCAGGAGACATCTTGATTTGGTTATAGCCAGCTGATCCATCCATGAAAGAGAAGACTGCATGAGATGAGGCATTGTCCACCATTAATTCTGGTATAGGAAGAGGAAGCTCAGCCTTAGGACATGCCTTATTTAAGTCCCTAAAATTGACACATATACAAATTTGGCCATTCTTTTTCTTAATTGGGATGACACTAGCTAACCAGGTAGGATATTTTTCTTCCCTGATGAAACCAGCATTGATCAATTTCTTGACTTCAAAAATGACCTGTTGTTCAATTTCTAATCACATGTGTCTAGGAGCTTGCTTAATAGGGTAACATTAGGGTCTATTGCTATCTTGTGGAATACTATGTCAAGAGATAATCTGGGCATCTCTTCATAACTCCATGCAAAGCAGTCTTTAAACTCAATTCAATAGCCTAACTAAGTCATTGGTTCCTTCTTCATTCAGCAATGAACTGATGTATGTCTGGCAAAAATTTTCTTCTATCCCGAGATTGATTTCTTTAAGCTTGTCGATTATTGAATGAATCTCCTCTTCAAACTCTGGCGGTGCCTCTTTGACTTGGAGATCATCTGGATCATCTAAGGTTTCTAAACACACATTCTCATAAGAATTGGGGATTTGTGAGAAGAAACTATCGGACTCCAAAAAGTTGGTAACAACCAATAATTCATCATCGAATGTAGATCAATCCTAGTCCTCGCTTGATTTTCACCATTGTTCCATAGCTTTTGAAGTACTCTAACATGTTGACCATGTATGAGAAATTAAACCTTTTGTATAAGATTTTGAACAAAGTGAGTAAAAAAGGTAATTCCATTAATTCTTAAAGTATCTTTCAAGTTTCTATACATCAACTTCGTGGTTGAGGATGATCCCAAAGACTTCTTCATGTCATGTAAGAAGACTTAGGACTTCCTTAACTACTAAACCTTCAACTTTGAGATGTAAGTGAGGTAAGAGCAGGTTTTTGCAAGCTAATAGTTTCACATAAACTATTCAATACTTTGCTTTGCTTGGAGGTCTTCGCCTCTATCTAGATCAAAAGTCACCTCCAATGGAATCCATTGAGATGGGTTGGCTGGTATACTAATCATAATGGACACATCCTCCGAGCTGGATTCCAAGTCTATATGAATAGTAGGGGTACTCCTAAGAACTGGAACACGACCTCTATTAGCTGAAGCCCAACTAGGGGGTCTCCCACCTCTAGAACTGACTCTATTTCTGCCTCTGCCACTGCTTGGTGGAGGTTAAGCCATTCTACCCACATGTCCATATGATGGAGTGAACTGTGGGTGGAATGTAACATATGATCTATTTCTTCTTCAATTCCCCTTTCTTGTTCACTTGGACTTTTCATTTTCTTTTCATTTTTTTATCTTTTGTTTTTCTTCATTTTCTTTTCTTTTGTATTTGCATTTGAATTTTGTCCAAGTTCATGAAAGGGTGTTTGAGGAAGATAGTAGGTCATCCTCATAAATCTCAACATCTCTAACTAAAATGGCTTTTCATCTCCGTTGACACGGTATTCAATCCCATCTTTTGAACTTGATGCAATGATGAAGGGACGATGGAGTGATCTTATTCTGATGTATCCAAGGCTTACTAAGCAAAGTAGTGAGTGAAGTGTTTGAATCAATGATATAGAACTTGGCTTCAGTCTTCCAATTACCTATCTCCAAAGGTAACTCTTTAGAACCTAAAGCTCCCTCACCTTGATCATTGAATCCTCTTAACATCATCCGATCTCCTCGGAGTGTAGAGATGTCGATCTTCAAATGGGCAAGGGTCTTTAGACTCATAATGTTCACTGATGCACCTGAATCCATGAGAACCCTGGTGAGTCTGAACCTTTCCATGTCGACTATGATGTGGAGAGGACGGTTGTGCTCCAAATCCCCCAGGATAAGGTCTTCATCTGTGAAGATGATCCCTTGGGCTTCTTTTGCATAATGTGCTTTTCATCATAATATAAGCTAAGCATATTTCAGATCAAGGAGGGCATTGATTAGTGATTCCCTCATCTCTTTAGATAAGACAAGGGCATCATATACGCTTATCTTAGATGACAACTTTCTTAGATGAGAAATGACATTGAAGTCCATCTTGGGCTGGTCTTCCACAAGCATATCCAAGGGTGGAGCATCCTGTGGAAGGGCTTCTCGATCTTCAGTACCAATGACTTGTTTCCCTCTATCTTGAGGTGCTACCCTAGGACGTAGAACCTTGGAACTATGGAGGTTGACTTCGGTAATCTCTTAAGGCAAGGTGGTGGAAGGTTCTACCTACACTTCAGGCTCACCTACAACTTCTCCTATGGGACCCTCAGAATCGGATGATTGCAAGTCTATCTCAAGAGGTGAACCCATAGTATTCAAAGTCGAAAGTCCAACTCAATCAGAAAGAGGAAGATCAGAATTGTTATAGTTATTTAGACTTGAAGAGTTATCATTAGGAATAAAAGAAGATAACCCATCAGAAGTGACATAAATGTAATTCAAACTAGCTTTATTCTTCAATTTTTTGGAATTATTTGGAGGTACAAAGTAGAAGTCAAGTAAAGTGAGTGGAGTAAGGGATTTGATGCCCTTATCCATTAATACAAGAGTTCTACTAGTAGAAGAAACAGAAGAGCTAGCTAAAATGGAAGAATTCATTGATGTGGAAGCTATAACTATAGGCTGAGGTCGACATGATGGTACGCTAAGGCTATCCCGCCGACACATATTGGCTGCTAAGCCCCACTTTCCTAGAGTTAGCACTGGCAACTTGCAAACCTTATTTGGTGTTGGAGGTTTGAGCTGACTCAGGCACCTGCAAGGAAAGCTTTTTGATCTTTTGAATGTTCTTCTTAGAAGTTTTGGATAAAGAAATATTACAACCTTCTTTAGTTTTGGTAGGATCACATGTATCCCCAAGGATTACCCTAATGGAACTGGAAGGTTGTTCCACAAGGTATTCCATTGGGATAACTACAGCACTGGTCTTGAAATTATGTTCAAGCCAGTCCTTGAATGTGAAGCAATCCTCCAAAACATGGCCTAGCATACGGTGGTAACGGAAAAAGCTTGGATCATGATGTTTGCCTACTTCCTCCAGTCTCCTAGACTTGAGTAGCTGAAAATCAGGTTTCTTTTTGAGATTCTTAAAGATTTTTTGATTACCTTCTCTTAAAAGAATAAGGTTTGTTTAACTTATCTAAAGTAGTAGGTGGACCATAGCTAGCTAGTGACGGGTATGCATACCTACTGGTGGTGAAGGCAAGCCGGGCCGTGGAGGCTAGGGGGTTGTGCAAAAACAAGTGGAGAGGTCGTGGTCTCTCGGACTGATCTCTAGCTAGCTGCTTCCCCTTATCAACCACTACTACTACCCCTAGCTTCTTCTCATAGACCTTCTACGGCTTCCGCTTAGGCAACTGATCTTGAAAAGGAAACTGTTTGGCCTCTCCTTGTAGACTTGCTGCCTTATTGATTATCTTCTCAAATATCTTGATAGTGAAGCCCTTAAGCATGAAGGTGACTGGGCCACAGATATTCTTTAAAAGAATCTCAATGGCTTGCTACTCAGACAGCTGTGATTTCCACTTCATACTTAGGTTATACCATCGAAGAATATAATCAACAAGGACTCAGGGTATCAGTACAACGATCACCTATAGTAACCCTTTGCTGAGCTCCAACAAACCTCTTGATGAAGAGTTGCTCTAACTCAAATATCTCTTAATCGAACTGCTAGTCAACATACCAATCAAAAGCAATACCCACTACCAACAAAGAGGCGAAAAGTAAAGCACTTACTGCAAAAACAAATGGCCCTGAAATGTGCTATGTGTTGCCTTGGATTTCCACTATCATCAATGCTTTTGAAGGAAGGTGGCACACAACCCTTGGGATATTGGATAGCATCAAATTCCTCCGAGTAGGGTCTATCCTTTGGAACCGATGATCCTCCTAAGGCTTGAGCCAATGCTTCCTTCACTTGCTACTCAATCATGGATTTTATGTCTTTTTATTGTATTGAAGTACTTTCCACTACCTTCCTATGCAAGCTAGTGCTACCTTGCTCAATAGGAGGTAAAGTCTTGACTGGATCCAGGACATGCACTAACTCAGGCTGACTGATGTTGACTATAGTAAGATAAACTAAAGGGGCTTATTTTTGAAGCACTAAAACTGCTGCTAACAACTCCTCTATCTATCATGCCATCCTATTAATCTCATCCTTCTACCTCAATTGATGTTAGAGGTACTGGGCTGATGTTGTGGTGTCTTCCTGATCAACCTCATAACCTTCCATGGCTTGTTGTTCCCTGAGAAGAGATCCTCTAGTGTCACCATGCACTCTAGAAGTCTCCCAATAAGTCATCTTCATTGGGATCAAGTTGACTTTCATTCATCGTATTCCCAAGATCTCCTTCTTTCCATGAAATAATGTGCCACTCTCATCTATCCATCTGCGAAGTACAAATAATCAAGATCACAGATCACCATTGAGAGCACTGGACCTCACTAGAGAGTCAATCCTATGTGGACTACTCACTAGAGTGAGTGACACCGCCACTGCCAGAGAGGGGTAACAAACCTAGAATGTTCCACTATCACTAGTGCAACTGGATTATCATCTGCAATCTCTGAAATGACTGTCACCATCTCCACATCTCAGTTGGTGAAGGGATGACCACGATGCTTGGTCTCTCCACCCCTTCAACACTAGAGTAAGGTCGCACCGAGCTAGCCTCACAATGGGTGGAAGGGGTAGGATCTCTCATAGCCAGATCACCAACAGGTGTGCTTCTCTACATGGCCTTCATGGCCTTAGGAACCGAGACTGAGACTGACTAGGGGAGGACGGGTAGAGTGATGGGGTGGAGACCCCACCGATTCTCTATGCATAAGAGCTATCCTCCTATGTTGACTAGTCCCAAGAAGGATGTAATATGGTACAGTAGCACGCCAGTGGAAAATCAAAAGATCGACAAATGAACCTCGGTCTCTCCCAATTGGTATATGTGTTGTATGGGCCTCTCGGGCCCTCTCCTGGTGGATCTGCTTCCCAACACTGTGGGAAATAATCAATCAGAGATCAAACTTTCTAGACTCGAGCTCCATAAGCTCGCCACCCACAAGATGTGAGGTGGCAACCTCCTACTCCTAGTAACTGTTGGCTGATGCTGCACCACTAGAGGAGGTGATGAGTGAATCCTCCTAACATCCTCTCTGTCTACCCCAGAGAGAGAATGGAACTAGTTTTCTATAACCAATGGTGAAGTAATAGAGAACTCTTCAGGTCAGCCTCTTTCTAGTGATCCTGGTGTGGTACCACTTGATCATGCAGTTCTTATTCCTACACTGTGTCCTAGTAGGACGAGCGGAGTGAGAGCTAGACCCATACTCAAAAGTAAGGGAGGCAATCTCTAAGACTGGGGGAGCCTTACCCTTATAAGGGTGTGATGAGAGGTACTAGCCCTCAGGTGATGAGAAACTATGGGGCTCAAATCGGTTGGTATTGGTACTATCACAAAAGCTTGGACCACGCTTTCCTCAGGAGATGTCAAATCGGATGGTAGATCAATGACCGCCACCCGCCACCATGGTCCTACCGGTGAGGGGAGTGCCCTCACACGTAATCCTAGCTCCCTAGAATACCCTACCAAAGTGGATCAAATGTTTATGGTCTAGTGGGGAAGTTGGCTTGGTCTAAAGCCAAATCCATACCATGGGGGAAGGTGAAAATGAACTTCTGTGAACCGACCATTTCAGATCAAAAGTAGAAGACTGAAAACTGAACTGTCATTGTACTACAACTGACAATAAGAATCTGCAATAAAAATGAGTTTGTATCAAATTTTGCCTTTATAGATTTTTGAATTTGAATTGAAAATTTGAACCCACATCCAACAACTTGAAAGTGTTAAGTGGGGTTCAAATAGATTTGAGAATTTGATTTAAAGCAGAATTGTTAATATGAATCCAACTTCAATAAATTTAGGTATGTTGAAATATAGATTCAAATATTTTGAGAAGGATGCTTCCATAGGTTCATGTTTGTTTGAATTTGAATTTTTGATTTGAAGACCCTTTCCTTTAACAAATTTGGGTATGTTAAAGTAAGGATCAATTGATTTTGATTTTGTTTGATGATTTTGAATTTTATTTATTTAGCAAATTTGGGTATGCTAAGTGAAGTGGTTGAAGATGGTTGTTTCTTTTTGGTGAATTGTTGTTTGATTTTGAAATTTAGAATTCCCACTTAGCAAATTTAGGTATGCTAAGTGAAGAACCCAAGTGTGTTTTGTTTGAGTTTTTGAAAATAGGATTCTTAGCAAATTTAAGTATGCTAAGAAATTCCAAAGTGTTTCATTTGTTTTTTGGATGTTTTGAATTTTGAAAGAGTAGGATCATTAGCAAATTTGGGTATGCAAAGGAAATCCTAAGTGTTTCATTTTATTTTGATTTGATTGAAAGTGGAGACTTTACTTTAGCAAATATGGTATGCTAAGAATGAAGTCCCACTTAGTTTTGTGAAATGGAAATTTAACATAGCAAATTTGGGTATGCTAAATAAAATTTCAAAAGATGTGTTCAAAATTTTGTTGTATTTTGGTTTTGAAAATGGAAACTTTTCCTTAGAAAATTTGGTATGCTAAAGAAAGAAGTTCCAAAGGTGCTTAAAGATTTTAGTTTTGACTTTGGAGACTTTACTTAGCAAATTTGATTATGCTAAATGAGGTTCCAAAAGGTGTTTGAAAATTTTGATTTTCGGTTTGGAGACTTCACTTAATAAATTTGACTATGCTAAATGAAGTTCCAAAATTATTTGAAAATTTTGGAATTTGGATTTGGAGACTTCACTTAACAAATTTGAGTATGCTAAATAAAATTCCAATGTTGTTTGAAAAATTTTTGATTTTGGATTTGGAAACTTCACTTAGCAAATTTGAGTATGCTAAATGAGGTTCCAAATGTGTTTGAAAATTTTAAAATATGATTGTTGATTTTTTTATTTTAGATTTGGAAACTTCAGTTAGCAAATTTGAGTATGCTAAATGGAATTCTAAAACATATGTTTGAAAATATTTGATTTTGGATTTGGAGACTTCACTTAGCAAATTTGAGTATGCTAAATGAAGTTCCAAAATGTGTTTGAATTTTGAAAGCATGATTGTTAAGTTTCAATTTTTGAAAAATGGACTTCCATTCAACAAATTTGGGTATGTAGGAATGGAGGTCCATCTTATTTTTGCAAATATGAAGATTTTCATTTTGTGTGTGATTATTGCTTTTTGAAAGAGAGGAATTCCAACTTTAATCATATGTGAGATATGTTTAAGTGGGATTTCCAAAATGATATTATTTTTAGCTGGGAATGAAATCTTCATTTAATAAATTTGAGTATATTAAATGAAGATGTTTATATGTTCTTTTGAAACATTTAATTTTATTTGAAAATGAAATTTTCATTTAATAGGTGTGAGTGTATTGAATAGAAAGGTTAATGTGTGCTTTTTGAAAACTTTATTCTTGATTTTGAACTTTTTTTTTGGAAAGATGATTGTTCATTTTATTTTGAAAATGAAATCTTCATCAAAATGAATTGAATGAAGATGTTCATTTATGCTTTACAAAATTTTATTTTATTTGAAATGAAACTTCCATTCAATATGTGTGAGTGTATTGAATGGAAAGGTCCATGTGTGCTTTTTGAAAACTTTATGATTGTGATTTTTGGAAAGATGATTATTCATTTTATTTTGAAAATGAAATCATCATCAAAGTGAATTAAAAGAAGATGTTCATTTGTGTTATTGGAAAATTTTGTTAGTTTTATTTTTGAAAATTCCTACATGTAACAATTATGGGAATTGTTAAATGAAGGTGATAAAATTTTTAGGAAAATATTTTATTAAGTGCACTTTTGAAAAGGTACTTTTTGAAAAGCAAAGTTCTTATGGGAAATTTATTTTATTTTTATTATTTTTGGATGAACCTTTCCTTATCATAAAAATGATAAGGAGGAAGTCTTTAAATGCTTTCTTTTTAATTAGATCTTTTTATTTTTATTTTCTATTGGAGAACCTAACGGGGGTTTTAAGACCAACACGGGGTGAGGTCCTAACACCTAAAATTGTTGGCTAACTCAACTTAATAATGAAATAAGCTAAGTGCCAACAGAAAGAAAGATAGTCTTGGATTCATACCAAATATAAATCCACTATCGATACTCAAAGACAATGATCATTTACCAAAGATGCAAAGAGAAACCATCCCCAGGGGAGTCCCCAGGTGAGGAATTATGCTTATGACC
Organism: Cymbidium sinense; assembly: GCA_021442155.1. NCBI lineage: Eukaryota > Viridiplantae > Streptophyta > Magnoliopsida > Asparagales > Orchidaceae > Cymbidium > Cymbidium sinense. Next base: position 7,858,256 of record CM038226.1, read on the forward strand.
CGCAAAGGAGAAAAGTAACCTCAAAACCTAAATCTAGGAAGCTTTGGCGAGGGCCGAAAGCACAACCTAAATCTAAGGCAAAAATGGGTATTTGGTTTGCCTCCATAAGAGAGGATAAACCACCCGACTGCTTGGACTTACAATCACCTAAGGGTGGCCACCAACTAACTCCTCCTATGATTTTAAATACATGTAAGTAATTCTTATGCTTATACAAGATAGCTAGGTTATTATTTATTTAGAAAGAGACTAAGTCCTTAAACTCACTCCCTAAAGAGACTAGATCATGTAGGGACATGCTTCAAATGACCTAAATCTAATGCAATTTAAATTTTCTTTTATTTATATTTTTGGACAATTATTTTGACTGTGCTGGAGATTCATATGCAATGAGAAGTAAAGTTATTGACCAAAATCAATGAGAAGGGAGGAGGTGTGTGTTGACCTCATTCTTTGGATGAGCTCTCAACCCCTCCATCTTAGACATAGGACTTCTCTTAGACTTTAAGAGTTCCTTAGTCTTAAGACACATCTAGTGATTAGGTGGACATTCATCTTAGCCCTAGAAGACTTAGAAGAGTTAACCATAGGAATAGGTCATGCCTTAAGGGTGTTAGGAAAATTGTCTACCCATAGCTTAAACTGTTCCTCACTTTCCTTCTTTCAAGTTAAACTCCATATAAATTCTATTTGATTTCCTCCAAACTCAAATCAAATCCATATGATAAAAATCCATGATTGAAATCTGTGATTGGAACCCATGATCAAAATCCATTAAAAAATTCCTAAGCTTAAATTTTCATCAGTCCTTAAGCCTACCTCAAGGATTTAACCAAAATCTTGATCAAACCTATCCAAATCCTTGAGATTTTCTCATAATTCATTTATATTTCCATTTATATTCACATATATAAATGTAATATAAATTTAAATCAATCAAACTAACTCAAAAATTTAAATCAGTTCATGAAATTTTCTTAAGTCCCTTAATTTTTCACTAATGGACTTAGCCTAAATCTTGATCAAACATATCCAAACTCATGAAATTTTCTCATATTTATTTATATCCTCATTTATAATCAAATATATATAAATGAAATATAAATATAAATCAACCAAACAAAATCCAAAAATTCAAACTTCAAACTCCAAAATTTTCCTAAGTCATTTAAATCCTTCTTAATGGACTTAGCCCAAATCATGATCAAATCATTTAAAATCCTTGAAATTTTCTCATGATCCATTTATATTATTATTTATATTCACATATATAAATGAGATATAAATTCAAACAATCAAAACCAATTCCAAAAATCAAACTCAAATCCACTTAAAATCCAATCTAAGCCTTTCAAGTCAAAATCTTGAACTTAGCCAAATCATTTTTAAATCAAGCCAAACTCTTGATTTTCTCTCATGATTCAATCAAATCTATAATCATGAGCCCATATATAAATCCAAACTTCAATCAAACAATCAAAATCCAAGTCAAAAATCAAAGCCAAAACCCTTTCATATTCTTCATTTGAATAAGAAATTGTCAAATAGATCAAAACCCATTTGACTTCAAACCACTTGTAAATGGATTTATATTTCAATCATAAGTCCATATACAAGATCAATCATGCTCAAATCAAGCTTTGACCAAGCCATTTGACCCACTTAGGCTCACTTGATGTAAAGTGACCTAAAGTACCCTTATGAGCCAAATTCTAATCCTAACCAAATTGGATTGAACCAAACTCATGCATCCCTCTAATCATGGGATGATCAATCAATCATATTAGGTCAAACCAAGTCAAACCTAAGGGTTGACCAAGTCAAAAATTAGCCCAAAATGAAACCTAACATAGACAAATTCCACCATAGGCCAAATTGATTGAAATCATTGATATAAGTTCATTAATGACCTATGTTTGAACTTGACGAAGCCAACATTTGAGCCTAACCTAGCCCAATTGGCCACTTGACTCAACTTGACCCAAAAGTTAAAATGTGTCAGTCTAAGCGATTCAAACCAATGGATCAAGTTCATTCCAAATCACTTGTTGAACTTAACCAAAGCTTCAATTGGCCATCTAGACCCAACTGAATTGACCCCAGACACTTGACACGAGGGGTCATGTTGAGCCAAAATTGAACTTAACCCAAATTTATTGGAATCAAAGATACCAATCCACTCCATATGACTAACCTATGTTAAACCTATGCTTGACCTACCTCAAATAGATCAAATGGGTCAAATAGGTCAACTTGATCCATTTGACCTAAATAAAGTCATATGATCCAAATACAAAACTATACCAAATTAAATCAAGCCAAAGCCACCAAAACACTTCAAATGGTCATATAGACTTATTGACCCTTGGTTTGACAATTTGACCAATCGGTCAACTTGACCCATTTAACTAAATGGGCATGAAAACAAACCCTATCAAATGAATTCCAAATCTCATGAAACTTGGCCAAACCTAGTTTCTCCACATACCCAACATGTCCAAATTGAAAAATTAGCAAAATGACCATTCTACCCCTAGACCATAGAACAAATTTTTGCTTAATCCACGGGTAAATTGGTCATACCCTCTTCATTCCACTTGAGGCTTCCTAATAGCTCAAGGGGACCTAATGTAGAGTGGTGCACCCAACCCAATGGGTTTGGGTCAGCCCAATTGGCCCCCTAGACCAAACTTAACCCCATGGGTCAAAACTCAAAGTTCAAACTCCCTCTCCCACTCAAATTCAATAACATGGGAGGTTGGCAATCCACTCAAGGCCTCAAACCGACCATGCACACACTCCTAACAGCTCAAACAGCCTTCCTATTATGATCAATTGGATCAAATGGCACTCATCATGATCCTTCAAGGGGGGAGATATACTCCCCCTAATTCAATCTAAATTCATCATTCCTCAATTTGATTGAGTAATAGAGAGAGTAATAAGCCATTATAGAGTGATCCCTAGCTTCCTAGAGCTCTAGCCATTTTCCCATCCCTGATTTTTGAACAGTGAAAATAGGGGAGGAAAATCGAAGAGCTAACTTTCTCCATACTCAATTTCCACCAAATTGACTTTGCATACTTCATCAGGGAGCTAGGTCGAGTGCACCCAAGCTTCCATTGGACTTCCCACAGCAAGGAGGAGTTGAGTTGGATCAAAACCGCAAAGGGGAGCAAGGAGTGTTGGTCCTAGAGCAATTCACATAACCTAAAATCCTCAAAGGGGAGCAAGGGGTGTTGGTTGAGACGAAGCTGAGTTGGAAGAATGAGCTCTTGAGGTTATGTGAATTTCTCTATTGACCAACACCCCTTGCTCCCCTTTGTGGCTTTGATCCAACTCAACTCCTCCTTACTGTGAAAACTCCAATGGAAGCTTGGGTGCACTCGACTTAGCTCCCTGATGAAGTATGCAAAGGCAATTTGGTAGAAATTGAGTATGGAGAAAGTTAGCTTTTCAATTTTCCTCCCCTATTTTCACTGTTCAAAAATTGAGGATGGGAAAATGACTAGAGCTCTAGGAAGCTAGGGACCACTCTCCGATGGCTCCTTACTCTCTCTAGTACTCAATTGAATTGAGGAATGATGAATTTAGATTGAATTAGGGGGAGTATATCTCCCCCTTGAAGGATTAAAGCCATTGTGCCATTTTAATCCAATTGATCACAATTGGAAGGTTTTTTGAGCTGTTAGGAGTATGCACATGGTCGATTTGAGGCCTTGAGTGCATTTCCAACCTCCCATGAGCTTGAATTTGAGTGGGAAAGGGAGTTTGAATTTTGAGTTTTCACCTATGGGGTCAAGTTTGGTTTAGGGGCTAACTGACCCAAACCCATTGGGTTGGGTGCACCACTCTACATTAAGTCCCCTTGAGCTATTAAGAAAGCCTTAAGTGGATATGAAGAGGGTATGGCCAAATTACCCATGGATTAAGCCAACATTTGTTATATGGTCTAGTGTTAGAATGGTCATTTTGCTGATTTTTCAATTTGGATGTGTTGGGTATGTGGAGAAACTAGGTTTGGCCAAGTTTCATGAGATTTAGAATTTATTTGATAGGGTTTGGCTCATGTTGACCTATTTAGGTCAAAATGGGTGAGTCAAGTTGACCAATTGGTCAAATTGGGTCAAACGAAGGGTTGGGTCAAGTTCATATGACCATTTGAAATGTTTTGGTGGCTTTGGTTTGATTCAAATTGGTATAGTTTTTGATTTGGCTCATATGACTTCATTTAGGTCAAATGGATCAAGTTGACCTATTTGACCCATTTGACCTTTTGAGGTAGGTCAAGCATAGGTTTAGCTTAGGTTAGTTATATGGAGTGGATTGGTATCTTTGTTTCCAATCAATTAAGTTCAATTTGGCTCAACATGACCCCTTCAAGTTGGTCTAAGGTCAATTGGGCTAGGTTGGGTCTAGGCCAATTGAGGCTTTGGTTAAGTTCAATAAGTGATTTGGAATGAACTTGACCCATGAATCAATTTGGCTTAGATCAAGTTTTGACACATTTTACTTTTAGGTCAATAACTTGGGTCAAGTGGCCAATTAGGCTAGGTTAGGCTTAAATGTTGGTCAAGTTCAAACATAGGTCATGTATGAACTTAGATCAATGGTTTTAATTAGTTTGGCCTCTGGTAGAATTTGGCTATGTTAGGTTTCATTTTGGGCTAATTGTTGACTTGGTCAACCCTTAGGTTTGACTTGGTTTGGCCCAATTTGATTGATTGATCATCCCATGATGATTGTTTATCATGATGAGAGGGATGCTTGAGTTTGGTTCAATCCAATTTAGTTAGGATTAGAATTTGGCTCATAAGGGTACTTTAGGTCACTTTAGGTCAAGTGAGCCTAAGTGGGTCAAATGGCTTCGTCAAAGCTTGATTTGAGCTAGATTGATCTTGTATATGGACTTATGATTGAAATATAAATCCATTTACAAGTGGTTTGAAGTCAAATGGGTTTTGATCCATTTGACAATTTCTTATTCAAAGGAAGAATATGAAAGGGTTTTGGCTTTGATTTTGGACTTGGGTTTTGATTGTTTGATTGAAGTTTGGATTTATATATGGGCTCATGATTGTAGGTTTGATTGAATCATGAGAGAAAATCAAGAGTTTGGCTTGATTTAAAAATGATTTGGCTAAGTTCAAGATTTTGACTTGAAAGGCTTAGATTGGATTTTGAGTGGATTTGAGTTTGATTTTTGGAATTGGTTTTATTGTTTGAATTTATATTTCATTTATATATATGAATATAAATGAGAATATAAATGGATCATGAGAAAATTTCAAGGATTTGAAATGATTTGATCATGATTTGGGCTAAGTCCATTAAGAAGGATTTAAAGGACTTAGAAAATTTTGGAGTTTAAAGTTTGAATTTTTGAATTTGGTTTGATTGATTTATATTTATATTTCATTTATATATGTGAACATAAATGAGGATATAAATTAATTATGAGAAAATCTCATGAATTTGAAGTGATTTAATCAAGGTTTAAGTTATGTCCATTAATGGAGAATTAATTACGTAAGAGAGATCTTAGATTTGGAATTTAATTTGATGATTTGGTTTGATTGATTTATATATGTGAATATAAATGAGAATATAAATGAGTTTTGAGAAAATCCCATGAGTTTGAGTTAGTTTGATTAAGGTTTTGGATAAGTCCTTTAATGGAAAATTAAGGGACTTATGAAATTTTAAATTAGAAATTTAATTTGATGATTTGATTTGATTGATTTATATTTATATTTCATTTATATATGTGAATATAAATGAGAATATAAATGAGTTTTGAGAAAATTCCATGAGTTTGAATAGGTTTGATCAAGATTTAGGCTAAGTCCATTAGTGAAAAATTAAGGAACTTAAGAAAATTTCATGAACTGATTTGGAATTTTGAGTTTATTTTGATTGATTTGAATTTATATTACATTTATATATGTGAATATAAATGGAAATATAAATGAATTATGATAAAATTTCAAGGATTTGGATAGTTTTGATGAAGATTTTGGTTAAATCCTTGAGGCTTAAGGACAGAAGGACTTGGAATTAATGGAATTTTTAATGGATTTTGATCATGGGTTTCAATCATGGATTTTTATCATATGGATTTGATTTGAGTTTGGAGGAAATCAAATAGAATTGATATGGAGTTTGACTTGAAAGAAGGAAAGTGAGGAATGGTTTAAGCTATGGGTAGGCAATTTTCCTAACACCCCTAAGGCATGACCTATTCCTATGGTTAACTCTTCTAAGTCTTCTAGGGCTAGGTTGAGTGTCCACCTAATCACTAGATGTGTCTTAAGACTTAGGAACTCTTAAAGTCTAAGATAAGTCCTATGTCTAATATAGAGGGGTTGAGAGCTCATCCTAAAAATGAGGTCAACACACGATCCTCCCTTCTCACTGATTTTGGCTAATAACTTTATTTCTCATGCATTAGGCATATGAATCCTATTATAATGAGTCAAAATATAAAATGAAATTTGAATTGCATTAGATGTAGGTCATTTGAAACATGTACATGATCTAGTCTCTTTAGGAGTGTGTTTACAATTTAGTCTCTTTAAATAAACAATTTATCTTGCATAAGCATAAGACTTGCCTACATGTATTTAAAATTGGAGGAGTTATCCACCCCCAGGTAAGTCCAAGTAGCCGAGTGGTTTGTCCTCTCTTGGAGGTAAACCAAATACTCATTTTCTCCTTAGATTTAGGTTGTACTTTCAACCCTCGCCAAAGCTCTAGATTTAGGTTCCAAGGTTGCTTTTCCCTTTGCAGCCATAAGAATAATTCCTCTCCTCTTAAGCTTTTTATTAATCTTGTGTTAAGGAATCAAATTTCTAATGAAAATGTAACTGACAAACTAAATCAATTTCAAAATGTAAAGCCAACCATAGATAGTTTGAGATGCTCACAAGGTTTCCTAGCATGGGCTCCTACTTATCTTTCTTTGGCTTGATAATAACTCCCTCTTTGATCAATCCCATTTGATCTTTCAAAAATTAACTAATCGATTGATAGTCATTTTCTATTGAAATCTTTGAAGGCAATGATCATTTACCTTAATCGAGAGTATTCCTAAGGGATCCCGTCCCTTAGGATGTAATTAACTATAGGGGCTTGCCCCTAGGAACTTAATGAACCCGATTTAAAATAAATCTTGCTTTACTTTTCATGTAAGAATCTGGTACATATGCACCTATCATCCTTAGAGTCCTTATTGAGGTGATTATCCATTAAAGGTAGTGACTTCTTTCAAGATACACTATTCCTTGATGGCACTGATCTCCAATGCATGGATCTGCACAACATCCCAAAAAGATGAATTTTTATATTCTTGCCTCTGTTCTACACAAATTTGAAGGCGACCATTTAGATTTTTCTCCACATTTGTCATGTTATTTTAAAGCTCAATCTAAATTCTTATACAAAAGCATAAGGAAAGAACTCCAAATTATAAGGTTAATTAATTCAACCACTTGAACAGAGTATGATTTTGTGTCTTTTTAATAGAAAAGGGGATTTTCATTCATTAGTCAAATATACAAATAAATGTATAAAAGTTTAAAGCAAGTACGTCACCATTGTTCTACACCAAGGGAGTGAGGTAGGAACCTCCTTAAGTCTACTTAAAGCCGTGCATCCCTGGGATGTCAAGACTAATATACCTGTTATCCTTAAATACATATGGATGTATAAGCAACTATAAGAATGAAAATCATGCAAAAGTAGAATTTGATTTGATTAAATTATGGTTTTCATCCACTAGTTGTATCATACATGCACACATATATATATATACATATATAAGAATTTTAAGTAAGTACAACACCATTATTTCACACCAAGGGAGTGAGGAAGGAACCTCTTTAGGGCTACTTAATGTCGTGCGTCCTTGGGATGTCCAGACTAATATACCCACCATTCTTATATATATATGTGCATGTATAAGCAACTATAGAAATGAAAACTATATAAAAGTTGGATTCAATTTAATTATTTTATTTGTGTAAATGGATTAATGTTCTATCTAAATTCTAATATCAAAGATGCATAAGAATGAAATCAAGCAAGTACATCGCCATTGTTCTGCACGAAGGGAGTGATGTTGGAACCTCCTTAGGGTTACTTAAAGTCGTGTGTCCCTGGGATGTCTAGAATAATATACCGCTATCCTTCTTTGTTATGTAAATCAACATATGAATATAAGAAAGAAACTTCACTTCATATACTAATTTTATATTCACATGTACCTCTTATATATGTATAACTAAAGTCATAATACATATTCTTATTCATTAAGAAGCTTTTGAAAATATGTTTGAGATTTAGTAGTGATAATAGCCACACATATTTTTAATAAAGTCAACGCATGCAAATTTAACATAAAGAAAATCATTTATAGTTAATTAATTTTTGAAAGGAATGAATGCATGACTACAAGTGGCATACAACATTTTAATATGATTGAAAAGAAATAAAGAAACACAAGCATACAACCTCATTCAATCTAACTAATTCCTAAGGACAATCACATTAAATAAGCTTATTTAAAATAAACCAAAGTTCCTTAAAGCCATTTTTTAATTCATGTTTGATTTGATTTATGAAATGTGAAAGAGATTTGTGGGTCCTAATTCCATTCCCATATGTGTGAGTTAATTTGATTTAATGAAAAGCAATTAGATTGTTTTTATATATTGATTATGTTAAGCATGGATTAAATCGATTATTTAACCCTTACCTATGTCACCTTAAGGTAATTAATTAAACAAGTATGAGCTAATATGATAGGAAACCAGATAGAAAAGTAAATAGCAATGCTTCTATGAAATGAAAGGAGCCTAATGCAATTAGCTCATAATTCTTAATTAATTAAGCCTAAGGAGCTCACTTAATTACTCTTATAGTTTCTCACACATGTGAGCTAATCATAATTTTATTATCTCTCTCTTTAGGTTATTAAACACCCAAAGAGCTACCCAAGAGTTAATTAGGCAAGTTCTGGAATGATTATGATTTCAATTTAATTAATTAAGCTATTTAATTAATGAATTAAACCATTAATTAATCCCAAATTAATTGATTTCAAGTCAAGTGAAATGAACTTTGGGAAAAGAATGAGAAAGAGGTCCAATTTCATTCCCCATGTCCATTCACTATCTCACAATTAAAAAGTTTAAATAATGATTTTCTTACTATTTAGAATGTTAATTAATTGCCTAATTAATTAAGAGAATAATTAAGGCTAAGATAAGCAATTTTTCTAATTAACCAAGCAATAAATCTCAAGAAAATTATGGGAGGCAGAGGTCATCTCATTAATCAACCTCAGAAAGTTTTGGATTAATTACTTGGTAATTATGGAGTAATTAAGCTAATTAATTTCCAGTTAAACCTAAATTAAGCCTTAATTATTATTTTAATTAGAAATAATTTTAAATTAATCTCCTATGAAATACCTTTAAAGTGAGTATTTATTTTTATTTTATTTTTTTGGATTTTTCTATGATTTGTTATAACTTTTCAAAGTTTCAGTTGATTAAGATGATTTTCATGAAGTCTGTTAATTTATTTTATTAAAATAAATCATTTGAACTTCAAAATTTAATATCTTTTAATCTAGAAGTTATTTGAATTTTAATTGTTTATGGTAGGTAGATTTTAACTTCAATTTCAATCAAAATTTCAACTTAATCTTTTGTGTATTTTTGGTTTAATTAATGAAATTTAATTTTTACTAAAACTCAAACTAAGCCCAAAATATCGAGTGAAATTTGAGGCTTTTAGGTTTGTTGGATTCCTCTCAAAAAGACTAATCCAATGAGCCCTTGTTTGAAATTTTTCAATGAGTATTTTATTTTCTATAAATTTTAAAGTTTCAGGTGATTTAAATAATTTTTAAAATCAAAAAATTTGGATTTTACCACTTAACCCAGTCAACACCGTGAGCAGCGCTGACGTGGTAATGCGGCGCCGCACGATTGGATCGCACACTTTCACGCACAAGGTTAATGCGATGTCGCAATTGCTTGGCGCGGTGCCGCATCAACCAAATGGGTTGGAAAATCACGCGACACGATAGCGCGATCGGATTTGACTGTCGATCACGTGATCGATGGTCCATGTGATCGCGGATCCAATGCATAAATTGTGGAACGACGTGATCGAGTCATCGACGCCAAATGATCCGGATCCAATCCACGCGATCTGGCGGGCCAAAATGCATGGATCCAGTGAAATATGGGTCATCCAATCCCCTGAATGCAGGATCAGATGGTGGATGCTTTTTGGCAGGCGAAAGAGGTGAGTTACTATTCATCTGACTAGATTTTTGAGATTTTGGGAAAATTTTATCCGATTGCGCTCCTTTTCATGGCAATCTTCACTGGAAAACTTCATTCATTTGAGAATGATATAAAATGAATTGTAATGTTTATCTAAGGGAAATTCCTAAGATCGAGTGAAAACTGTTACAAATAATAAATCCTAAGGTCGTATACAGTTTGGCAAAATTACCTCTTTGGGGATGGTTTCCAATGGCAGTGATGACTCGAGCAAGATTTTGAATGTGAGAGGAAGCATTGGAAGAAGTTTGAACCCTTATTTTTCTTTGGAACGTCATGATCACCAATGGCCACCACTTTCTCTCTGAAAAAGCTTTGATGTGCTTTTAGCTCAAATCAAGTGGGGGAAGGTTACTCCTTGTAGGAAGCTTTTGGGGGCTGAATGAGCTCAGGACTCAATGAAATGAGGCCTCTTTTCTTGAAGGAGATGGCCGAAAATTGCATTAAGGATGATGGGGATGTGGTTGTGATGGTGGTGGCTTGATTGAGGACTTTGGATTTAGCTCCAAAGTCCTCTTTTGGGGCTGTGGAGTTAGCTCCATTGAATGCTAATGATGGGGGTAATTGAATGCAAGTGATGGGAAGGATTAAATGAGATTAGGTGGAATCCTATATGATGGAGGATCCATGAGGGATTTGATTGGGTTGGGCTGATTTTGGCTTGATTTAGTTTGATTTAGTTTTGATCATTTAGATATAAATTTCATTTATATTTGTGAATGTAAATAAATGAATAATTAGTTTCTAAAGAAATCAATTGAACTTGATTTGATTTAAAGGGGGTTTGACTAAGCTTATAAGGGTGGTTCATTTGGCTTAGGAAGGGTCATGGGATTTAAATTTGATTTTGGGTTTCAATCATTTGGAGTCAAATTTGAATTTGAATTTGAGGTTTGGTTTGATATTTGAGGGGTTTGATTTGAGAAGGAGCATTGGATTTTAGGCTATAGGATAGGTGATTTCCTTAAGTCCTAAGGCATGGCTTAATCCTATGATTAACCATTCTAAGTCTCTATGCTTAGGTCAAGTGTTCACCTAATCACTAGAAGTGTCTTATGACTAAGGAGCTCTTAGTATCTAGAAGATTCCTAAGTCTAAGAAGAGGAGGTTGAGAGCTCACTCCAAAAGTGAGGTCAACAAAAGGGCCCCCAATAGGTGTGGTGTAACTGACAAGGCACACCGCACATATTGGCATTGACTGAAATGATCAACAACATCCAGAAGATTGCAAACATTAATGAAAATGATCTATACTAAACCCGAAAGGTAGATAGAATCATAATCTTAGTGCAATATAGTTCTCTTCATGCCAATGGCATAAGAGAGCCAGAAGGAATCTGCTAGGGATTGAGTACATGAATCTTCCACTAGGGAAGCATGTTCAAGTTATTCGCTGAGAAATAAGAATTTGAGTTTGATTATGAATATGATTAGTTTGGGTGTATATCCGCTGGGATAAGAATCTATAATTTGATGGGGATCAAGATTGATTTGATTTTAATTTATTTTATTTTAATTGATGTGGAGGCATGTCCGCTAGGGATATCGATTAGAATCTACTAGGGATTGGAAATATGAACCTTCCACTAGGGAAACAGGTTCAAGCTATCCACTAGGGATAAGAGTTTGATTAGATTTCTAATTAGACTCCACAGGGGAGATTGGTTTAATTTGTTATGACTCCACTGGGGAGAATGGTTCTAGATTGAGGGCATATCCGTCGGGGATGTACTCTCGGTTAGATTTGTTTGATTAAGATTTAAGCTCCACTAAGGAGGCTAATTTGATTTGCACCTCACTAGGGAGAAATTTGGTTTGTCCGATATTTTAATTTGACTCCATTAGGGAGGTTGGTTTTGAATTTATTTATTATGGACCCTATCGATGTACGATGGACCACACTAAGAAGGAGCCACAGGGGCCTTGGCCTGTCTTATATTTATAAGTAAAAAGTGTAGTCCACCTGCCATAAGGTAGGACTATCCGACCTAAGGGTTTCCTTTCGGTGTGCAATGACTTTGCTAGGAAGAAAGCATAGCAGACTTACATCTTCCAAAGGAGGGAAAAGTCATTGGGTGATCTATTGGATGGACAACACATCGAACCCTACCTAAGGAAACTCACATCAATGAACTGTATTTCCCAAGGTCCTTATATGATGTGAAATTGAATGTCTTCTATATACTTTGTCTTGTAAATGTCAGAAGATGTTGAAGTGGCGAGTTTTAAAAGAGCATCAACTCTAGCATTTTTATTTCTTGGAATGTAAATGATTTGATATTTACTTATTTGAGAGAGAAGAGATTTTACTATGTGGGGTATTGAGGATGATGATTGTGAGTGTTGAAGTCTCCTTCAACTCGAGAAACCATAAGTTGTGAATCTGTGTAAATTATAAGACTTTGAACTTCACAATCAATAGCCAATTTTATCCCTACTAGTAAGGCTTCATATTCTACAACATTGTTAGTAGTTGAAAATTTTAAAAGTAATTCATACTCGAGGACATCCTATTAAGGAGAAATGAGTAGAATTCTTGCTCCAGCACCAGAGCTTCAGGATGCTCCATCAATAAATAAAGTCTAATGTCGTGATATTGAAGGAGGAGGATTTAGTTCAATAGAATATGGGATGGTGCATCAATAAAATTTGCTAATACCTGAGATTTAATATCTAGCGAAAGTGAATATTAAATTCTCCCAAGTCAACTGACCATTTAACTAATCTTCTAGAAGCTTCTGGTTTTTAGAGGATAATTTTGAGTGGAAGTTGTGTATGAACGTCGATAAGATGAACTTGAAAGTATGAGCGTAGCTTTCTTGCCTAGAACACCAATGCTAAGGCAGTTTTATCTACCAAAGGATAACGTCCTTTACGTTAGATAGAATTTTACTAATGTAATTGTTGACCTCACTTTTTGAGTGAGTTATCAACTTCTCATCATAGATCTAGGACTCTTATAGACACTAAGAGCTCCTTAGTCCTAAGACACTTCTAGTGATTAGGAGAACACTTAACCAAGCCTCGAGACTTAGAAGGGTTAGCCATAAGGATAGGTTATGCCTTACTTCTTGGAGACTTACCCACTAAACCCTAACCCTATGCTTTCCTTCTCAAACCAAACCTCAAATTCATGCCAAATCCAAACCAAATCTTCTGAGTTCATAATCAATTTTATAATCAAATCCAAGCTCAAAATTTCTCCATAAAATCTTATGATTGAATTCCATAGACTTAACCTTAGCCAAATCCAATTCAAATCCAATTCAATTGATTTTCTCAAAGATCAATTCAATCACTCAATTATTTATCAAATTCAAATCCAAACTCAATTCCAAATGATTAGAACCCAAAATCAAATCCAAGTCTAAATTTCCCTCTTAAGCCATATGACCTACTTTCATAGCCTTTGCCAAATCTCCACTTAAAGTATCTCAAAATCAATTGATTTCTTTATAAATCAATTACTCCTCCATTTATATTCACAAATATACTTGAAATCCATACTCAAATAACCAAAACTAAATCAAACTAAATCGAACCAAACCAAGACCCTTCTTATGCCATATGGACATACCTCCATAAACTTAACCAAATATTAACACAAATCAATCCAAAATAAATTGATTTCCTTATAAATTAATTATTCCTTCATTTATATTCACAAATATAAATGAAACCCACCTTCTAATGATAAAAAATAAATAAAACAAAATTGGTTTCCTATCTTAGCCCTTTTGACCTACATCCATGAGCTTGGTCAAATTTGCTTCTAAATCATTTCGAACTCAAGTGATTTTCTCATGAATCATTTATATTTTCATTTACATTCCTAGATATAAATGAAATATAAATCCAAATAGCCAAAACTAAATCCAAAATTAAACAAAAACCCATTTTATACCCTTTGAGCCAATTTCTTAGACTTAACCAAAATCCACCAAAATCAAGTTAAAATCAATGGATTTTCTCTTGAATCAATCATTCCTTCAATTATCTAGCCAAATATAAATTAAAACTACAACTATCAAACCGAACTCAAGTCAACCCAAGTCAAGCCCAAGTTAACCCTTTGAACTTGAAAATTTTAAATGAGCCAAAATCCATTAGACTCCAAATTGATTGCAGTTGGATTTATATTTCAACCCTAAGCTCATGTATATGTGCAACTAAATTTGAATCGAGCCAAAACTAAATCAATTGACCCATTTAGGTCCACTTGACCCAAAGTAGCCTAAAGAACCCTTTTGAGTCAAGTTCTAATCCAACCCAAATTGGATTGAACCAAGGCCATCCAAGCCTCATATCATGATCAACAATAACTCTAGAATGATCATTCATCTCAGTTGGGTCAAACTAAGCCAAGTTGGTCCTTTGACCAAGTCAACATTTAGCCCAAATGAAATCTAAACTAGCCAAAACCAGCCATACATCAAATTGATAGAAACCATTGATCCACACCAATCTAAAACCAATGATTGAATATGACTTGACCACCAATTGAAACAAACCAAGCCTAATTAGCCATTTGACCCAAGTTAACCCAAATTGGGTTAAATCATGATCTAACCCAAATTGATTACAACCAATAGCTCAAGTTCATTCCAAATTGATTATTGAACTTGACCAAAGCCATAATTGAGCTTAGTTTGACCAATTGGTCAACTTGACCCAACTTAGCCCAAATTGACCTAAGGGGTTAAATTGGCCAAAATCCAAATTAAATATAAATTGATTCAAACCAAAACTTCATTTATCTTCAATTAGCCAATTGAACATAAATCAACCCATAACCCAAAATAATTTGGCCAATTTTAGTCAAATTGGTCAACTTGACCCATTTGACTCATTTAATTCCAAATGAGCCAAAATCAATTCTAAGCCAAATTAAATCAAGTTGATCATACCAAAACACTTCAAATCATCATTTGAACCTAACCTAAGCCTTAGTTTGACCTAATTTGACCAATTGGTCAACCTAACCCAACATGACCCAATGTGACCCATATGACCCAAATTAAGTCAAATCCTTTGAAACCAAGCCATGCCCCATTGGGACCTGATCAAACCTGACCCAAACCCACTTAGAATCAGCCTAAAATTAGCCTAAACCTAATTAGAGCCAAACTCAAGGTAATCTCTCTTGGAAATGCCATCCCACATGTGATCTTACCCAAAAAGAGAGCAAAGTCCACTCTCCCATCACCTTTGGCAGCCACCCATCACCCAAATAGGGATCTACCTAGCTTCTTAGCCCACTCTAAGGAGGTTAGGGCTGCTCAAATCCCATCATTTGATGGAAAATTTTGGCCATCCACTTGAAAGGAGAAAGAAAGGGTTCAAAACTTAGGATTTTGTATTCATTCAGTTCCCAAGAGCTTCCCAAGTAAAGAAAATCCCTTCCCCACTTCCGTTGAGCCATTTGGACTGGAAAAATATCGAAGCTAAGAAAATTCTAGTGAAGGTGCAATGAAGGTTGGTGATCACGATGTTCCAAAGTAAAGGAAAGGTTCAAACTTATTCCATGGCTTCCTCTCACACCCAAGAGCTCGCTAGAATCTTCATCACCACCGGAAACCATCCCAATGAGGTAATTTTGCCAAACCATAGTCGACCTTAGGAGCTTTTATTTGATAATTTTTGTCCAATTCTAGAAATTTTTTTAGATAAACCATGCAATTTTCATTTTATATCATCCTCACGTGAATCGAGAAGTTTTTCGGTGAGAATTGATGAGGAATTGAGTCCAATCGCCTCATTCGATCAATTTTTTGCATTTTTTCCCATTTTCCTGCTCAAAAACACTATTCTGAAGGTTGCTTTTGTCTATTGGGAGTAAACAAAGTTACCATCCGATCTCACCTCTGTGGGATCGGATGGCTGTGATTAGAAGCAACCTCATGCGATTTAGCCTGTTAGATCATGGATCGATCTGTGATCGGATGGTCCGATCCGATCCACACATAATGAGTTTTTCCTGCTCACTTTGGCCTTGCAAAAATGTGCCAACCAATCTATGTACGATGCGTGGCACTGCATGCGACGCGGCCAATCACGTGACGCTGGCTTCCACGCGGAACCACGCGAGCCAATCGTGCGACAAAACATGGCACCGCCGCCAAGACTACATCGCCCGTCAGCCGGTTGTTTAAGTAGGAAAATCGCCTATTTTTTATTTCAAAAATTAATTAAATTTCCTAAAGCTTCAAAAATTCATAAAAAATAAAATTCTTAGCAAACAAATTGTAAATAAGGGCTCGTTGGATTCACCTTTCCGAGAAGAATCCAACAAATCCAAAATTCTAAATTTCACTAAATACTTTTAGCTTAATTTGAGTTTTAGTAAAAATTAAATTTTATCAATTACTCTAAAAATATGAATTGGAGTGAGTTGAAACTTTCAAGAATTGAAATTGAACTTAAAATAAACCTACAATAAAAAATTTCAAGTTAAAATGACTTCGAGTGGAAGATATTGAATTTTGGAGCTCAAATAGTTTATTTTTAATAAAATAAATTTATAGAATTTATGAAAACCATCTTAATGGTTGAAAAATTCTTAAAATCATAACAAATCATTGAAAAATCCAAAAAAAATGCTAATAAATGTTCATTTTGAAGGTATTTTAGAGGAGAATTTAATAAAAATATTTTCAATTGGTTTGGAACAGTAAACATAGCTTAATTATTCTTTAATTAAAAAATTAATTAACTTAATTACTCTCTAATCATTCAAGTGATTGATCCCAAAATGTTTGAGATTATTTGAGAGGATGACCTCTGCCTCCTCTAATTTTCTTGGGATTTATTAATTTACTAAAATAGAAAAATGATTAATTAAGCCCTAATTACATTCTTAACTTAATTAAAGGATAATTAAGCATATTTAATTAACTAATTCATAAATATAAATGAAATATAAATCCAAATGGCCAAAATCAACCTTAGATTGGGGTCTCCCTCATAATCGTTTCCCTAAGTTTCCCTCTCTTTTTAACCAAAATGCTAATTAATGATTAATTAATTAAT
The DNA here is from genome assembly GCA_021442155.1 of Cymbidium sinense. Taxonomy (NCBI): domain Eukaryota; kingdom Viridiplantae; phylum Streptophyta; class Magnoliopsida; order Asparagales; family Orchidaceae; genus Cymbidium; species Cymbidium sinense. Next base: position 7,875,643 of record CM038226.1, read on the forward strand.
AACTTAATTAGCTAAATTAAAATTCAAATCACATTAAATCATGCTTGATCAAATATTCAAATGGATGGCTTATGGAATTTGGTTGGGACCTCTTTCCCAACCTTTTCCTTAAACCCACCTCATTTCAAAAGATAATTAACTTTGGCAATTTGGAGGAGAAAAGAATTAATGGATTAATCATTTAATTTAATTAAATTAAAGATTTCTCTTAATTGATCCATTTGTAGAGCTTTAGGTGTTCAATAACCTAAAGAGGTTTAATGAAATCTTGATTAACTCACATGCGTGAGAAAATCATGAAAATAATTAAGTGAGTTTCTTAAGCTTAATTAATAAATGATTATGAGCTAATTATATTAGGCCAATTTCATTTGATAGGAGCATTGCTATTTACTTTTCATTTCATTTGCATATTACATTAGCTCATAATCATTTAATCCATTACCTTAAGATAAACATAGAAGGGTTTAATTAATTGATTTAATTCATGCTTAACTTAATCAATCCACAAAATCAATCTAATTTGCTTCTTATTAAATCAAATTAACTCACACATATGGGAATGGGATTAGAATTAGCAAATCTTTCTCACATCTATTGAATCAAGTTAATCATAAAATCAAAAGTGACACTAAGAAACTTTGGCTTATTTTAAATAAGCATATTTAGTATGATTGTCCTTCTTAGGAATTATTTGGATTGAATGAAATTATGTGCTTATGTTTCTTTATTTCTTTCCAATCATATTAAAATATTGTATGCCACTTGATTCATGCATTCATTTCTTCAAAAACTTAACTAAAAATAAATGATTTCCTTTATGTCAAGCTTGCATGTGTTGATTTAAATTAATATATGTGTGGCTATTATCTCTATTAAATCCAAATCTATTTTTTCAAAATCTTATGAATGAATGATTACATATGCTACAAATGCTAGTTATAAATACATAGGAAATGCAAATGATTATAGCTTAAGGGTATAAGGTTAAATTCTTTTCTTTAATTCATATATTGATTTGTGTAAGTAAGAATGTTAATGGGTATTTAGTCTGGACATCCAGAATACGAGGCTTTAAGTAGCCTTAAGCAAGTGATTTGATTACCTCGCTTCCCTAGTTTAACAATGACATGTACTCCATTTTATTTCATTCTTACATATTTCAATTTTAGAATTTAAATATGACTTAACTCTATATGTATAAATCTTTTCAATCAAATAAAAATACAACTTTTGCATTATTTTCTCTCCTTTATTTATGTATACATCCATGTGTATTTGAGAAAAAAATATTTAGTCTGGACATCCCAGGAATATGAGGCTTTAAGTAGCCCCAAGGAGGTCATTTGATTTTACTTCCACTGTTGTGTGTACTAGCTTATGTCTCTTATAAATGTGTGTGTGTATTTAATTATGGAGTTAAACCCCTCTTTCTTTTATCAAAACACATGCATATGTAATTGTTTAAATGATAGAATTAATTAACCATGTGATTGGAAGTCTCTTTCTTACATTCTTGTATGTAAATAACATGTGTTTGAATGCAAATGGTATTTAGTTTGGACATACCGGGAATACAAAGCTTTAAGTAGCCCCAAGGAGGTCATTTGATTACCTCACTTCCCTGGTTAACAATGACACGTACCTGTTTAATTTCATTCCTATGTATTTTTGTATAAGAATCTAAATAGAGCTTTAAATTAATATGATAAAATAATTTAATCAAAAGAAACAAAATATAAACTTTAAATATACTTATTCATATTATCATTGTAACACATATTGCATGTATAGATATGTTTAGGACTTAGTCATATGCATGTTACATATAATGGAAAGGAATGAATAAATATATGTTATGTGATAGTAATTAATTCTAATTAATCTTAAGATGCCTTTCTTATTGAATGAGATTATTTAAAGTGAACCTAAACCTAGGATTAATTAAAAATATGTAATAAGCCATTCACTAAAGAGAATTCATTTAATTAATATGCTTTAGAAGTGACTTAAGGTAAGGATAAAAGAGAGTAATCCTCTCTTTTCTTCTCTTTATAACACTTAGTTGTTAAGTGTAAGTCAAGTAAAACATTAAGTAAAAACCTCTCAAATTAATTAAACCACTTAAAGTGAAATCAACCTCTTATGTAAACACCCTTCATACTTAGAAAATTATAACAAAGCCTAATTAATGCATACCACACAAGCCTTAATACACACACATTAGATTAAGTCACCACTTCTAGTTTTAAGTTAGGGTGGTGCATGGTGTGATGTATATTTTGTTTTGTGATATATTATTTTAAACTGAATGTTAGGGTGTATGCTTCAGACTGGATGTTAGGCCATGATTAGCTAATCATATTTTATGCAAGAAATTGTGCTTAAGGGGCCACTTAAAAATAAATATAAAGGCTCTCTTTTGCAAGTTGTTTAAAGCCCTAACCATAATCCAAGCTAGGACAGGTGGGGTTGGTTACCCATGTGTAGGCTACTAAGTCCAAATTAATAATATAACTGCTTGGGTTGTATGGTGTTCTTAGCAAATGCTTGTTTTGCTGGAGTAGTTAGATTTACTTTTATTTTTAATATAATTTTGTATTAGGAATTAGGATTAATGTTATGGGGGGGTTAGGATGATGGCTAGAAGATTTTGTCTTGGGAGGCCCTATGATGCCTTTGAAGAAAATCCAAATGAAGAAATGAAGGAGATATGAAGATAAGAAGATCCCCATAGTATTTATTTATTTGTATAATTTTTAATTATTATTTCATATACCATGTTGTATAATGGTAGAGCTCGGCTACTCATTTCTCTTTTCGGGTTGCACGACGGTACCCGACCGCACCAGCATGTTATTCTTTTGCGTTAGATTTATAAAATCATTTGATATTTTGTTTACAATTGTGCAATAGAAATGTCATGCTTTTTTTCTAATTTCTTTATGAATGGTGATTTAATGTGTGGCCTGGATCTAATTAGGCTCTTAGGAAAAATAAACTTTATACCCCAACTATAACTCATAACTAAAGTTTTAAAATAACTCATAACCTCACACAATGCCTAGGCATTAAACCAAGATAATTAAAAGATTTAGCAACCCCTCAGTTGAATGTTGTATGCTTAATATCATGCATCCATATTGCTTCACTCTTGCTAAAAGAGGATTTCCATCCTTGCACGATAAGGGAAGACTTGGCCTTTGAGGGTCTCCTCCGTGGTGGAAAACACCTCTTTCTCTCTGATTTAGTCAATAACTAAGTCATTACTCAAACCACTCATGCTCTAGTCTCTTAAGGAGTAGGTTTAAGGACCTTAGTTTCTTTCTAGATAATAACAACCTAATCATCTTACAAAATCATACAATTTTTCTACATGATTTTAAAGCGTAGGAGGAGTTAGCTGGCTATCACTCCAAGCAGTTATAAGTCCAGTTGGGTGATTTACTCTCTCTTGTGGAGGTAAACCATATACCCATTTTCGCTTAGATTTAGGTCATGTTTTAGCTTATGCTAAAGCTCCCTAGATTTAGAATCCGAGGTGGCTATTTCCTTCAGGCTACAAGCATAAATCCTCACCTCTTAGGCATTTTCACAATGTTGTATTGTGCGATTATAAGCCCTAACAAGCTAATAAAATTTAACTCAAACAAATAATCCTCCTCAATTTTAAATATATAAGCCCAACCATAGGATAGATTGGAATGTTCACTAGGTTTCCTAATATCATGAGCATTCCCTTCTCATCTTATTTTGGCTTCAATAATAAGTCTCTCCTTTTTTATATATCCCATTTGATTTCCTAACATAGCCAATTTATTGATAGTCTTATTGTTGAAATCTTTGGAGATAATAATTGTCTACTTTAATCGAGAGTATTCCTAAGGAACTCACCTTCATTAGAATGTAATTAACTATGGGGCTTGCTCCCATAGGGAACTTTAGAACCGGTCTAAATAAACCATACTTTATTCATCCATGTAAAGCAAGGGAAAGATCTGATATATTGAAGACTCATCATGCCTTAGGAGTCCTTATTAGGTGATTAGGTCCATTAAAGGGTGATGCCTCTATCTTTCGAGATACATTATTGACCTCACTTTTGGGAGTGAGCTCTCAACTTCTACATCATAGATCTAGGACTCTTGTAGACACTAAGAGCTATTTAGTCTTAAGACACTTCTAGTGATTAGGTGAACACTTAACCTAAGCTTAGAGACTTAGAAGAGTTAGCCTTAGGGATTTAGGAAGACTTGCCTACCCTATAGACTTAAACCCAATCCTTGCTTCCTTCTTCCAAACAAAACCTCAAATTCAAATCCAAGATCATAAATCCAATCTAAATCAAATGATTGAAACCCATGATTAAATTCAAATTCCAAATCCTTTCCTAAGCCCTTTGATTTTATCTTATGGACTTAGCCTTAACCAAATTCAAATCAACCCAATTCAATTGATTTTCTCAAGATCATAAATCTAATCTCAAATCAAATACCAACCCAAATCATAAATCAAATCCAACTCCAAATGATTAAAACCCATGATTGAATTCAAACTCCAAAACCTCTTTCTAAGCCATATGAACCATCTTTATATGCTTACCCAAAACCTCCTTCAAACCAAATCAAATTTGGTTGATATCTTTATAAATCAATCATTCCTTCATTTTTACAAATATAAATGAAATATAAATTCAAACCATTCAAATCAAATCAAACTAAATCAAACCAAACCAAGACCTTTCTTAAGCCATTTGGACCTACCTTCATAAGCTTAACCAAATCTCATTCCAAAGCAACTCAAACTCAATTGATTTCTTTATAAATCAATCATTTCTTTATTTATATTCACAAATATAAATGAAATATAAATTCAAACCATTCAAATCAAAACAAACTAAATCAAATCAAATCAATTCCCTACTTAAGCCCTTTTGACCTACATCCCTCAATTTGGTCAAATTTGCTTCCAAATCACTCCAAACTCAAGAGATTTTCTTATGAATTATTTATATCTTCATTATATTCATAAATATAAATGAAATATAAATCCAAATGGCCAAAATCAACCCAAATCAAATCAAATTCCCAATTTTATCCCTTTTAGCCAATTTCTTGAACTTGGCTAAATGATATCCAAATCAACTCAAAACCCATAGATTTCTTCATGATTAAATCACTCCTTCAATCATTGTTCTAAATATAAACACAAACTATAATTATCAATCCAAATTCAAGTCAACCCAAGTCAAGCCCATGTTGACCCCTTTTGACTTGAAATTATCTTATGAACCAAAATTCATAGGACTACAAACCACTTACAATTGGATTTATATTTCCATCCTAAGTTCATATGTGAGTTCAATTAAACTTGAATCAAGCCATGATCAAGCCAATTGACCCATTTATGTCCACTTGACCCAAAGTAACCTAAAATACCTTTTTAAGTCAAGTTCTAATTCAACCCAAATTGGATTGAACTAACCCCATCCAAACCCCATATCATGATCAACAATCATCCTAGGTTAATCAATTATCTTGAATTAGGTCAAACCAAGTCAACCTTTAGCCCAAATGAAACCCAAACTAGCCAAAACCCACCATATATCAAATTGTTTGAAGCCATTGACTCAAACCCATTAATAATCAATGATTGAATATGACCAAACCCTCAATTGAGCCAAACCAAGTTCAATTGGCCATTTGACCTAAGTTGACCCAAATTGGCCTAAAAAGCTAAAATGATTCAAATCATGATTTGATCCAAATTGATTGTAACCAATGGCTCAAGTTCATTCCAAATCACTTATTGAGCTTGATCAAAGCCATGATTGAGCCCAATTTGACCAATTGTTCAACTTGACCTAACCTAGCCCAAATTGACCTAAAGTGTCAAATTATCCAAAATTCAAATTAATCCCACCAAACCAAAGCCTACAATTAATTTCAATTAACCAATTGAACTAGACTCAACACCTAACCCAACCCAATTTGGTAAAATTTGTCAAATTGGTCAACTTGATCCATTTGACCCTTTTGAATCCAAATGAGTCAAATTCAAACCTAAGTAAAATTAATCAAAACCAATTGAACCACAACATCCCAAATCATCATATGAACCTAACCCAAGCCTTAGTTTGACATAATTTGACCAATTGGTTAAATAAACCAAACTAACCCAAATGAACTCATTTTGACCAAATTAAGCCAAATTACCCAAAGCCACCATATGGAACCTTGGTGGCTAACCTAACCCAACCCAAATTAACCCTAGGTCAGCCCCAAGTGAGCCCAAACCTAGGTGGGACCCAATCCAAGGGACTTGACCATTGGACAAGCTCATTTGCATTGGATTGTTTCCATAAAAGGCAAAGTCCACTTTGTCTCTCCCATGACAGCCCTCCACTTGCTAAATGAGGCATTCCTAAACTCCCCTAGCCCAATCTAAGCCACTTAGCACATGCCATGGACTAAGGGAAACAAGCCAAGCCACTCCCTCTCATGGTCAACCCCATGGGCAAAAGCAAAGATCAATCCCACACCATCAGCCCATATCTTGCCTTGAGCTCCCTCACCTCTTCCTCCACTCTTGGCATGCCACGTGGAGCTGACGATGACTCCTTCGATGACCCGATGGTGGCGAATTAATGGATTTTCAGGGGTGAATCCCATCCGTCCATCAAGTACAATTGAGGGGTATACCCCCTCAATTTGAGCAAGATTCTTCAAGAATTACATTGTGAGACTTCCCTAGTCATTTTTGAAACCCCACAGAGCTTTTTCCAAGCGCCTCGAGCTCGACAAGATTCCTCCTCCTCCTGAGCAAAGCTAAATAGACAACCTTCTCCTGCAATACTCCTTCCCCACTTGATCAAACCTCAATTCCTTGCACCTACACCATCCTCATACTTTATCGAAGCCAACCGAACCATCCTTGAGCCTTCCCGACCACCGGAGATTGAGTTCAATCGAAGCTGAGGCTTCTACATGTATGGCTTGATCGACCAAGAGCTCTACACCAAATCAAACTGAATCTCCTCAACTGGGCCTCACCTCAATTAGAAGCTACCTCCATCAATCCCACCATACATTAGCTCCGATGAGGTAATTTCTCAAAACCACGGGTTAAGGAAATTTTTGTTGGAGCTTTTTTAAGAAATTTGAATGTCATGCATTTTTTACTATCAGATGTGTTCCTCTCCTTCTTCCAAGGAATGGGATCAATGATCCCAATCCGAGCTCAGGTGAGCTCGGATCGAATGAGGAAAGAAGGATGGCATCCATCTTTCATCATGTGAAGGATAAAGATCACAGGTCTTCCGTTCCGCATGATCGGAATGGACGTACAGGATTAAATCACATTATATCCACTCTAATTTCTCCTATAAACCACATATCGAATCATGGCCACCTAATCTTAGATCAGATGGTCCGTGGAGTTAGCGAGTCTACCGCAATCCGAGTCAACGATGGATGTGACAACTTAAATAGTCAATCCCATCACGTCACGTGAAAAATGCACCACGATAGTGTACATCGTCAGCCACCATGTGGCCTGATGGGATTAAGGCTTTAATTAAGCTTAAATAATCTATTTTAAAGCTAAAACTTCCAAAAATCATAACTAATCCTAGAAAATTTTAAAAAATGTAAAATAGGGCTCATTTTGAAGATATTTCAGAATAGAATCTAGAAAATTTATTATTAATTAATTTTGAATAGTGATTTTGGCTTAATTAAGGTTTAATTAAAAATTTAATTAGCTTAATTACTCCTTAATTAATCACTCAATTAATCTCAATTTTTTTTTTGAATGTTAGGGGGATGACATGTGCCTCCCCTATTTTTCTAGGATTTTATTGGTTGCTTAATTAGAGAAATTAATTGATTAAGCCTTAATCACTCTTAATTTAATTAGTGATAATTGGTGAATGAATAGTGGTTTAATTAATTATTTAAGCCTAATTACTTATGTTGATCAGTAAGGGAGCTTAGAGAATGTGATTAAGATATTTTTCCTAATTCATTTCTAAGTTTTTCTTTACTTTTTTAAGATCAAATTAATGATTAATGAAGTAATTAATTGCTTAATAAATTAATTAATCTTCAAGATAAAATCAAAGCTTAAGTGATCAAATATGGGACAGGGATTAAGATTAAGGCCTCTTTCTTTATCTCTTTCCTTAAGTTAATTTCATTTCATTAATTGAACATGCTTAATGCTTAACCAATTGGATTAATAAGCTTAATTAACTTAATCTAAAATCTAATTCACATCTAATCACTTTTAATCAATTTTTGTAGCCCTTTATATGTTTAATAGTCTAAAAGAATTTAATGAAATTGTTTTTAGCTTACATGTGTAAGAAAACCAAAAATAATTATATAAATCCTTTAAGCCTAATTAACTATTAATCATGAGCCAATTGCATTAGGCCCCTTTCATTTCTTAGGAGCATTGCTAATTTACTTTTCATGTGGTTGCATATCATATTGGCTCATTATTAATTAGTTAATTAACTTAAGGTGATGTAGGTAAGGGTTAATTAAATGACTTAATTCATACCTAACCTAATTAAGACATAAAATCAACCTAATTATTCTTCATTAAACTAAATTAACTCACACATGAGGGATGGGATTAGGATTAGCAAACCTATTTCACTTTCCTTAAATCAAATCAAACATAAAAATGAAATGACATTAAAGAACTTTGATTTATTTTAAATAATCTTATTTAGTTTGATTGTCCTTGGGAGTTAATTGATTTGAATGAAATCACATGCTTGTGTTGTTTTATTTTTTTTTCCAATCATGCTAAATATTGTATGCCACTTGTACTCATGCATTCATGTCTTTCAAATTAATCAAATAAAAATGATTTTCTTTATGTTAATTTGTATGTGTTGATTTAAATTAAAAATATGTGTGGTTAGTATCATTATTAAATCTCAAATATATTTTCAAAAGTTTACTAATGATTGAATATACATATATATTATAAATTTAGTTTTATATATATATATATATAAGAAATGCAAGTGAATATAAATTTAGTGTGTGAAATAAAGTCTCTTCCTTACATTCATGTGTTGATTTGTATAAGTAACAATGTTAGTGGGTATATTAGTCTGGACATCCTAAGGACGCAGACTTTAAGTAGCCCTAAGGAAGTTCCTACCTCATTCCCTTGGTGCCAAACAATGGCGACGTACCTGCTTGATTTCATTTTTATGCATTTGGACATTAGAATTTAGACAGATCTTTAATTCATTTACACAAAATAAATTAGTCAAATCAAAATATAATTGCATGATTTTCTATTCTTGTAGTTGTTTATACATCCATATGTATCTAAGGATAGCGGGTATATTAGTCTGGACATTCCATGGATGCACGAATTTAAGTAGCCCAAAGGAGGTTCCTACCTTGTTCCCTTGGTTCAAAATAATGTCGACATACTTGCTTAAAACTTTTATACATGTGGATGTGTACTTAGCTAATGAATGAAAACCCTTTTTTATTAAAAATACATGCATTCATATGCTGTTTATTTGGTTGAGTTGATTAGTCATGTGATTTAAGGTTCTTTCCTTATTCTTTTGCATAAGAATTTAGATAGAGCTTTAAATTAATATGACAAAATTATTCAACCAAATAAAATGTCAATTCCAAATACATTTACTCACATTCATCATTTAAGTGTGCTAAGATACAAATTATATGTATAGCTATACTTTGGATTTAATCATATGCATGATATACATGTTGGAAAGAAATGAACAAACATGTGTTATGTGATAGTAATTCATTCCAACTAATCTTATGATGTCTTTCTTATTGAATGAGTTTATTTAAAGTGAACCTAAAATTAGGATTAATTAAAATATGTAATGAGCCCTTCACTAAAGGGAATTAATTAATTAACTTGCTTTTAATGTGACTTAAGATGGGGATAAAAGAGAGTGGTCTTCTCTTTCTTTCTCTTCATAACACTTAGTTATTTTATGTAGGTCAAATGAAACAAAAGAAAATGTTAAGTAAAATTTACAAATTAATTAAACCATTTAAAGTGAAACCACCCTTGATAATTAAATGTCTTTCATACTTAAAAAATCTTAACTCTAAATCCTAGCTAAGACATATAACACAAGCCTTAACACACACATTAGATTAATTCATCACTTCTAGCTTTATGTTAGGGTGGTGTATGGTTAGATGTATGCTTATTTTGTGATGTAATATATAGACTGGATGTTAGAATGTATGTTTCGTAGACTGGATGTTAGGTCATTGTTAGCCTAATCATATTTTTTGTAAAAGATTATGCTTAAGGGGTGCTTAAAATAAATTAAAATGCTCTCTTTATAGGTTGCTTAACCCCTAAGCATAATCTACATTAGGACAGGTGGACTTGGTAACCCATGTTCAAGGTGCTAAGCCAAAATTATTCATATAACTGCTTAGGTTGCATGGTGTGTTTAACTAACATGTATTTTGCAAGTGTAGTTAGATTTACTTTTCCTATTTTTAATGTAATTTGCATTAGAAATTAGGATTAGTGCTATGGGGCTTAGGATAAATGTTGGTTACAAGACCAAGTCTTATGTACCATGTGATCCTATGGAGCTTGCCCAACCAAATGAAAGAAGGAAATGAAGGAAAAAAAGAGCTTTGAAGATTTGAAGACCCCCCATAGCTCCCATTCATTTTTTGTAATTAAATTATTATTATTCTTTCATTATACTGGGTTGTATAAGGGTAGAGCTCAGCTACCCATTTTTCTTTTTTGAGTTGTACAGTGATACCCGCCTGCATTATTCTTTCATGTTGAGGTTATAAATTGTTGATAATTTGTTTATATTATGCAATAGAAATGACATGTATTTTTCTATTTTCTTTATGATTGATGATTTAATGTGTAGCCTAAATGCGATTAGACTCTTAGGAAAAAAAATTCTATCTTGATTACAACTCATAACTAAATTTTCTAAAACAAACTCATAACCTCACATAAATCCTAGGCATTAAATCAAGATAATAAAATATTTAGCAATCCCTTAGCTGGATGTTGTATGCTTAATATCATGTATATCATTTTATTTCACTCTTACTAAGAGAGGGTTTCCATCTTTATTAGATAGGAAAATGCTTGACCTTTGAGAGCCTATGATGGAAACACCTCTTTCTCTTTTGATTTAGCCCATGATCAACTTCACCATGCAATTAAACATATAAAATCCTATAGCCTGTCAAAATAAAGAGTCCAAAATCAAATAAAATTTGATAAGATTTACATTAGACAAAGTCATTATTCATACCACTTATGCTCTAGTCTCTTAGGGAGTGGGTTTAAGGACTTTATTTTCTTTCTAAATAATAACAACCTAGCCATCTTACAAAACATATATTTTGACCACATGGTTTTAAATCATAAGAGGAGTTAATTAGCTGCCACTCCAGGCGGTTATAAGTCCAGCAGTCGGGTGGTTTACTCTCTCTTGTGGAGGTAAATAATATATGAACTTTTGCCTTTGATATAGGTCGTGCTTTGGCCCTCGCTAAAGCTCCCTAAATTTAGGATTCAGGTTGTTATTTTCCTTTGGGGCTACATGTATAAATCCTCACCTCTTAGGCATTTTCACAACCTTGTACTGTGAAATTATAAGTCCTAGATTTCTAATAAAATTTTAACTCAAAAATATAATTCTCCTCAATTTCAAACATATAAAGCCCAATCATAGGATAGCTTGGGATGCTTACTAGGCTTTCTAGTATCATGAGCATCCCCTACCCATCTCTTTTGGTTTCAATAATAAGTCTTTCCTTTTAATCTATCCCATTTGATCTTCTAAATTTAGCCAATTTATTGATAGTCCTATCTTTAAATTCTTTGGATATAAAAAATTATCTACTTTAATCAAGAGTATTCTTAAGAATTTACCTTCCTTAGGATGTAATTAACTATGGGGCTTGCCCCATAGAGAACTTTAGAACTCAGTTTAAGTAAACCTTACTTTATTCATCCATGTAAAGTAGGAAAAATCTTATAGTACATTCGAAAACCCATCATGCTTTAAGAGTCCCTATTAGGTGATTAGGTCCACCGTAGGGTAGTGATTTCTATCTTTCAAGAAAGTACACTATCACTTGATGTCATACCCAATCACCTCAATAAGTACACCCTTAGATCTGCATGGTGTTCCCCCTGCCCTAGACACACACATATATATCAACCAAAAATAAACACCACATACATCAAACCTCAATGTCATACCCGATCACTTCAATAAGTACACCCTCAGGTCTTGTGGTGTCCCCCATATACACATCCAAAAATAAACACCATAGTAATAAATTGGTCATTGCCCCCAGCCTCTTCACGGACCAACAGCTTATTGCATGAAGCGAGATGGCGAGATACAAATAAAGAATTTCTCTCGGGATTGGCTTTGATAATAATGGCGGTGAGGAAAAATATTTTTTTAGGTGCTCGAATGCAGTTTGATGTTCATCAGTCCATTGAAAGCCATTATTTCGAGCACTCTTGAGTATTATAAAGAATAGTAAATATTTGTCTCCCATTTGAGCTACTCCAAAAGCACATTTAGAGGGGTTTAAGCGTATATTATACTATCGAAGAAGCTTGAAGCATTGCTCAAGGTCATTTAGATATTTTGTTCTTTCAATACTTTTAACCAACATATCATCCACATATACTTCCATAGTACGACCAAGAAGAGTTTTGAAAACTTTATTCATTAGGCATTGATACGTGGCTCCTACATTTTTTTAATCCAAATGGCATTACTCGATAATAATACAACCTTAATCAATCTGAAAAGTAGTGGCTTCTTCATCATCTGGATTCATCTTTATTTGATTATATCCAGAGTAAGCATCCATAAAACTAAGCATTTGATGACCTGAAGTGGCGTCGACCAACTGGTCTATGCGCAGTAAAGGAAAACTATCTTTTGGACAAGCTTTATTAAGGTCGGTGTAGTCAACACACATTCTCCATGCCCCATTACATTTCTTCACCAGGACAATGTTTGCCAATCAAATAGGATAATACCTTCTCTTATAAATCCTTCCAAAAGCTTATCAACTTTCTACTCAATTGCTTGTAGATGATATGTAGCGATGTTTCTTTTCTTCTGAATGATGGGTTTGAATGTTGAGTTGATTTTGAGGGAATGAGATATGACCTTAAGATCAATTCTTATCATATATATTGGACTCAAAGTAAAAATATCCTGATTTTGACATAAAAAGTTGATGTACTCCTTTCTTTCATCCTCAGAGAACAACAAACCTACTTGCACTATTTTTGAGGGATATTCTTTTGAAAATGGGATGTTGATCAACTCTTCGACTGGTGATGCTCTCTAGAGTGTTTCTTTATCTCTTAAATCAAAATTTTTGATGTTTTAATGTTGAGGTGCAGTTAGGCTGCCCAAGTAGTTTGTCTTTATCTTGGTTGCCACGAACCTCACCTATTCCATTAGAGGTTAGAAATTTTATTTTCAGAAGAAGTATGGATAATGCCAAAAAATGATTGTATGGGTCTTCGAAAGATAGCATTATAGGATGGTTCTGATTTAACTACCATCAATTGAATCAAATGTGGCTTGTTTAGGGAATTCTCCAAGAATAACAAGAGCATTATTGTTCCCTCTTCTAGCAACTGGTTGCAATTTTTCTCTTACAAGGCCCAAATTTAAGAATGTTGAGTAGAATAATACATCGATAGAGCTACCATTTTCAACTAAAATTATTTTAACATTATAATAAGGATCTCCAATATTTGCATTGATAACTAAGGGATCTTGATGTTGAGTTTGTATCCTTTCAAAGCCAGAATCATCAAATATGATGGACTGATCAATTCGTGACCTCTTCATTCTAGGCTCTTTGGGTGTAGTGAGTAGAAGTTGATAAGAAAATTATGATCCTCTAGCGATAGTTTTGATTTCTCTGACTATTTGTCAATTTTCTTATGGTTGTCTTGGTTGCTATCTTGGCTAGGGTTGGTTTGCCCTCTGATAGGATTATTATTATTTCTTTGTTGATTCTGAACAAATTTTTGAAGGTAGCCCTGCTGTAACAACCTTTTTATTTCTTCCTTTAGATGTCTATAGCCCTCAATGGTATGTCTGTATCCTCGATGAAAATAATAATATTGATCCTGATTTTCAGTGTTCGGTCTTAGTGGATTAGGCCATTTGATATTATTTTCATTATAAATAGCCATTAAAATGTTAGTACGGAGGCATTTAAGAGTGCATATTATTTTTTTTCTTCTCATGATGATAGGCGGGCTTAGGGGTAAGTTCAAACTTCTAGAGATCATACTTTTTTGGTTGATGCATGAATATTGTCATTTGCGTCTCCCTTATGCTTCTTAGAAGAATGTTCGAATTGGTTCTTATGGGCTTTGATGGCCTCATCCGCCATGATATATGCCTCTACTCATTGTATGAGGTATCCATAAGAAGGAACTATTTCTCTCATCAATGACGAGTAGAATGGTTCAGGCCTTAGGCCTCCCAGAAAAACACCTCGTAATAATAAGGTCTACTCCTGGAATTTGTCGAGCTTCACTAGAGAATATTTGAAAAATACACTTTTAGTGTTTCTCCTTCATTCTGGTGTATTCTAGAAAGGTGAGATGGGTCCTTAATGGTTCATCGATTTGAGATGAATTGTTCGACAAAGAGTTTGGCTAAATGAGAAAAGTTGGGAATGCTCCTCTGAGGAAGGGAATAGAACTACGTACGAGCTTGTCCTTTGAGAGTAACCAAAAAAACTTGGCAGAGTAAAGCATTGGAGGCTTGTAGGATGTGCATAATAGTTCTGTAATGATCAATATATTCATGAGGATCAAAAGTCCCATCGTAAAGCTACATGTTAGGTAGTTTAAACCACACCGGGATGGGTTGTTGAAGAACTATATTATGCAAAGGAGAAGATTCTTGAATGCTCTAATAAGGAATGAATTGTCTATCTCTTTAAGAAAATTCTTCTTGGATTAGATGTCATAACTCATTTCTAATGGCTTCAGATATTCCAACAAAAGATTCAACCTCATCAAAGAGGTAGGGGGATTGAAGGTTGTTCCATAAAAATGGTGAGTTGAACTAGCAGTATCATCAATATCCATATTAAAATGATGTACATGGGGAATTTCCACATGATCATGAGGGGGATCTTCATTAATTTCTCCAACAAAATCAACTATATCCATTGTTGATATCGTCGATTTCCTCTAAGTTGTGGTGCCCTTCTCGATTATTAAGCTCCTAGTAAATGTTGAAGGATTTGAGCCTTCTCCTCCATTCTTTGTTTACACTCCTCAAAAGTACAAATTGTTTCACCTGGCTGGTGATTTTGATCTTGTTGGGAAACTTGGTCATCTGGCATGATGAAGTTATGGGAATCACGTTCACATATTGCATCAAACTGTTGTGTGCTAGAAAATTTATAGCAGTAGAATAAAACTTCATCCCTTAACTTCTATGGAAATCCAGCACACACATTGAAAAGAGTATAGGAAATTCCAAAAAATTTATGTGAAACAACCCCAAAAATAGAGGGAAAATTCATCAGGCCTAGCCCAGTAAAAATGCTCCACTATATATCTACTTTGGAATACATATTTTAAATCTTCCCGATAATGGGATTTCAAGATTATATGTAGAAATTCTGATAATAAAAATTCCAGAATCAGGTTACAATAGCTATGCGATGATAGTTGGACTATAACGGTTGTTGGTGGTAGTCAGCGATGATAATAGGCGGTGATCGGCGGCAACGATGGTGATGACAAACTTTGAACTCCTAGCTCTCATTCTCAACATTCTCCCAAGTTCACTTAGCTCCTGCCTTCATAACAAGAATGAGGCTTTATTTATAGGATTCCGAAAGATGCATTTTGGTCATTATAGCCAAAATCACAAAACACTCCATCGGATGGTGTATATTGATTCATTTGATCATAGATAGTTTTTTTGATGATTTGACCATTAAAATGATCTTTGATTTAAGTGATCTTAGGCTCGTTGGATTTGTCTCATCGAGCCACTTGATTCGACTATAAGTATGCAAATTTGAAAGTTATTTGATTATCCAATCAGTGTTTCAAAGTTTTCATATATAGCTTCTGGGCTTGATTTGAGATCATTTGGGCTCGATTTGACTCTATTCTAGTGTTGTTGAACTCATCCCACTGAGTCGATTTATATATAAAAAAAATTTTACGAGGTAATTTTCTATCACTATATATTTCTAATGGTATATAAATATGTTAATATCTTAATATTTTATTATACATTCTATAATTGTTACGTGTAGGAATATTTATGATGGCTGAGATAAAGTAATTAACATTTTAGCTTTATATGAAGATTCATCACACACATACACATTAAAAAAGAATTGTAGAAGACATAATATATTTTTACGTGGAAAACTCCTCGAAGGGGGAAAAATCCTAAGGATTTGCCCAATTGAAATGGTTCAACTAGTATATATTAGTGGTTATAAATAATGTTCTTCCTTATAGCTAAGATAAGAGTTAATAAAGTAGACATGAATTATAGAGAATAAACTCTAATATAAGTGATGGCATGAGCTGATGACATGCTTTGACTTTATAGACGATGTTGTATATCAACAGCAAAAATTGATCATATAAGTGATAACGTGAGTCAACAGGGTGCATCGACCATATGAGTGATAACATTCATCAATGATGTTGACAATGGTGTCAGTTGATGATAGTGTAGCTAGATGCTGGTAGTTAATACAATATAGTTGGTCGATAATCCGGTGATAGCGATCGGATGGTAAACTGACAGTAGTGGTAAAAAAAATAGTCTAATAAAGTTAGCCTAGAAGGGTCCAACGATAGTGGTTGGATGACGATCTGACAGTATTATTTAGGTGATGGACTAGCGATAGTGGCTAGGAAATAGCTGCATGGCGGTGATGTGATGATGATGGCGAGCGTGGTTGAGACGTTATCGATGATGACGCACGTCATGATAGAAGCGTGTCGGTGGTATAGCTAGTAGCGATGGTTGGGCGGCGATAGCGGTGGTTTAGTGGCGGCTTCAGTTCAAAGATGGAGGTTCAATGATGACCACGATCGGTAACCGATCAGTTTGACATAATTGGTCAAATGGTAATGGCGATTGCGCGGTCATGGTGATGATCTAATGGAGCGTTAGGCGTGGCGGTGGGATGCGTGAAATAATCGTGGAAGTGGTCGACAATGGTTACGATGGTGGATGGTGGCGACCGATGATAATGGATGGGTGATGATCCAACAAGCAGCGATGGTCAATCGATGATGGTGGTTAAGCAATGATCCAATTATGGCGGTTGGTGGTAACCCAATGACTATTGGGTGGCGGCGACCGACGACAACTAACGATAATCTTGTGATGGTGGTTTAATGGTTGTCTAGCGGCAGTGGCCAATGGCAACTCGGCGATAGTTGGGCAACAGTGACCACGATGCGATGGTGGCGGTCGATGGCTATCTTGTGATGGTGGTTGAGTGGTGCTCTGTTGTGTGATTCTTCAAGAGTCAGAGCTCTCTCTTCTCTCCAGCTTAGGTCATTTTATATGAAGAATGATGAGATATTTATAGATTTTGAGAGTGATATTTTTTATAAATATAGGCAAAATCTGAACCGCTCCATCAAATGGCTTAAATGATCCCCTTGATCATGAGATGCATTTAAAGTATTTAAATGTCTAAATAAAGTAATAATTAAGAGATCTTAGATATGTTAGATTCTTCTCGTCGAGATGCTCGATTTGACTATAAAAAAGTCATATTTGGAAGCTATTTAGAGATCTAAATGATATCCTAAATTTTTTAATTATATTTTAAGTGCTTAATTTGGACTAGTTTGGACTCAAACCAAGTTGCTTTTATCCTATTGAGGTTATTATATTGGCTCTATGATGGCCAAAGAGAGTTTGAAAGATTAAGATTTTGATTTCAAAAGATATTCAATCACTCATACATCAAGATTTGTGCTTGAACTAGTATAATTTTCAATGATATATTAATAATAAATATTTTTTATTTTATTAATTTATTTGATTTAAAATTATATACCTTTACATCATTTAATTATAACAAAAATATTATATGTGTTGCGTGCTAGAAAACCAGTTGCGGTAGAATAAAACTTTACTCCTTAGTCTTTAAATCCAAATAGATATTTGAAGAGAAAAAAGAAACTCCATGATTTTACTTGAAAACCCAAGAGAGAAAAATCACGGTCTTCAGAAAATGTTCTACTATATATCTCATATAAAGTTTAAGTTTTCCCAAAATGGGATTACGAGTTGTATGTGAAAGCATGATTTCATAATCGAATACATGCAATATAGTTTTTAATAACTTTGGTCGATCGGCGATGGTGAAGCAGCATAATGATGATGATCAGCGATAGTAATTAGCTGGATGGTAATGCGTGCGGTAGCGGTGGTTGGCGAAGCGGAAGCAGTTGCGTGTGACTTCTGGGGTTAGATGATGGTAACAGCGGTGTGATGGTAGCAGTGGTAATGAACGGTGGTGGTCAACGGTGGTGATGATCGGTGGTGGTCGGCTGATGGTGGCGGTAATTGGTATCGGTAATAAACGGTGGTCAATGCGGTGCTGGACGGTGGTGGTCAGCGGTTGTCTGACCGATAGTGGTGTACGTGGCGACCGGTGGTGGTGGCCGACAGCAACGGGCGGCGATGGTGATGGTCGGCCAATCGGCGGTAACGATTTTCTTTGAGGTTCTTCAAACTTTAGAGCTCTCTCCTCTCTTTTAGCTTTCGAGGGCCCCTCATATGAAGATTGAGGGGATATTTATAGATTAGAAGAGTAGCATTTCTGTAAATACATACAAAATCCAAACCACTCCATCGGACGGCTCAAAATGATTCTTTTGATCTTCTGATGTATTTTAAGTATTTGAATGCTCAAATGAAATCAAAATTAAGAGATCTTGGGCTTATTAGATCCGACTCATCAAGACGCTCGATTTGACTATAAACACTCCATATTTAGAAGCTATTTAAGGATCCGACTGATATCCCAAAGTTTTTAATTATATTTTGAGCACTTGATCTAGGCTAGTCTGGACTCAGAATTAGATTGCTTTCGATATCAAGATTCGTGCTTCAACTAGTGGAATTTTTAGTACCATATCAATATGTTAGTTTTTAAGTTTATTTTGAACAAAGTTGGGTTCAAATATTTTGCCCTAATTTTTAATCATTTCATTAAATATTTTTAAAAATCTTAATATTTATTAATCATCAGCCATCAGCTAATTTATAGCACTTGTATTAGTTTATGTGAAACTAATTTTATAGCTTATGCATTGTCTATTAAATAATACAATTTACTGAAGTCTCAATGTCTCATGTAGCTTCATTATGACATGAATAGTTTCTAAAATATATAATTTTAATAATATCGATTTGTAGTTGATCATATTAGTAATCATATGAACTTAGTTTATATCATTGCTGGAAAAAGTTTTGTAAGAGATTTTTTATGACTTGTAGACATATTGTAATTTTATTTTAAGAACTTCTCTTACATTGCATTGTCTCTTAAATAAATCAAATTATAGAACAATTCCTTGAAATATTCTTGTGTCTATTTACTAGTTAGATTTGAAGTTTCTTAATCTGATTGACTATATCTGCATAGCAGTAGAGGAAAAAAAACTCATATAATAATATTCGGCTTTCAATCTAATATTAGGCAAATTTCAGATGCACCAATATAAATTAATAATTTATTAAATATAAAACTTAATATACATAACTCAAAAAAAAAAACATGTAAATCCATTGCAAAGTAATCATTTTCTTTATAAAGTCTATCAATTTTATCTTAAATTTGTCATAAATTACTTATTAATCAATCATAAATTCCTTGCAAATCTCTTGGCAAATTTAGAAATAAAAATTATTGTTGTTAATATAACTTCTGAATTTTACACACTTACAAATAAAATACATTTTAACATACATAATAGCATATAATATATTCAATACAATCATCATAATAAATAAAATTATCATACAACATCATAGATATATTTCATACACCAACAAGACAATCATCTAACACAAGCGAGAAAAATAAATTTATATTTAACAGCACATGAAAGAGATTATGAGGAAGTTTATAGCTGATTAAATAAATTCTATGAAAATTAGGGAAATATGTCTTTTATTTTTTAACATTGGCTAACATTTATCCATGATGATGCCATTTTGAGGCAAATAGTGAAATGATGCAACAACAAGCACACAATGATTTAAAGAAAATCTAAATATTTTGAAATTGATCACCCAAAATTGAACTCACATCAATAGTAATTACAAACTATCAACATATATTTTAAGAGAAGGCAAATCCTTATAAGCCAATTTGTTAGTGATGCTAATCTTTGATCATAAACCTTTCACAAGCAAGCATAGTGTTCTCCCATAAAGATGACAACCTAATTGAGTTGATATGTTGCTCGAATAAAATCAATTGACTCCGAATTATTTGTCATGAATTGAGTTATTCAAAATTTCATGTATTAAGTGTGTTAAGTCATACCTTGTCTAGAAGTTGACTCACATTTCTAACTTTATTTGATCATTAACTTAACTAATGATCATAATTTTAATATCTAAATAGCTTTAAATGTATTTTTTGCATATAAAAAAATCGTTGTGCGCTCCAAAAATTCGACATGGACTTCTCAATGAAAAGAGTTTGATTTAAATGTCGGTTTAATTTTCAGAAGGTATATGAATAGTAGATAAGACACTACCCAGAGATTTCGCCCTCATTTTGTGAGGACTTCAAATTTGGTTCCAGGTTTCCTATAGGCGCAAGCACATATAGTTGATTATCCCTCCCAATGCTAAGAGAGAACTTTCGATTAAGGCTGGTCGTTAGATCACTAAATGTGTAGTGTATAGTAGCACCATGTGGAGTTTTGAAATTTAAGTTTATGAAATTCATCATTATTTAACTTAAAGCCGATAGTTGGGGAACGATGAAGGGCCTGATCAAGATCCTCATCCTGCGTTGTTGTGGTCCCTAGTCCTTTTAGTCAGAGGAGGTAGTCGACCCAACCTGACCAAAGGATCCTTATTGTCACGGGCGGAAGAAAACCTTGACTACTGATGTTTCTCTAAGGAGACATGTTTAAGTTTATCTCAACTAACATAGGGCTTTTTTCTCAATCAAAATACATTCTCTAGTTCACCCTTCAAAGAGCAAAATTGTTGAGGAATACCTGTGGTAATTTAGTGGTGTCATTTTAATATTGAGGGCTCAGTAACTTCATTTATGTGGAGTCATTTTGCAGCAAAATCACGCAGGCAGAGGACATGTGCCACATCCTTGCGGGCTTAAGATTATTTGAGTGTGAAAATGTTATATATTTGATTTGACATTAGCTCTTTGTAAGCAAAAGTTTTCTTAATTTGACATCCTCGACAAACGATTGCGGATGGGTGAATGGATTTTATTTTAAATTTAGATAATTAATTTTATTTGATTATTTGATCATTTTATAATTTATTTGAATTTGAATATATAATGATTTGACATTATAATTTGAATAGATTTTTTTTATTATAAAAACCCCTCGTTGAAATATTCAATCAACACGACCATCATCGGGGTATTGATCATTTACTTTGTTGTTTCAAATCTTGTCGACTCTATTAATTTAATAATAAAGAATCAAATCTAGAATTATATTCTCAGAATTTTGAATTTGAGATTTTATAATATAAATATCTTGAATATTTTTGATAATGATGACCCATCGAGTTGATATCTCAATCAACTCGGCTATCACTTAAATATTATTTTACTATTTTGATCCTAGTATTAATTTAATAATAAAGAATCGGTCTACTCATATGACTAAATTAACTTCTTAGTTGAAAATAGTATAATATAATTAGATTTTTGTTAAGCAGTCTAAAACCCAACCAGGGAATCAACACGTAGTATCTCGACATTAATTAGTGATTAATGGGGCCATCGGTGCTTTAATTCAAGTGCCCATATAAACATTCAAAGATTTTAGTGACTTTTGAAGCACTTGTGCATATTTTAATTGTCATATAATATATGCATAATTTATTTAATTTGACTGCTATCACAAAATCTAAAAATACTTGATTTGAGTGAGAGTCCACTTTGCAATTTGTGCAGTGAATTTAATCCATTCAAGCATTTACAGATATTTCGAAGTATTTGAATCAAGTGTGACATTACTTCAAAATGCATGTTCTATTCCACTTAAGTATTCTTATAAACTTTTAGACACAATATTTGCAAGAATATTAGTCTTGTAGTACATGTGATATTTAATTTGAAGCTTAATGCCTTATGTCCGCTTGTATAAGTGGATTGCAGATTCGATGGTGTAAGATGTTTTAGATCTCATTCAATTATTTAGATTAATATGCATTTGTTTGCATTTAGTTCATAGCTCGTTGAGTTTTTTAAGTTTCAATGAAACTTAGTTTGTGATCACTGAGAAGCTCGTATGCTCATCATAAATCTCATTAAATTCTTTATTATTATTATTATTATTATTATTCTTTGAACGATTTGTTTGATGTGGCATATAACACAACCCAATTAACAGATTTGATTTTTCAAAGGAATATATTGTCCAGGCACTTCGTCTAGCCTTCAAGTTTATTATGGATCTCATTCAAGTCTTTTTTTTGTTTATAGAGTCTTGCTTAAGTTCTTATTTAAGCTATGTTTATATCACACTTAAGTTTTTTTGAGTTCATTATTAGTCCAAAATCCAGCAATCTCACATCCATAGTGTAGATCATCAGCTATTCAACCTTCCCGTTAGTTCTAAAGAGCATAAGGTCACTCGTCTGGTGTATTCTACTCGAGCATAAGATCTTCAAATACATATAATTTCAATTCAGATTTTAATTTTGAGTTTATAGTTCATTTTGCATTGAATTAATTAAGTTCTCTGTCAATCTGAATTTCGGCAGCCTCTCGGTGTCTTCACACATAATGCGAGAGTCTATTGATCTTCTTCGCTCTAAAGAGCATAACGTTAGTGCCTTGCACTACGATCTCTTCTAATCTACCCAGCATAACGATCTTCAAATACATATAATTTCAATTGATTTTAAAGTTTATAGTTCATTTTGTATTGAATTAATTAAGTTCTCTGTCAATCTGAATTTTGGTAGCCTCTCGGTGTCTTCACACATAGAGCTACATTGAGTATTCTGTCTTCCGTGTCAAGAGCATAACGATGCTTTTGACACTACATTAGTCTTTAACCACTCGAGCATAGATCTTCAAATACATATAATTTCAATCAAATTTTAATTTTGAGTTTATAGTTCATTTTGCATTGAATTAATTAAGTTCTCTGTCGAATTTGGTCGATGTCTTCACACACATAGAGTCTATTCGGTATTCTCGTCAGCTCTAAAGAGCATAACGGTCAGTGCTTTGCGACACTACGATCGTGATCATCTAGCTACTCTCGAGCATACAGATCTTCAAATACATATAATTTCAATTCAGATTTTAATTTTGAGTTTATAGTTCATTTTGCATTGAATTAATTAAGTTCTCTGTCAATCTGAATTTTGGCAGCCTCTCGGTGTCTTCACACATAGGGGTTGCATCGAGAGTCTATTGGCCTTCCCGTCAGCTCTACTGAGCATAACGATCAGTGTCTTGCAACACTACGGTCGTAGTCTTATACCCGTTAGCTCTAGTGAGCATAACGAGGTCTTCAAGCACCTGAGCAAAAGATGTTTTAAGTGATGAACGAGTATAAGCGTCGATCCTACTCTGAGCAACATCAGCTTCTTCTCTTCTCTTACAACGATATTCATGAGAGATGTCTTCCACTAATATCCTGGCAGATAACACCCCTAAAGAGGTTGCTAGCACTGAATGTATCATGGTAAGTTAAAAGTCTTTTCTATGTCCATCCCATTATTGAACTCAAAGTTGAACATAATATCTTCGAGTAAACCATATCCTTGTTTCATTTAGCATCCTCCAAAACCTCCATTAGTTGGTTATCTATTGCAACCAACAAATCAAAGCATGTTTGCCCAGTTCTCACAAAGTGATAAAACAAAATTCACAAGAAACAGAGATTATGAAGCATCTGAGATATTCCTAAGACAACCTAAGTCTTCTTGATCAATTCCAATAACTCATCTATTTCATCTATTACAGATCCTTCCACGCATGAAACATGTAGTACAGGTGGAGATTATGAAACATGCTTCTAACAACATGTAGTACAGGTGGAGATTCAGGGGAGTTCCATCCACCCACTGGCATGCATTATAAGAAAATCCATCTGCTGACCTGCTAGCCTTGGACATTACAGCACTGCGAAGAATCTGCATTGACTCTAAATTCTTTCCTGTCTCTATGGGCCTATTTGAAGCTCCACGTATGATCTGTCTAAGCCTTTGAGATGCAACATCCGATTTATTTAATGCCATGAGAGGGTGTAGAAGTAACCTAGCCTCAAGAAGCTTCAGATTTCTACTATGTCAAGCTTCATACTCTTCCTGGTATGAAAAATCAGAAGCTTTAAACTCCTGCATTAACTCTAGTGGAAAAATGATAGATTCTACACGCCTCCCAAGCTGGCTAGTAGAGATCCTGAGCAACCCACGCCGGATCCGTGAATCAGTTTGCTCTGACACTCTCATCCGCACCCTCATGAGCTCTCCGATAGTCATTGGCATCTTCACCGTCCTAGAAGGACTACTCTCCTTTCCGGGGCTCTTCTTCGACGATTTCGACCCCAACGCCTTCTTCATCTTGCTGGTAGCCGTCGAAGCTAAAGATCTCTGCATCGACGGCGAGCGCGACAGCGACGAAGCGGACGACAATGACCTCTCCGCAGACGACGACGTCACCGATCCCGCCACTGCCGCCGTTCTCTCCGAGGACGGAATATATGTTAATGGCCTTCCAATTGTGTTTCGGCACGCGGCGACAAAGATCTCGTATGCTGTCTCTCGGAGTTCCTCATCCGATAGCTTGCAGCCCAATTCGGCAAATGGCAGGCGGAGAGACTCTGTCGAGCTCCTCGTCGACAGCGACAAGGAGGAGAAATGCAAGGAAGAAAGGAAATCTCGGATCGCTGTTGTGTTCTGGGGTGAGCTTGGGATAAGCGACTTGGGAAGGTCGGCCAGCAATGAGAGCTACTCCCGTTTTGCATGGAGGATTTCGGCTAGCCTTTAGCAGAGGTGTGAGTCATGAATGTTGCATCCGAAGTCCATCAAATTGGTCTCGTATGCTTGACTCGATTGATGTAGCATATATAGAGATCAATAATTACACAACATCATAATTTTATATCTAATCATTAATAATTAAAATTATTGCTTTAATAAAATTAATAGTATAAACTATTAAGTTAATACATGATTGAGATGATAAAGCCTTTACATATATATATACATATATTAGCACTTGAAATCTTGACACCTATGAGAAAGGTAAACCTCCACAAATATAAATAGTTGAGTTGATAGATCATTGTCATTAGATCATACCATGTTATTCATGTTACCCTCAGGTCGAAAGTTTTTTTTTTTGTTTTTTTTTTGAGATTTTTTAGCGAATTTAATCATACACATAATGTATGTAACCAGCTCTTGAATCAAATCTCTCAACTACTAAGATGCCTTGCACCCTCATATTGAAAGTTAAATAATACCGATGGATAAAAGCATGAATCCTAACACGCAAATACGTGAAAGAATCAAAAACATAAATTAATTCACAATATCTTTACTTTAATAATATGCTACTATTTTTGTACATTCTATTTAAAATTTCTCTTTAATAAGCCTAATCCATCATTGTGGGAAGAAAAAAAAAATCTGATATTCTTTTTGGATAAACTTCTTTATTTTTATTTTTGAGGAATAAGTATTCGTTATTAACTATTTTCTTGAAAGTATATATAAAAAATAAAATAAAATATATTCAAGTATGCTAAAATAAAAAGTTATATTATTTTAATTAAATTTAATAATAAAAATTAGGACATATTTTATAAGACAATCGTTGTGACATTCATCGTAATTAAATATGATATTTTTTTCTAAATAAATAATATAAATAAGATTATGAATGCTATATTAATAAACACAGAAAGAAAGGACATTAAATTCAAGAAATATAAATTTCACCGATCGGTTATTAGAAAATTGATATCTATTAAAAAAATGAATCGAATAATTATACGAAGCAGCTTCTATAGTTTTCATTATTATTTTTTTCTCGCCTCCGTAGAAATTATTAAGATTATTTTTTCATATTCAAGAATGAATTTCTTATAAATACGATTAATGACATAAAAATATGAAATGGAGTATATCAAGGCTTTCTTCTTAAAGTGTTCGAATTGGATTTCAATTATTGGGCAGATTCCATTTTCTGCAATTATGAAGGATTTAAAATAAATAAAAAGCGAGAAAAATATATAAACTTAGGCTCAGTAGATCGAAGATTAGATTTTTTTTAAAAAATCTTAAAATCGAATGGCAAAAAAAAAAAACGATAAATTTTAAAAATGGAGCACTATATTAAATTTCTTCAACAATAAGAGCTTTTCATAATTAAAATTAGGATCATAAACTTAGAATCAAATCACACTTTTTAGAAAGCGTAAACTTATCTCACGTTTTCGAGAAAACGAGAATTCTATTCACTTTTTTTTAAAAAAATTTATTAATTAATATATATATAATAATTATTCGTATTTCTCGTATTTCTCATATTTCATATTTTTATTTTGTTAATTATTAAAAAAATTATAATTTAGTTTTTGTTTTAGTTAGATATTATTTAAGATAATTTAGTTTTAATAGTTTATTTTAAATTCTTTTATATAACAATTTTATAATTTTTATACTTGTTGCGTGCTAGAAAACCAGTTGCGGTAGAGTGAAAGTTTAAAGCAACCTTGTTGTGAAATCCGACACACTGTATTTAAAGAGTGAACAAGAAAACTCTAATTTTTACGTGGAAAACCTCGAAAAGAGGGAAAAAATACGGTCTTCGATAAAAGCTTCCTATATATTTGTTTTGAGTACAAGTTTTCCCAATAATGGGATTACATAATTGTATATGAGAAGGGTTGTGATGGGAATCCAAATCAACAAACAACCATAGTCGTTGATTATGGTAATTGTTGCTAGTGGTAGCAAATGATGGTGAAACATGAGGAAGCGACCATTGACGATGAACGTCGTCATGATAGAATCGGCGAAGCGATTAATGACGAATCGGTGGCGGCGGTCGGCCGTGGTGGTAAACAGGGGGTGGTGGACAGGTAATTAGTGGCATGATTATGCTTGAAGGATTTTCAAGAGAGCTCTCCTCTCTACCCCTCATGGTGAGAATGAGGGACTATTTATATATATAGAGAGTGGCATCTCAGAAATACATGAAAATATGAACCACTTTCCATCTGACGACATGATGATTCCTTGATCATATGTATTTTGTGTATTTGAATGCTCAAATGAAGTCAAAATTATGAGATCTTGGGCTCAAGATCCACGAGACGCCGATTGACTATAAACACTCCATGTTTGAGTTATTTAGAGATTTAACTAACATCCCAGTTTGGATATTTAAGCTTAATCTCATCGGTCAATGATCTTTTAGCATCAAGATTCGCTTTCTATTAGTAGTATTTTAAGTGTCATATCAGCCCCTATTTTGGATGATATTATCTCAATCATCCAAAAATATATACCAAAATACTAAAATAATAAATTCTTCAATGAAATTTGAGACCATTAACCATTTGAGAGAATGATCTATAGCACAAGATTATGACTAACTCATGTGTAAATAAGTGTGTGTAAATGCGAGAGTTTGATTACGACTATCTATGAATCGCCGAGACTAAAACACCAACGCCATCGCGCCAATCAAACGCGACATTTATGGCGTAACGCCAAATGGCTACGTGACCACAACGGATGCTCTTTATCTACTAGATAAACGCTGGCCGATCACGCTTCTATGGAGGTCTGCTCACCAGAACAATGTCGCAGAACACGCATCGAACCTGCATCGCCAGCTGGTCTACCAACGCATCGATGACTCTATGATAAATGAACCGCTCAGCCTCTTAATTAGCCAAATGTCCATTTTACCATTTTATTTGTATTACTTTTTTTTTTACTTTTGATGGTTTTGACCTTTATTTATGTATATAAAACCTCCTGGGTAGAAGGCACCTTCTCTTCTTGAGAAGGTCATTTGGAGAAGTTCAAGACCAGCTCAAAATGCTCTTTTCCTCAAAGAGGTGTTAATCATACCGTTCACGACCAAGACAAAGTTCATAAGAAGGCTTTTCAAAAGAGGTGTCAACCGACCTCGTGGACCGATTGAGGCTATCAAGAAGTTCATACCAAGGCTCCAGCTTTTTGAAAGAGGTGTCAACTAACCTCGCCCCGACCGGTTTGAGGTGATCAAGGCGTAGTTCATACATAAGGCTCCTTTTTTAGGTGTCAAAGATGTCGGACCAATTTGGCATCAAAGAGATGATAAATGAGATGGGGTTGACATGCTCGATCGGTGGTCACATAGTCCGTGACCGACATCTCGGTTGGCCACCACATGGTTGGCACAATCGGCAAGAATCATGGTCGATGGTGGCACCCGTATCAGATGACCGCGCATATGGTGGTGACCGTTAAGATTACCGACGATGGTCGACAAATGACCGGCAATTGGCGACCACCATGATTTGGCGCCGACTAATGGTAAACCAAATCCAGCACTGGTGACCGGCATCAATGCGGGATGACCACATGATGGTGGCAAAATTGCCTTTAATGGTCTGGTAGTGACCGCTGAAGAGTCACGCCAGATCTCATTTTACGATTTCCGCGCAATCAAGCGACCAAATCAAGGTGGCGACCGGCGCCGCAATGCGCATGACCTAAAATTGCACGATGGTCATCGGACCAATAGCAGCGTGACTTACCGAGTGGAAGTGAAGATTTAGTCAGGACATGTTTAAGGGGTGGTCAATAACTTGCACTAGTCGACGGAATTAGCGCAACGCGGGATGACCGGCGCGACGATGGTAGACCGCAAAATTGCCGGCGATACGTAGCGGCAACTAATCGTAGGAGGACCTGATGGTATAGCAGACCGCGACGGCAATGGCGCTGAGAATGAGGATTTTGACCGAATGTTTTGTCGAGTGTGACTCGATGGCGAATCATGAAGTTAACAGTGGAAGATTGAATCAAGATTTTGACCTATCCGATTGTTTATGTTCCGATGAAATAACTGATGGAAGAGGTAATTAATATTTTGACCCATCAGGTTGTTTGTCGAGCAGATGATAATATAAAGAGGTAATTGAATCTGAGGATCTTTGACCCATCAGTTGTTTGTCGAGATGATGATGTTAACTGGAAGATAATAATCCTGATTTCACCCATCAGGTTGTTTGTCGTATTACGGCGACGAATATGTAAGAGGTAATTCAATATGATTTTGACCCATCCTGTTGTTTGTTAGAGTGTTACCGCGACGCAATGCATGGAAGAGGTAGATGGTTTTGACATCCGAATTGTTGTCGGTGTTAGATGACGCATGTGGAAGAGGTTGAATCCATCAGGATTTTGACCCATCCAGGTTGTCTTAGTGTGACTCGATAATAAAGAGATAATCAATCGCCGAGATTTTTGATCTTGTTTGTCGATACCCCATGACGTTAATCGGAAGAGGTCGAATGAATCCGCGAGATTTTTTGACCCATCAGGTTATTTATCGGTGTTACCCATCACGCTAATCATGGAAGAGGTCAATTAAATTGCCGGATTTTTTACCCATCCGGTTGTCGTCGGTGTTACCCATGACATTAACTGAAGAGGTCAATCAAAACATCCGTTGCCAGCAATGTGTTCCTTAATCTTGGTCTTTCATTGGTATTTTGCTTTAACCTAGCAATCAATTATCCAATATTAGTTTGGATAATCTTTTGAGATTAAGAGTTTCCCCCCAGTCTCTAACAAAAATTGAAGGCTCAAACATTGATGAATCTTCATTGTTCGCTTGTGCTCTTTAAAAGCTTGAAATGCTCCACCTCAATAGTGGTTTTGACCTTGTTGGGAAACTTGGTCGTCATACAAGATGAAATAATGAGAATCATTTCACGATGATAAAACGTTCTAGAAACCAAAATAGAGTGAAAGTTTATGCCTTAGCCTTGTTGTGAAATCCAGACACACTAAAAGAGTGAACAAGAAAACTCCGAATTTTACGTGGAAAACCTCAAAAGAGGAAACCACGGGCCTAGAGAAAAAAAGCACTATATATTTGTTTTGAAGTTTTCGATAACAGATTACATGTAAAGGTCTGACAATGAATCTCAAAATACAACAAAATATAGTCAAGTTCTTGTAATAGCTTTACACAAATGATGGTGAACAATAATAGCGGACGAAAGGTCGCCATGAAAATAGATTAATTGGTGGATCGATGGTGGTCGACAACACTTGGTTTTTAACCAACGGGTATCGACATATAGTGCATGATTATGGAGGATTTTCAAACTTAGATCTCTCCTCTTACTTGGCCTCATAGAGGAATGAGACTATTTATTAGGAGGAAATGAATACATGCAAATCAATATCTCCATCAATAATGATGATTTTGATCATATGATGTATTTTGTGTATTTGAATACAAAATGAAGTCAATATGAGATTTTGTCAGATTCTGCCGAGAATTTGATACAAAGTTGAGATTTAAGATATCAAGTGGATATTTAAGTGCTGATAAATTTCAACTTTGGATTTGCTTTTCATCAAGATTATTTAATAGTATTTTATGTGCCATATCAATACTTATGAAAAAATGGTATAATTTATAATTTGAATCTAAAATTTGCAATTAAATAATTATTATATAGTTTATAAATTTAGTTAAATTTTTATTATTTTTTGACAAAATTGATATGAAGAAATCTATATATCATCTTATTAAAAATAAATAAAAAAATTAAATCATTTAATCAGCTTGGACTCATAGGCTCACAAATTCAATCATAAAATTTGCCAACATCACTATAGATTAGCTTCATTATTATTAATTTTCAGCAATCAATTTATAATTTATTGATTATTTTATTGATTTAATTGAAATTTATTTTGAAGCTTATGTATTGTTTATTTAATCATAAAATTTGTTGAAGCCTCATATAACTTCATCATCACATAAGTATCAAGTAGTTTCTCAAATATATAATTTTAACAATATGATTTGTAGTTGAACATATGAACTATAGACTATTGTTATTTGCATTAATAATCATAAAAATAGGGGACTATTAGATATATTTGCGTAATAAACTCTTTAATTTTATGTGAGAGCTTTTATGGCATTTTTATCATATAGGAACTTTCTTTACGTTGCATTTCCTTTTAAGCAAATCAAAGTATAAACAATTCCTTGGAATTTATCTATTTATTATTTAGATTTGAAATATCATATTGTACTTGGTTATCTCTACACCATGCTTGCGGTGGAAAACTATAAAAGCTCATATCATTAGATTGTAATATAAGCATAATTATAATAATAATAGTTGGGAAATAATATAAATAATATAAGCATATAATAATAGTCGAGATTGTAATATCAAGCAACGCACCATTACAAACTAATAATCTATCAACTATAAAGCTTCGTATACATAACTTAAAAAACATGCAAAGTCATCATTCTCTTTATAAAATCTTATTGCTCAATCAATTCCATCTCAAATTAGTCATAAATTCATTATTGATCTGAACATTAATTTGTTGCAAATTAGTCAAAAACTAAGGGGCCGTTTGGAATGTTGTTTTTGTTTTTATGTTATTTTTGAAAATATGTTTATTTAGAATGATTTTTATGTGGTTTTATTTTTTGTTTTCAAAAACAAAAAATATTATTTTCAAAAGATGTTTTGAATGTTTTTAAAAATAACAAGTATAATCAAACAAATTTATTTTTAAATAAAACATAAATCAACACAAAACAAAAATACAAAATAAAAAATAAAAAAATAAAAGTGATCCCAAACAAGCCCTATGAAAAAAATTCTTGTTGCTGATATAGCTTCTAAAATTTACATATCTACAGATAAAATATAATTTAACATACAAATAGTATATAATACATTCCATATAATAATTATCATACATAAAATCACTGATAGCATTCATAAATCAACAAGACAATCATTTAAGACATGTGGAGCAATATAAAACTATATTTAACAATACATAGAAGAAACTATAAGAAGATGTATATTTTATGGAATGAATTCAATGAAATTAAAAGAAAATATCTTACCGTTTTTAACATTGGCCAACAGCTACAAATACATGAGATCAGTTTTAGGTAAATAAATAGTGAAATGATAGGTTAAGAAATACACAATGATTTTTAAAAAAAATTAAATATTTTGAAATGAATTGCATAAAAATGAATTCTCTTCAATGAAATTACAGACAATTAGTGGATTTTTTGATGCCGGCCAAATTCCCATAAGCTGATTTATTGGTGAAGTTATTGTCTTTGATCATGAAGCCTTCACAAGCAAGCATAGTGTCTTTCCATAAAGATGACAACTTAGTTGAGTTGATAGGTTGTTCAAATTCGATCAATTCTCATAATTGTTTTGAGTCATGATTTGAGTTATTCAAGCTTTTATAGATTAGGTGTATCATGTCATATCTTGTCTAAAAGTCCACACACATTTGTAAACTTATTTGATCATCAACTTAATTAATGAGCATCATTTCATCATTAAATGGCCTTCAAATATATATTTTCCAATATTTAAAAGAAAATAAATCATAACATCATCATATAAGAAAATTTTATATCCCTTCATCAATAATTAGAATTATTGCTCTTATAAAATTAATAATACAAAAGGATAAGTTAATACATGATTGAGATGATAAAGACCTTATACATACATACAAATGTTAGCGCTTGGAACATTGCTTCACATATGAGAGCTAAAGCTCCTCACCACAAAGCTATAAGGGGTGGCTACACAAATATAAATAGTTGAGGTAATAAACCCTCACACATAAACTCAAAATGCACAAAATTATTGAAGTTTCCATGAGTACTATATAAAGCTTCAAACCGGAGAGGTATCATAATAATGGTTTTAAGCCTCCCACGTTTCAAAAGTGCCATTGACAAAATCATAGTACTCTCCATGTAAAGTAAGGGTCTTCTTCCCAAACCTTCCTTAACATAAGGGTAAGCCTTTAGGTTCTCAAGAGAAACCTTCACAGCTTCCTGAAAGTAGTTATAGGCCGAAGAAATTAATAATGGGGAAGAAAAATAATGTGTTATCAAAAGAATTCAAAATGTATCTCATGTATTGCTTTATTTATTTTTATTTGAAATATATTACTATCTAACTATATTTAAAGTCTTGTTATTTTTTGATATTGTAGTTTAACCTAAATTAGGAATAATTTGTGACAGATTTTATGATATATTGTATGTTTTTATAATATCGAGCAATATTTGAATCATCATGGGTCCTTTCACACTCTATCTTCAAAAAACAAAAGTAATTTGACATTGAATCATTGAAAATAAGTGCAAGTTATTTTTGACTAGTGGTTGAGAGCTTTGGCCTTCAACAAGAGGTCTTAAGTTCAAATCTTTATACATGTATTGTGTGTTTGAGTTTGCAATTAAATTTGCTCAAATGTCTTAAAAAATATTGCAAATAAATAAATTTTATTATCTCAATAGAATAAAATAATAAGTTTCACTATGTAGTGGTGGGGTTTGAAGCTCACTGACTCCATTAACTTTTATTTTAAATATTATTAGTGCCCAATTTCTAAAAAAAAAATTGACAAAATAAATTTAATCTTACTTCTCCAATTTTGAACACTTTTCTTCATAGGAGAGACCACCATGAGCTTGCTTCATACTTTTTTTTGCAGGAGTGCAGATTTTGACCCAATCCTCTATAAAGTCACTGCTTTCTCGATTTCTCGCACATGAATTCATTACAGAGACGTTATAATATGGGGTGGAACATGAGAAAGTGGGAGAGATGCGTGGACAGTATATGGGCTCATGAAGAACGTGAGAAAGTGTGAGGCTTGGAGCTCGCAGTGAGGGAAGAGAGAAAGCAGCAACCGTTGAGAATGGTCGCAGACATTTTTTCAAGGGACCGAATCCATTGCTCCTCTCTTATACAATTTCTTTGCATTTAATGGTCCCCAACATGCCACTCCAATTCTGATACCTTCTTGCATGTGGGTGGTGAAGTTGAGATAATTAAGGCTAAAAATTGTTAGAGAAGAAAACTTAGCATGCCACTCCAATTCTGATACCTTCGATTAACAAGGACCACCATTTTCTATACCAATATTCAAGGTAGCTCAAAATCCGTTGGCCGATTCCATTTGCTGCAATTATTAAGGATTTAAAATAAAAAAAAGCGAGAAAAAAATATAAACTTTGTCAGAAAGATGAAATTCAAAGCTCAGTAGATCGAAGATTAGATTTTAAAAAAATCTTAAAATCGAATGGCAAAAAAAATAAACGTTAAATTTTAAAAATGGAGCACTATATTAAATTTCTTCAGCAATAAGAGTTTTTATAATTAAAATTTAGATCATAAACTTATAATCAAATCACACTTTTTAGAAAACGTAAACTCATCTCACGTTTTCGAGAAAACGTGAATTGTATTCACTTTTTTTTATAATTTTTTTATTAATTAATTTTTATATAATAATTATTCGTATTTCTCGTATTTCATATTTTTATTTTGTTGATTATTAAAATATATATATATAATTTAGTTTCGTTTTAAGTTAGATATTTAAGATAATTTAGTTCTAATAGTTTATTTTAAATTCTTTTATATAACAATTTTATAATTTTTATATTTAAGAAAAAAATATTACAATTTATATTTTCAATCTAAATTTTAAAAATTAAATAATTATTACATAGTTTATAAAATTAATTAATTAATTAATATTATTTTGATAAAATTAATCTGAAGTAATCTATATATCATAAAAATTTATTAAAAATAAAATTATATCATTTAATTAGCTTGGAATCATGGACTCACAAATGCAATCATAAAATTTGCCATGATGATTAACTTGCTAGACCATAAATCATGAATTTTGTCAACATCACTATAGCTTAGCTTTATCATTATTAATTTTCAACAATCAATTTAAAATTTATAGATTATTTTAATTATTTTTATCAAAAAAAATATTAAAGCTTTGCTAAATTTATAAATTACACTTTAAAATTTAGATTCAAAATCTAATTTATAATATTTTTATTATAAACACAGAAATTATAAAACTGTTATATTAGAAATAAGTAAAAATGAACTGTAAAAAACTAAATTATTTTAACTTCCTCACTCACAAAAAATTAAATTATAATTTAGTATTAATTAAAAAATTAAATTATATTATATTAATATTTAAAATGTAAGACTTAAATTTTATAAATTTAACTTTTTAAAATTTTTTTGTAGTACATGAAATCAACACCTAAAATAAACAAATAAATTGATGACACACAATATCCTTAAACAAAACAAATGCTAGATCAATAAATATTGCATAATTTTAAGTTTCAGATCGGATTAAATTTTGATCAATTTTTTATTATCCTTTTAATCAGAACTGAAGATCCAATTATTCAATGGAGAGGAGATAAAATGTTGACCCTAATGAAAAAATATACAATAAGAAATTTTCATATAAAGAGAGAAAAGAAAGATAGTCTAGAAAAATGAATGGAAAATAGAGATCGGAAGAAAAGAAAAAATTGAAAGAATACATAAAATTTTTTTTGCAATGAAACTAGAGATATAATACAGTGTTTTGACATAAAGTTGATAATTAAATTGATAAGTTGTTCTAGTTGGGAGTTTAAAGATGAGAAGAGAGAGAGAGAGAGAGAGAGAGAGAGAGAGAAGTAAAGAGCACAATCACACATACACACAGAAAAAGAACATAAGAAGATTTACATGGTTCGGTCTTGTCTACATCCACGGCCGCATTATGATCTCACTATATTTCTCACTTATAATTAGCTTAGGAGAAGATACAATTTTTGGGATGCCTCCTATCATGGATTTCCTCTCCTTTTATAGGCTAAGATCAAAGCAGTAGGTTTGGAGGACAAATAATTTTAATTGATCATCTAGCAACCAATTTTGAATTTTAAGTGTGAAACAATTCAATTTTGTTGCTACCTAACTTTGAAAAAAGCAAAAAAATATGTGGAATTTGACTCCACATTTAATAATCTTCCACTTGGAGTCAAAAATATATTAAGTTTTAACACTTTTCTCAATATGCTCTATAATACATATCCACTAATGCTCCTCGTGTGGCGTCTTCATCATCATGTTTTATGAAGGCCAACTGAGGTTATGCATAACCTCAGTTTTGAGATGGTCACCACCTTGGTCAACATATCTACAAGATTCTTTGTTATATGAATCTTCCCCAGTTATGGAGTTCTATCATCAATTAGTCCTCTGATGTGATGATATCGTAGCTATATGTATTTTGTTCTTGCATGAAAAATTGGATTCTTTGCTAGGTGGATATCACTCTGACTGTTATTGAAGAGGGTGCTACTTGTTTATTTTTTTAGTTATTGTAGAAAATTCTTTAGCCATATCATCTCTTTATCTTCTTCTGAAACTATCATATACTCGGCTTTAGTTACGGATAGCGAGACACTCTTTTGCAGTCTAGACATCTAACTAATTGCAGTTCCTCCAAGTGTTAACACATAACTGATGTGCTCTTGCAACCATCTAAATCTCTTCTTAGAGTATCCTTGTAGAATTAGTTCATTGTTTTTAAAGTAAATAGCTATATTTGAAGTACCTTTTAAGTATCTTAAGATCCACTTCACGGCTTCCCAATGCTCCTCTCCTGGGTTAGACATAAATCTGCTCACAACTCCCACTGCATGAGTTATATTTAGTCCTACATACCATAGATAAATTAAGCTGTATATGCATATAGCACCTTCTCCATGCACTTCTGCTCTTCTTCAGATTTTGTTGGCTGCTTTTAGATAGCCTGAAATAACTACCAAAGGGAGTCTCTCTTGGCTTCGCATTTTGAACATTGAATCAATTCAAAACCTTCTAGATGCAGTTCTCCTAGGATAACTCCAAGGTATCTTTAGATTTATCTAGAGTAATCCTCATGCCAAAGACTCACTTTGCTACTCTCAAGTCTTTCATTTCAAACTCCTTTGATAGTTACTTATAGAACTAATTAATTTTTGTTATGCTTGCTCCTACAACCAGCACATCATCAACATAAAGCAACAAAATAATGCAAGACTTGTCTAATCCCTTGATGAAGCAATATTGCACATGAAGTCTTCAAATTTTGTATACCATCTCTGGTGCTTTTACCCTTTTGAAGCTTGCACTAAATTTTCTTTTTTGGAACAACAAACCCTTATGGTTGTTCCATGTAGATCTCTTCCTCGAGATCTCCTTGAAGAAAAATAGTCTTCACATCTAGCTATTTCAGATATAAGTCTTCAACTGCAACAATACTTAAGGCCATTCTGATGGTAGTCATCTTTACCATTGGTGAGAACACCTTTGTGTAATTGATCCTGTGTAGTTGCTGAAATCTTTTGACCACCAATCTAGCCTTATATCTTTGCTCCCATCAAACTCTTCTTTCACTATATATACCCACTTATTCTACAATACTTTCTTGCCTTTGGGTAATAGGTCTAATGTCTAGGTTCTATTCTTCTCTAGAAAGTTCATCTCTTCTTTCATGACTTTCTTCCACTAGATTGAATCTCCCACCTACAATGCTTCCAATTAGTGCTCCCCATTATCATCAATAATAGATAATATAAAGATATAGAATACCATTAGAGATTATCTTCTAGATTTTTCCTCAATGTCATAGGAGAAGATGGCTCTTGAGCCTCTTATATATGGCGTTTATATCAATACTAGAACCTTTTGATTTTTTATTAGTATTTTTAATATTGATATTATCAAGGATGACTTCTTCATGCTTCTCCTCATGCTTCATAGCTATTTCTGATATATCCTTATATAGCTTGTGTTCATAAAATGTTACATCTTTGGTTCTTATGACTTTCTT
The DNA here is from genome assembly GCA_021442155.1 of Cymbidium sinense. NCBI lineage: Eukaryota > Viridiplantae > Streptophyta > Magnoliopsida > Asparagales > Orchidaceae > Cymbidium > Cymbidium sinense. The sequence goes on from CM038226.1 coordinate 7,913,930, forward strand.
ATTTTAGTCATCTCAAAATCTAAAAATAGCATGAGCCATATCAATGGGTTATTAGTGCATGACTTTTTTTTATTTTTTATCCTTATATAACTATTTCGATTTATTTATTAGTTAATTAGAAAAATTAGCTAATTAGGCCTTAATTACTTTCCTAAATTAATTAAGGGTTAATTAAGTGCATGAACAGAAATTAAACCAATTAATTAAATTCATTTGTCATTGATTAATAGTAATGATATTTAGGGAATGGGATTGGGACATTCTTCCTAACCTTTTCTAAGTTTCCTTACTTTCAAGAGAATTGATTAGGGATTAATTGATTAATTAAGTGCTTAATTAGTTTAATTAAAACTTAAAATGAATATGAACCTAATCAATTGATTGGGGGGTAGGCCTTTAGGTGTTCAATAGTTTAAAGATAGTTAAGAAAATCATGGTTAGCTCACATGTGTGGGAAAATCATAAGTGTACTTAATTAAGTTTCTTAAGCTTAATTAACTATTAATTATGAGCCAATTGCATTAGGCCCTTTCAATTGATAAGATCATTGTTAATCTGCTTTTCAATTCATTTGCATATCACATTGACTCATAATTATTTGGTTAATTACCTTAAGGTAACATAAGTAAAGGTAAATTAATTGATTTTATTCATACCTTAACTTAATTAATCCATAAAATCAACCTAATTACCTCTCATTAAACTAAATTAATTCACAAACATGGAAAGGGGTTAGGGTCAGTAAATTTTCTCTCATATCTTTAAATCAAATTGAAATATGAAATAAAAAATGACATTAAAAAGCATTGGTTTATTTTAAATGATTTTATTTGATATGATTATCATTAGGAATTATTTTGATTGAATGGAACATGTGTCTTATGTCTTATTATTCCTCTCCAATCATATTAAATGATGTGTGTCATGTGATTCCATGCATTCATGTTTTCACAATGTTTAAATTTAAATGAATTTCCTTTATGTCAAGCTTGCATTTGTTTATTAACCTATGAATATGTGTGGCTATCATCACTATTAAATCAAAATTATTTTCAAAAGTTTATAAGTCAACTATAATATTTGGAGTGATAATAGTTATAGATATATATAAGCTTGCATGTGGTTATGGCTTAGAACATGTGATATGGAGTTCTCTTTCTTTAATATATATCAATTTACATAAAGTTTGAATGTTAACAAGTGTATAGCCCATTTGAAAAGGATACAACATTTGTTTGAATTCATTCCTATGTATTTCTATGCTATAATTTAGATAAAACTTTAGCTTAAATATATAAATAATTCAATTGAAAGAAATACAACTTTTGCATGATTTTTCGTTCTTGTATTCATTTGTACATTCATGTGTATTAAAGAATAGTGGGTATATCTAGTCTGGATATTCCGATGAAGTGAGGGTTTAAGTAGCCCCAAGGAGGTCTTTACTTCACTCCCCTGGTTAATAATGATAAAGTATCCGCTTAAAATTTTCACACACTTGTATGTGCATTTAGCTAATGAATGAAAATCTTCTTTATAACTTTAGCTCACATGTATAAATAATTCAATTAAAAGAAATATAACTTTTATATGATTTTCCATTCTTGTAGTCATTTATACATTCATGTGTATTTAAGAATAGTGAATACATCTAGTCTGGACATTCCGGAGATGCGAGACTTTAAGTAGCCCAAAAAAAAGGTCTTTATCTCACCGGTTAACAATGGTGAAGTATTTTCTTTAAAATTTTATACACTTGTATGTACATTTAGCTAATGAATGAAAATCTCCTTTTCAACTTTAGCTCTCTTGTATAAATAATTCAATAGAAAGAAATATAATTTTTTCATGATTTTTCATTCTTATAGTCATTTGTACATTCACGTATTCAAGAATAGTGGGTATATCTAGTTTGGATAGTCTAGAGATGCTTTTAAGTAGAGAGGTCTTTACCTCACCTATGGTTAACAATGGTGAAGTATACATTTAAAACTTTTATACACTTAAATGTGCATTTAGCTAATGAATGAAAATCTCCTTTTAAACTTTAACTCACATGTATAAATAATTCAATTAAAAGAAATATAACTTTTGTATAATTTTCCATTATTGTAATCATTTGTATATTCATGTGTATTCAAGAATAGTGGGTATATCTAGTTTGGACATTCAGGGATGCAAGTCTTTAAGTAGCCCCAATGAGGTCTTTATCTCACCGGTTAACAATGAAAGTACTTACTTAAAATTTTTATACACTTGAATGTGCATTTAGCTAATAAATGAAAATCCCATTTTCTACAAAATACACATATGCATCTTTCATTTTAAGTGTGCCAAAAATATGTTGTATGTATAGATATACTTAAGATTAATACCATATGCATGTTATATGTGATGGAAAAGAATAATTAAATATATGTCACATGATAGTAATTCAATCAAATTAATCTTAAGATGCCTTCATATTGAATAAAATTATTTAAAGTGAACCTAAACTTAAGACTAATTTAAAATATGTAATAAGATATTTAATAAAGAGAACTAAATCAAATTAACATGATTTAGAAATGACTTAAGGCAGGGATGAAAGAGAGTGATCCTCTCTTTTTATTCTCTTTATAACACTTCGTTGCTAAGTATAAGTCAAATGAAATAAAAGAAAATACTAAGTAAAATTTTCAAATCAATTAAATCACCTAAAGTGAGATCAACCTCTTATGATTAAACATCATTTCATATTTAAAAAATCATAACAATGCTTAGTTAAGGTATACCACACAAGCCTTAATATACACACATCAATTAAGTCACCACTTCTAGCTTTATGTTAGGGCAGTGCATGGTATGATGTATGTTTGATTTTATGATGTATTATTTTAAACTCGATGTTAGGGTGTATGTTTCATAGACTGGATGTTAGGTCGTAATTAGCCTAATCATATTTTTTGAAGGGGATTATGCTTAACGTGTGCTTAAAATAAATATAAATACTCTATTTTGCAGATTTCTTAACCACTAAGCATAATCCAAATTAGGACAGGTGGGCTTAGTTAACCATGTGCATGGAGCTAACTCCAAATTATTCATATAACTGCTTGGATTGTATGATGTATTTAGCTAACACTTATTTTGTATGTGTAGTTAGATTTACCTTTTTCTATTTTTAATGTAATTTTATATTAGGAATTAGGATTAGTGTTATGTGGGGGGCAAGCATGAACATTAGCTAGAAGGTTTAGTCTTGGGGTGCCATAGCTTACCAAATCAAAAGAAGCAAATCAAATGAAGAAATGAAGGAGACATGAAAAAGAAGATTTGAAGACCCCGCTAATATTTATCATTTGTAAATTGTAATTATTCTTTCATATTTCGGTTGTATAAGGGTAGAGCTCGACTACCCATTTCTTTTTTCAGGTTATACGGTGGTACCCGACTGCACCGACCTCTTATTCATTTGCATTAGATTTATAAAATTGATTGATGTTATGTTTAAATTGTGCAATATAAATGGCATGCCTTTTTCATAATTTCTTTATGAATGATGTCATAATGTGTGGTCTGGATCCAATTAGGCTCTTAAGGACAAATAAATCTTTTACCCAACTACAACTCATAATTATAGTTTTAAATAACTTATAACCTCACACAAAACCTAGGTATTAAATCAAGATAATTAAAAATTTTAGCAACCCCTTAACTAAATGTTGTATGACCATGCATTCATATTATCTCACTCCTGTTAACAGAGGGTTTCCATCCTTGCACAATAGGAGAAAACTTGACCTTTGAGGGTCTCCTCTGTGGTGGAAAATACCTATTTCTCTCTGATTTAGCACATAATCTCATTTCAACATGCATTTAGGCATATAAAAATCCTATGGCCTTTGTCAAAATGAAGTGTCAAAAATCAAATAAAAATAGAAAAGATTTGCATTAGACTAAGTCATTGCTCATACTTCACATGCTCTAGTCTCTTTGGGAGTGAGTTTAATGACTTTAGTCTCTTTCTAAATAAAAATATCCTAACTATCTTGCAAAATCATATGACTTGACCACATGGTTTCAAAACATAGGAAGAGTTAGCTGGCTTCCACTCTTTGTGGTTATAAGTCCAACAGTCAGATGGTTTACTCTCGCTTGTGGAGGTAAATCATATACTCATTTTCACTTAAATTTAGGTCGTGCTTTTGCTTATGCTAAAGCTCCCTAAGTTTTAGGATCTGAGGTAACTATTTCTTTCATGCTACAAGCATAAATCCTCACCTCTTAGGCTTTTCCACAATCTTTGATGATCGATTTTTAGCAATAATAAAATTTAACTCAAATAAATATTTTTTTCAATTTCAAACATATAAAGCCCAACTATAGGATAGATTGGAATGCTCACTAGATTTTCTAATATCATGAGCATTCTCTACTCATTTCTTTTAGCTTCGATAATAAGTCTCTCCTTTTGATCTATCTCGATTGATTTTCCAAATATAACCAATTTATTGATAGTCTTACCCTTGAAATCTTTGGAGAAAATAATTGCTTACTTTAATCTTTGGAGACAATAATTCACATTCCTTAAGTTGTAATTAACTATGGGAGCTTGCCCCCATAAGGAACTTTAGAACCCAGTTTAATATAAACCCTGCTTTATTTATCAAAGTAAAGTAGGGGAAAATCTCTGATACATTCGAAGACCCATCATGCCTTAGGAGTCCTTATTAGGTGATTAGGTTCATTGAATGGTGATGTCTCTATCTTTCAAGATAATACATCATACCTCAATGATGTACTTGATCACTTTAATAAGTACCCCCTCAGATCTGCATGGTGTCCCCCACACATCGAAAAATAAACACCACAGTGTTCAAGCTTGAGCTTATTTACCATTATCAAGCTCGAGCTCGATCCGAGTTTGCTTACGAGCTCGGTTCAAATTGGATTATCAAGCTAGTTAATGAGTGGCTCATTTAATAAAATAAAAAAAGCTTTAATTAAGCCTTAATCGAGCTTGTTCATGAGCAACTTGTTGAGAAATATATGTGAGGTGTATCATTTAAAGCTTATTAAGTCTAAGAAAATAATAATTTAAACAATATTGTTCACTAACAAACCTTAATTGAGTCATAATCAAGCCATAATTGAGCTCCTTAGTGAGCTTGTTCACAAGCATTAAACGATAATGATCATGAACATAAATGAACCGAACGACGAGTTGTAGAAGCTTGCTCATTTAGCAATCGAGTATTTACATAAGTGTTCAAGCTTGTTTGATTAGTTAATCAAACGATCATGAATGAGTCGAGCCACGAGTAGCTTATCGAATGCCGATTCATTTGCATCCCTAACGATGCGACACCGCCACCGGCATACCAAATGCACCCTTAAACTCTTCAATTTGAAGCCATTTTAAATGACTTACTAGTTCAATGAACATTTAATTAAAATATAAATCTTTTCTCACTAAAGATTATTTTATTCAAAATAAATTTTTAGATATATATTCGTATAATTCATTAGATCAATTATATACATTAATATCAAATTTCTCAATTAAAATTCATAAAATATTTTTTATTATATCACATGAATTTTAAGAACACCAACATGAACTTTTATTTATTACATATTAGCTTATTATGAAAAATAAAATTTTAAATTTTTTAACTATTATGAAACCATAATATTTGCATTGATTTAGTATAAATTCCAACATCTAAATTTTGTTGGCATATTTGACCAAAATTTAATATATGAGCTGACCTTTTTTAGATTAGCTTTAAAAAAAAATTTAAGACGTAAATTTCTATCACATATATATTTCTAATGGCATATACATATCTTAATATTTTATTATACATCCTATAATTGTTACGTGCAAGAATATTCATGATGGCTGAGAGAAGGTGATTAACATTTTAGCTTTATACGAAGATTCATCACACACATACACAGAAAAAGGAATTGTAGAAGACAAAATGTATTTTTACATGGAAAACTCCTCAAAGGGAGAAAAAATCATAGGGCTTTGCCCAATTGAAATAGTTAAACTAGTATATATAACTGATTACAAATAATGCTCTTCCTTATAGCTAGGATAAGAGTTGATACAGTAGACATGAATTATAGAGAGCAAACTCTAATATAAGTGATGGCATGAGCTGACTACATGCTTTGACTTTATAGATGACGTCGTGTGTCAACAACAAAAATCGATCATATAGGCAAAAACGTGAGTCAACAGGGTGCATCAACCATATGTGTGATGACATTCATAAATGTTGCTGGCAATGGTGTCAATTGATGATAGTATAGTCAGATGATAATAGTTAATACAATATAGTTGGTCGATAATGATGATAGCTGATGGTAAACCGGTCAGAAGTGGTCAAAATAGTCTAATGAAGTTAGTCTAGAAGGGATCCAATAATAATGGTTGTATGGCGATATGGTAGTGTTATTCAGGTGATGGGCTATCAATAGTGGTTAGGAAATAGCTGCATGGCGGTGATGTGATGAGCGGTAGGGGCGTGGTAGATATTAGTCGAGCACGGGACCAACGATCGTGATGGTGGCGGCGCCAGTGTGGTGACAACTAATGACGATGGTTGGGTGGCGATGCTTGGGTGCTGGTTTAGTGACAACAGTCGACAACAGTTCAAAGATGGAGGTTCGACAGCAACGGTTGGACTACCAGTCTGATAGCAGTAGCCAACGACGGTTTGACACAGTTGGTCAAACAGCGAAGAGTGGTTGGTGACGCGGCCGGCGATCTAGTGGAGGGGTTTGGGCTGTGACGGTCGGACGGCAATGGCTAGGCAATAATCTAGTAGCAGTGGCTGACAATAGTGGATGGGCGATGCTCCAGCAGCGGCAGCCGACATCAATATGATGATGGTGGTTGAGCGGTGATCCAACAACAGCGGCTGGTGGCAACCCAATGACTGTTGGGTGGCGGCGACTGTCGACGACCGACGATAATCATGTGATGGAAGGCAACTCGATGACAGTTGGGTAGTAGTGTCCGATGGCCATCCGATTGTGGCTGCTGATGGCTATCTTGCGATGGTGGTTGAGTGGTGCTCTGATTGTGTTATGAGATTCTTCAAGAGTAAGAGCTCCCTTTTTTCTCCAGCTTAGGTCCTTTTATATGAAGAATGGTGAGCTATTTATAAATTTTGGGAGTAATATTTCTTATAAATATAGACAAAATCTGAACCGCTCCATCAAATGGCTCAAACTGATCCCCTTGACATTGAGATGCATTTAAAGTATTTGAATGTCCAAATAAAGTTATAATTTAGAGATCTTAGACTTGTTAGATTCATCTCGATGAGATGCTCGATTTGACTATAAATAAGTTATGTTGGAAGCTATTTAGGGATCTAAATGATATTCTAAATTTTTAATTATATTTTAAGTGCTTAATTTGGATTTGAACTCAAACCGAGTTGCTTTTGATCCCATCGAGATGATTATATTGGCTCTATGATGGCCAAAGAGAGTTTGAAAGATTAAGATTTTGATTTCAAAAGATATTCAATCACTCAAACATCAAGATTCGTGCTTAAATTAGTGAAATTTTCAAATGATATGTTAATAATAAATATTTTTAATTTTATTAATTTATTTGTAATTCAAAATTATATACCTTTACATCATTTAAATATCACAACAAATATTATATGTTAGTTTTTAAGTTTATTCTGAACAAAATTGGGTTCAAATATTCTGATTTGTAATCATTTCATTAAATATTTTTAAAAATATTAATAATTATTAATCATGAGCCATCAGCAGATTTAGAGCACTTGTATTAGTTTATTTGAAAATAATTTTGTAGCTTATGCATTAGTTATTAAATAAAACAATTTGTTGAAGTCTCAATGTCTCATGTAGCTTCATTATGACATGAATAGTTTCTGAAATATATAGTTTTAATAATAGGATTTGTAGTTGATCATATTAGCAATCATATGAACTTACTTTGTATCACTGTTGGAAAGTTTTGTAAGAGATTTTTATGATTTGTAGACATATTTACATAATAAAATCTATTGTAGTATGTGAAAGAATTTATGGTAATTTTATTTTATGAACTTCTCTTACATTGCATTGCTTCTTAAATAAATCAAATTATAGAATAATTCCTTGAAATATTCTTGTGTCTATTTACTAGTTAGATTCGAAGTTTCTTAATCTGCTTGATTATATCTACATAACAGTAGAGGAAAAAAAACCTTATATAATAATATTCGGCTTTCAATCTAATATTAGGCAAATTTCAAATGCATCAATATAAATTAATAATTTAGTCAATATAAAACTTAATATACATAACTCAAAAAACATGTACATCCACTGCAAAGTCATCATTTTCTTTATAAAGTTGATCAATTTTATCTCAAATTTTTCATAAATTACTTAATAATCAATCATAAATGCCTTGCAAATCTATTGGCAACTTAATAAAAAAAATATTGTTGTTAATATAACTTCTGCTTTTTACACACTTACAAATAAAAGACATTTTAACATACAGGGTTACGTGATGATCAGAGTTTTGCTCACAAACCCGACGCCGACCTCTCCGCGGTTGCTCTTTGCGTCGTCAGTGAATAAAGCCATGATTTGCTACTGTCTGGTTTGGCTTCAAATGTTCATCCTGACTGGCTTGATGGGAAAATCACCTTTCCGCTAACCTAAACTCCGCTCCTGGGATGGATCTGACGAAGGCTGATGCCCCTCTCGGTAAGTTCGTTCCTTCATCCAATACTCCAGCCCCCGCTGTGAAATCCTTCAAGGACGCTTTATCTGGTAACAATCATTCCCCTTCTGAATCGGTTAACTTAATTGCCGAGGAATGCCAGCCGTGATGTGTTCAGACATGGATGTAGAAAAATTAGCTAAACCATTCAATATTCACTGATTGGGAAATTTAATTTACGGAGACCCATCTGATAAGATTCGGCTTTCTTTCATAGTCTAAAACTTTCGGTTCCTTTTCTAGGGTCGATTGACCCTCGGCATGTGCTTATCCAACTAACTAATGATCCGGACTATTTGAGAGTGTTTGCACGCTTCTTACTTAGTTTATAATTGTCAAATGCGCTCCTTAAGTGGTCGCCTAGTTTTGATGTTAAGGAAGAGTCCCCATTGTCCCAATTTGGCTATCTTTCCCTAACATGCGATTCATTTTGTTACACATCAAGTGCTATTTGCCGCGGGGCTATATTTGAGTACAAATAGATCGGGCCATGGCCGTGAAATCCCTTGTTCGGGTTTTAGTTGAAATAGATATTACCAAAAGCACCCTAAAGAAGATAGGCTTTAAAAAACTAGGCTATAACCAAAAGTTGAATTTGAAAACTTTCCGCCGCCCATTGCAAAATTCATGGGCATGAAAACTCGATTGTTTTATTCTCCATCCTCGCCTAAAAAAAAAGAATAAGTTATCGATTCTCCTTACCAAAAGATCAACCTACTAAAATGGCCTATGTTCCCAAAATCAACCACACGGACACAAATCAATAAACTTATCGCTTACACCTACCGATTCGCAAAAAAAAGGGCTTCATAATGAATTAGTGGAATATCATGATACGCCTGAGGGGAAAGGGTTAACCCAGTTGAAATTGTACCTAAAGACAACTTATTGCCCCAACCCAATCTTGACATTTACCCTACGACCTAGCTCAAAGAAACAATGGTGATGACCTTGAAGAAAACAAGAGATACTCATGGCTCTTTGACATCAACAAAACAAACGGATTGAGGAACCCCTAGTTTTAGAAAAACATCCAACTCATATAATCAAAATGGAGATTGGAAAAATCACCACCTCCACTATCGTCATATAGATAGATACGCTAACCTATCCTCTCAACAAATTTCGCATAATCGAAGGGGAAATCTCTATCACCATTCCATTAATTACCAGGCTAACATGAATTTTTTAAATTATTCTCTTTCATGGAGATACAGAGACGAAAGACCTTTCCAAACAGTTTCCTACAAAAGAAGTCAACAAATCCTAGAAGCTCCACTAGATCTACCGGATCCGCCTCCACATCTCTTAAAAAATGCAATTAGGTTTTCTTTTAGACTTCCTTATCCATATTCCTTATTATGCTCTTCAAATTTCTTTTGCATCATCGTTATGATTAGGTCTATTATTTGGAATATTCGTGGTATTGGGACCCTAATGCATAATAGGGTTAGAAGCCTATGTCGCACTCACAACGCCTCACTCCTTATTATAGAACCTCTTATTCATTCTTCCAAGATTGCTAATGTTGCTCGAAAATCGGTTTCCAAAATTTTTCACAACATTAGCAATAAAATTTGGTGCTTCGGAAACTCAATCACTATCACCATCCTAGAAGATCATAATCAATTGATTAATGTTCTCATCTCTTTAGGGGATTTCTCGGGCTCTTTTATTTATGCCGCTTGAGGCGAAACATCCTCTGGAATAGCTTAAGATCCTTTGCCTCATCTCTTTACCTTGGCTTGTTGGAGGTGATTTCAACACTATTCTTACGACAAAAAGAAGGGGCTCCTCTAACACCCACTCCATGGAAGATTTCGTGAATATGATCCTTGATTGTAACTTAACCGACATCGGTTTTTTAGGTTCTAACTTCACTTGGAACAACTCCAGACTTTGGCAACGCCGATCGATCCTATTTAACTCACTGGATTGACCAATGGCCAAACACCAGTGGAACATTTGAGTAGAACACTGATCACCTCTTATTTGTATGAACCCCACCTCTTAGCATTCCTTCCCCCCTTTAGATTTCAAAACATGTGGATGCAACATAATGACTTTTGAATGTTGTCTCTATGAACCGATGGCTCCCATTCACCCCGACAACTGTTAAAGGTATGATCCGCTTTTGGCTCAAACTTAAGCGACTCAAACAAATTCTAAATTGGTGGAACAAACATCATTTTAAAACATTTTGCTAATTTAAAAGTATGGAAAATTTGGTTTGTTCTCTTGAAGAAGCAATCATCATGGACTCGAGCAAACATGACCAACTTAAGGAAGCTATAAATTAAATTTCAAAATATGGAAGAAACTTATTGGCCAAAAGCGCTAGTAAACAAATAAGACGAGTAAATACAAAATATTTTCACTCTTTTCAAAAAAAAGAAAAGTTCTAAACTCTATTAAAAAAATTAAAATGAGAATGGCGTTGGATCATCAAAGAAAGAATTACAAGACTTCCGGTAACCATTTTAAAAATTTACTTAATACCAACCCCAAACTTATTGATATCTCCAATCCTCACTTGATTCCCTCCTTGATCACCTCTGAGCAAAACAATTTACTCACATTGCTTACTAAGTGAGAGATACAATAGCATGAACTCGGACTATCGGCTGACGATGGGTTTACTACCCATTTCTTCCAACATTGCCGGGTCCACTATTAAAACCGATTTGATTAATGCGGTTTTGATTTTTTTGAGGGAAACCCCTTCCTAGAGCCTTCGCTAGTACCTCCATCATTCTTATCCCTAAAATTCAAACCCGGAATCACGGGTGATTTTAGACCTATTAGTCTTTGCACCTTTTCAATAAATTAATTGCTAAACTAATCTCTAATTGAATTAGGCTGCAATATTATCTCCTAATCCCGGATTTATGAAAGGTAGAGCTATTTCATAACATCCTCCTTGCCCAAGAATTAATCCATGACATCAGCGTTCCCACGGAGGTGGAAACATTATCTTCAAACTTGATATACAAAAGCTTTTGACAATCTATCTTGGGACTTTTTATTTAAGATTCTTCACCTTTTTGGGTTCTCTGAAGTGATTATTCATCTTATTAAAAATTGTGCCACGAATGCTTGGTTTTCTGTGATCATCAATAGTGAGTCGACCGATTTTTTCACATCTACCCATGGCTTGAGACAAGGAGACCCTCTTTCTCCTACTCTTTTTATCATTGCTGTTGACTACCTATCCAGGTGTTTGAATGATATTTTCTTTTATAAACCTAACTTGCTTTATAAAACTCGTGGTGGCATTCCCGTTTCTCATCTTAGTTTTGCAAATGACTTTATCATCTTCTGCAATGCTTCTATCCCACATATAAAACAATCTTGAAATTGCTTAATAATTTTGGAAGGAAAGTGGATTATTTCTTAACAAGACAAAATGTTGCTTTATTCCTTCATCCAAAATTGCCATCAATAGGATTAACCATATTCACGAATCACTAATTTTAAGCAACATCGGGCCTCTTAAATACCTTGGTGCTCCTCTTTTCAAAGGACAAAAAAGGTCACATCATTTCGATGATATAATCCAAAAGATCTCTAATCGTATTTCTTCTTGGGAATATAACTTTCTCTTTTGGTAGGCTTACACGATTAAGAGCACCCTCAATTCCTTACCTATTTATCTCATTCAATCTATTTTGCCTACAAATTCTATCATCAACGGATTGAGAGGCTTATAAATAAATTTTTTGGGGCTCTAACACTTCTACCAAAAAAATGCATTGGTCCAAAAAATGTTGTGGCTCCTTCAAGGAAGGCGGTCTGTAAAGACTATTAAAGATACAATCAGCATTTTCATACAAACTTTGGTGGAACTTTAGATGCAATAATAACCTTTGGGCTAACTTCATGAATGTTAAATATTGCCAAGGAAGCACCCTATAACTTATTCCTACAATTCTAGAGACTCTCACCTTGAGAAGATTATGTAGCATTAAATGGATGGCCGAGTCACAAATTACTTGGGGCATAAATTCCGGCAACTCTTATTTTTGGCAAGATAACTGGATTGGTATTGGGTCCATTGACGAATTACTTTCTTCGCATTCTACTGATACCATTAGAGTTAACTCATTCTGGCATAATAATAAGTGGAATATGTCTAAACTCCTTGAATACATCCCCTCCTCTATAATAGATAAGCTTAATTTCATTCAGATCTCCTCCCAACAAGGATCGGATCCTATTTAAACTATCATGAATGGTGAATTTAATTTAAAAATGTTTGGATATATAATAAAGAAATGTTGAAATCTAATGTCATGACAAAATATGGCATAACAATATTCCTACTACTTACTCCATTCTTGTTTGTATTCTTAAGAACTTTATCGGATTCCTTAATGTGGAACAAAGGCTTCCACTTACCCTCTAAATATTATTGTTGTTTTCACATCAAGAGGTTAATCATCTTTTGTTAATTATTGTCAAGCGTGGCGTGGTATGATGATCTTTTAACAATGACCTTTTCAATGGTTCCTTATCCATATACCAACTCCTTGATATTTATTTTAAAACATCCCTAAAGGTCACATCAAAATTACAACCGCTAGTATTATTATTTGGTTTATATGGATGGCCGTAAAGCCAAACACAACGGTATATGAATCACGAAAAATTATGGCTAGAATAAAATACAAAATTAGTGAGCTATTTAATGCCAACATAATTAAGCGAAAACACTTCAAAGGTTGTATTATTGTCGCCAAATTAGGTCTTCATCTACCTATTCAACTATATGTCATTTAAAAGGTAGTTTATTGGGTTAAACCCAAAAACAATCTTATTAAAATTAATCTGGATGGTTGGTTAACCGTAATGGTTACTGGTGGTGGTATTTTTAGAAACTACAGGTAAAGCTCTTTATGCTTTTGCTTTTCCTCTACAAACATGCTTCCATATCGAACTTATGGTGGTACTATGCCCTTGAGATTTGCCTTCAACAAGGTGGTTTAACATCTGGATTGAAGTGGATGCTTTGCGATTGACCTCTTAACTTCTACGAAAGCTAGTAATCAATTGTTTTACGTGCTCAAGCATATCAACCCTCCTTTCTAAATTCTATAAGATCTCCCATGTTTGGAGGGAAGGCAATGCATGCAATTACTAGCAAACTTAGGTGCTAAACAATAGAGCTATCTTTGATAACTTAACTCTACCTCATCATCCGAAGGCCTATTAACCTTGATCGACTACCCTATTGTAGAGTATAAGATTCTATATTTTTGTATTATTAACTGACGGCCCAACCCCCTAATTTATTTTCATGTTCCGGTTCTATCCACTAATAGATGTTCGATTGTTCTTTAATTATTTTTCTGGTTCCTTTAATTTGGGATCTGTTGTTTGGTCAAGTGGAGCCTTGTTAGAACTTATATGGAATTTTAAATGGGTTGTTGGTGTTGGATTCTCAGATATGCGTAAAACCTATGGTAGATAATTTTTTTGGTATTGGTTGGTCCGATAAGGTATTTGTTATCTTGGTTTTGTTGATGGGCTATCTTATTTGAGTAATGTCTCGTTGGCCCGGTACATCGCTAGATGTTTCGATTTTGTTTGTTTTTTTTGGTTCCTTTATTTGGGGCTTGCGGTTGTTTGGTCATCCGTGGAGCCTTGATTTTTTTCATGTTATTTCTAACCAATCGCTAGATGTTTCGATTGTTCTTTATTTGGTTTCGAGGTTCCTTTAATTTGGGCTTGGTTGTTTATGAACTGGAGCCTTGTTAGACCTTATGGAATTTTAAATGGGTTGTTAGTGTTTGGATTCTCTATATGCGCTAACCTTGGCGATAAGCTTTTGGTGTTGGTCCGATAATAATCTGTATATATGTTATCTTGGTTTTGTTGGACTGGCTACCCTATTTAGTATAAACTACATGTCTCTTGTTTGTATTGTTTGACCTTCTCCAACCTTTTTTTTTTTTTTTTTCATGTCTGGTTTGCCCTGCTAGATGTTTCTGATTTTCTCTGTTTGTTTTCTGGCTGGTTCCTTTAATTGGGCTTGTTGTTTGTTTGGTTGATCGGAGCCTTGCTTTTCACCTTATATGGAATTTTAAATGGGTTGTTGGTGTTTGGGATTCTTGTTAAGTGCAATATGGCTTAATTGTTGGGGATTCTACCGTGGCTCTTTCGACTGCAATCCCATTGCTTCTGTTAGTAGTATTTGGATTGTGTTGGAATTGAATAACTTTCATTTTCGATTCTCTCTTATCCTTCGTTGGGGCATTGTCTCTGCTGTTGATGTCTTGCTTTATACCGAAGCTGTCGCTTTGCTTTTTCCTTATACACTAAATTGATTCAGTGATACCTTCATTGTTGAATTTTGTCCTTACAAAGATATATGTCTCAAATGACAATCACCAATAGCTCCTATCTGTTTGTGGGATAGGATGGTCGTGAGGATTTCACTTCACTTTGGTTGGTAGTTGCATTTTGTGGTATCCTTCCATGTTTGGATGCTCATATTTGTATTGCCCCAAATTCCGTGAATGAGAGCCTTCTTTATCCCTCTTCTTCACTATTTCAAATTATCCCCATTACATTTGTCCACTATTATCTAATTGGCAAACTTGTCTTTTGATTTTAAACTTGTGTGTTTAGCTCTTTTGTAGGTTGCTTAGATGTCATGGACTCTTTCTCCTTCCACTTTCCGACCTTAATTCGCTCATTGCCTTCAAATGGTTTGCTCGAGTTACTATTTTACTCTTAATAGTTTTATGCTCTCTTTGGATTTTGGATGTATTTAGCTTGGGGTTTTTCTCCTTAGGTTGATTGTAGCTCTTTGAGTTAGTGTAACCCCTTTAAGGATCTTGTAACCTTGGTTTTGTGGCAATAAAATACCCCAGATAATGGGGTTTCAAAAAAAAAAAAAAAAAAAAAAAAACATTTTAACATACATAGCATATAATATATTCAATACAATCATCATAATAAATAAAATTATCATACAACATCATAGATATCTATCATACATCAACAAGACAATCATCTAACACAACCGGACCAAAATAAATTTATATTTAATAACACATGAAAGAGATTATGAGGAAGTTTATAGCTTATTGAATAAATTCTATGAAAATTAGGGAAATTGTCTTTTCATTTTTAACATTGGCTAACATTTATCCATGAGGTCGTCATTTTTGAGGCAAATAGTGAAATAATGGTATAACATTCACACGATGATTTAAAAAAAATCTAAATATTTTGAAATTGATCGCCCAAATGAACTCACATTAATAGTACTGACTATCGACTTATTTTTTTTCAGATAAGGCAAATTATAAGCCAATTTGTTAGTGATGCTAGTGTTGACCTTCATGTATATCACACAAGCTAAGTTGAATGCACAATGAAATAAGTGGGTGATAGGCATGAGCCGCTCGATCAACCTAGGGATGTCAGCAATTAAAGTCACTCAAATATCACTCAGCAAGATGCAATGAAGAATGTCTCATGTGCTAAATGGACTCAAATAGCTTCAATCGCCATCAAACTTATCTAAACATTATTTGTTCGTGAAATGGATTATGATTATGCCTTCGTAGTATGAAAATTTATTACATGGAGCTTCTCATAATTAATTTGATCGAATATGATAACAACGACATGCTACAAACACACATTCTATAAATCATGCAAAGATGGTCGTCAATGACGTACGAATCATGTTAATTGATTAAATGAGCTACTCTAATGTGTTTAACAAGTCGAATAGACTTAGAAGATATATTTATTTTGTATACAGAAGGCGCATAAATGTAAAATATAAAGTTACCTATGCATGCCAATGACAATTCGAGAAATGCAACCACATATTAAACAGACCCAAATTTGCCTCAACTCATCTCAATATTCTCCGAAGATCTCTAATCTCGAAACGGATTGAATCGTTACATTTCAAACAATTACAAAAAAAAAAAAAAAAACCCACTACAGTTTCAGCTGGTATTTTGCTCTTTCGTTCATATCGCAGGCACAACTCTGATCCCTCTCTCTCCAGCCTCACTGGCGACCTCATCCAAACCGGCAAACCTAGCCATCCTGACAAATTAGCCTGCTCTCTCTCTCTCTCGGTAGTTTACAGAGAGCAAAGATGTTTTTCTTTTTAATTATTTATTCTATTTCTTTCTTCTCCCTCTCTCTCTCTCTCGACGATTTACAGAGAGAAATAAGTTTTTTATTTTATTTTATTTTATTCTCTCTTCTTCTTCTTTTCTCTCTCTCTTTCTCTATCTATCTTTCCGCGGTTTACCGAGAGAAGATAAGCTTTTATTTTTATTTTTATCATTTTATTTTCTTCTTTCGCTCTCTCTCTCTCTCTCTCTCTTCGTTCTCTCTCTCTCCATATTCTGAATATATATATATATATATATATATATAATTGTTATTTTTTATTTTTTTTATTCTCTCATTGTTGCCTTCCTTCTCTCCGTTTCTTCTCTCTCTCTCTCTCTCGCTGTGAGTTCTCTTACTGTGAGTTGTAGAAAAACAAAAAAATAAATCTCTTTCAGATTTCGGCAAAATAAAAAATAAAAAGAAACTGTGAAAAAACATCTTAAATAGAAAAAATTGTGGACTAAGTATAAATTATAATATTGTGAAATCTAAATACTTATATACACCTCTTGACGAGAAAATGCTATTTTGAAGTCAAAGATCTTATATCTTTCTTGGAGAGATTGACACTCTTGACCGATGCCAGATCATCCATACACGCCATTTTGACATGATAGAGAGTTTCATGACTCTCCACCGAGGAGGCCAAAATGATGTCAGAGTTAAGTCGAAAAATACACTTACAGGAAACTTAAATTGGACAAGTGTTTGTAACTAAAATGACTTAAATAAAATAAAAAAAATTTTAAGCATAATATCATATTGAACATATTGCAAAAATAAAATATGATAAAATATAATAAAAAGAAAAAAGATATGAAAATTACAAGGGACTAATGATCATACCTATTAGTGAACACCTAAACAAGATTTCTCCAACCTCCAAAACCCACTCAAGTCTTACGAAAATGAATGTAATGGTGGAGGGGGACTCTCATCCAACTTCTATATATAATGGGAGTAAAGAATCTACTATAAAACTCATCATGTTAGAAGACAAGCACTAGAGGATAAAAAGAGCTTATCTTATAAGATGCTCAAATAGACTTATCACACACATTTAATATACATTTTGTCTTAACATTTATATTTAAAAAGATGTGCAAATGACTTAAATGTAAGACACATCATATTACATACTGAGATCATATTCATAAATATATTATATATGTGCATATAAATAATTTGAAAAGATTGATATTTTCACGCATCACGACGATATTACTCAAATTATTGCAAGCAACTTAGCATTGCAAATTAATCGAGCATGCATATTATAAAGAAAATAAATTCAATTGTAATTCTTTAAGAAGTGTGCAAATACCTCAATTGATTTACACATTTCATGATGAGTGTCTTATGCATAGCATTAATTTCATAAAATATGCAAATTTTATAAATTGCACAAAATTTAATTAAATTGTAAAAAAAAAATTTAATTGGGCCGCTTTATCTATAAGGTGAAGTCGTAAGTCTTACTTAATTAATCCAAGCCTCCTTGTAGAATAGGAGTTGACATGATTAATTCTAAATCAAATGTTCGATCACTAAGAAAAAAATTCAATTTATATATTTGCATACGAGTATCGAAGGTCTAAATAGAGAAATTTTATAACTAAGTTCTCTAATAATGTCTGAGATGATTTAAAAATATCAACCAGAGTGGTCAACATTATCAAAAATATCAAAAATATTTATATTCAATATTCTTAAATTCAAAATCAAAAGTATAAATCTAGATCCAATCTTCTATTATTAAACTAATAGAGTTTAAACTTGAGTAATAAACTAAATGATCGCCCTCAATGATGGTTGAGTTAATTGAAGATATCAACCAGAGGGGTCAACATTATCAAAAATATATAAAATATTTATATTTAATATTCTTAAATTCAAAATCCTCAAAGTATAAATCTATATACAATCATCTATTATTAAACTAATATAGGCGATTTGGAGTAATGAACTAAATGATCGTCCCAATGATGGCCGAGTTGATTGAAGATATCAACCGAGGTCATAATTATCAAAATATCCAAGATATTTATATTCAATGTCATATTCAAAATTTTAAAATATAAATATTAATCGATCCTCTATTATTAAATTAACAAAGTTGAGAGGATCTGAAATAATAAACTAAATGATCAAGCAAACTTATGTACCCCGTTGATGATTGCATTGATTGTAGATTTCAATCGAAGAAGTTTCATATTTAAATAAAATTATCAAGTTATAATGTGAATATTCAATCATTCATATCCCGATGATGGCTGTGTTGAATGAAGATTTCAATCGGAGGGGATACTACCATCAAAATATGTCTAATTTTAAATCAAATTAATATAAATTAAATATCAATTTAAATGAAAAATCTTATGAATTATTAAGCTCAAAATGACTAAATGAAATTTATCAATCTAAAAAACTTAAAGCTAAAATCTATTTACCTATCCACGACTATTTTTTGGATGTGACAAATTAAGAAAATTCTAGCTTATAAAGGAGCTAATGTCAAGTCAAGTGCATAACTATGTTCACTCTCAATCAATCTCATGCTAGTAAGGATGTAGCTCTACATATGTTGCAGTTACGATAAGAGTCCTTTGATCAGGTGGTTGCTTCCAAATGACACTATTATATTATGGTCATGACTATATCCCGTATGCTCCCCAATGGCTATCCCCTTGGAGATGTGAATTATATGATGCACTTGATTGGGAAAAAAATTCTCTGTTAGCTAAGATGAACTTAAACTTGTCTCCTTAGACAAACACCAACCTAGAAGGTATCCTTAGACGACACAATCTATGGATGTTGACAAGGATCCTTCGATCAGGTTGGGTCGACTACCTCCTCTTACAAAGTAGACTAGGGACCATGACAGCCCGGGATGACAGAACCATGGATCTTGATCGGGCGTGTCATCGATTCCCCAACCATCCACTTTAAATTAATATGATGAATTTTATAAATTTATAATTTCATACTCCACATACTATTTCTATACGCTACACATTTAGTGGTTTAACGACTAGCCTCAATTGAAAGTTCTCTCTCAGCTTTGGGAGAGGTAATTAACTATAGGTGTTTGCGCCTATAAGAAACCTGGAACTAGATCTAGAGTCCTCACAAAATGAGAGTGAAATTTCTGGTTAGTGTCTTACCTATTATTCCATCTATTTTCTGAAAATTTGACCAATATTTAATCTACTCTCTTAATTGAGAGATCGGTAGCAAATTTTAGACACTAGTCTTTGATCATAAACCTTCACAAGCAAGCATAGTGTCCTCTATAAGGATGATAAACCCAAAATCTCCTCATTCTTTTAGAAGTTGACTCACATTTCTAGATTTATTTGATCATAACTTAACTAATGATCATCATTTTAATCTCTAAATAGCTTTCAAATGTACTTTTTGCAAATAAAAAAAGTGCACAGCATCACAATATTATATTTAATCATCAATAGTTGAAATGATTGCTTTTATAAAATTAATCGTACAAACCATTAAGTTAATATATGATTGAGATGATAAAGCCCTTACATATATACACATGTTAGCACTTGAAATGTTGACACTATGAGATAAACCTCCACAAATATAAATAGTTGAGTTGATAGATCATTTTCATTATAACCATGTTATCCATGCCTCTCAAATTTTTTTTTCCTTTTTTTGGGATTTTTCAACGAATTTAATCGCAAACTCATACACACAATATATGTGCAAAGACTTGAACCCAATCGACTAAAGTTCGGATGCTCATATTTGCATCATTTCGTGAATGAGAGCCTTCTTTATCCCTCTTCATTATCAATTATTATCTGCATTGTTTACATTTTGTGCACTATCTAATTGGCTCAAACTTCTCTTTTGATTTAAAACTTGCTGTGTTTAGCTCTATTTTTGTAGGTTGCTTAGAAAGGTCATGGACTCTCTTCCTTCGATTACCTAATTGCTCATTGTTTCAAATGGTTTGTTCAAGTTACTATTTTACTTTTAATTGTTTTAATGCTTTCTTTGGATTTTGGATGTATTTAGATTGGGGTTTTTCCTTAGGTTGATAGTTTTGATTTGAGTGTAACTTTTAAGGATAGAACTTATTTTTTACAATAAAATAATGTATAATGGGGTTTAAGACCTCTGGTTGAAAGTCAAATCTCAACCACTAGACTAAGATCTTTGCACTCTCAGGTTGAAAATTAAATAATACCGATAAATAAATACATGAATCCGAACACGCAAATACCTGAAACAATAAAAACATAAATTAATTCACAATATCTTTAATTTAATAATATGCTACTATTTTTGTACGTTCTAGTCAAATATAATTAAAATTTTTCTTTAATAGGCCTAATCCATCATTTAGGGAAGAAAAATAATTTGATATTCTTTTTTGATAAACTTCTTTATTTTTATTTTTGAGGAATAAGTGTTTGTTATTAACTGTTTTTTTGAAAGCATATAAAAAGAATAAAAATAAAATGTTTTCAAGTATGCTACAATAAAGAGTTACATTGTCTTAATTAAAGTTAATAATAAAAATTTGGGCATATTTTATAAGACAATCGTTGTGACACATTCATCGTAATTAAATAATATAAATAAGATTATGAATGCTATATTAATAAACACAGAAAGAAAGGACATTAAATCCAAGAAACATAAATTTCACCAACCTTAATGACAGCTAAATTAAAGAAATTAGATATGTTCTAAAGCGAGTCACTCAAAAGGAACTGAGGAGCTATACCAATCCATCCATGCTTTCTACTGCATTGATCGGTTCCATGGTTTCGCGGTAGTCTATGAAAAAAATGGATCGAATAATTATACGAAGCAGCTTCTACAGTTTTTATTATTTTTTATTTTCTCGCCTCCGTAGAAATTATTAAGATTATTTTTTCATTTTCAAGAATGAATTTCTTATAAATACGATTAATGGCATAAAAATATGAAATGGAGTTTATGAAACGCACTCATAGGCTTTCTTCTTAAAGTGTTCGAACTGAATTTCAATTGTTGGGCAGATTCCATTTCCTGCAATTATTAAGGATTTAAAATAAATAAAAAGCGAGAAAAAATCTGTAATGTGGGTAATTTGGGAATTTTTTATATTAAATTTTGCATTTATTAAAAATTTTTAATGTGGATTTCACGTCGATAAATGCACATAGTCAATATATATATATAGATTTAGGGTAATTTCATTATTAACGCATTACAATAAGCAGATCCGTTTTATCGAGTACCAAATGAGTAATTTCAAAATGCGTCGCTTTCACTCACTGAACACAATAATCGCAATTGTGAGAACAATCTTATTTGATGAGATTGAAGTGATAAAATTTATATTTATTCGACCTTAGTGCAAGCATGTTGGCACTCAACGCTTGATTGAAAGTCGCGCAATATTTATATTCTGCCACTCGACGCTAACGCGGATAGCAAGTCCGTTCATCGATCAGAGGTCATTTGAGTTGATTTAGGTGACGTCCAGTGCGTTTTAGCCTCGATTTGCCTGCTGTCACTTCAAATCACTCGGCATTTGCACTAACTCATCTAAATTAAGCACGAATAGTCTCATTTGATAGATTTCGACGTTTCGCAGCTAATGACGTTATCAATTTCACGAACGGATGTCATTTGGTCATTGTTGTAGCTTTCTAACTTTGATATGCACGTCAACAATTTGATTGCTCGAGCGCTTAATTGATTGATCATTAGATTTTGCAATATTTATATTTCAATCAATTTCGACATTCTGAATGCGATGGCTTAAGTTCGATTAAGGGGTGTTGATTATTTTCGCGACGATGCATTTTTCACTCTATCAAGTCCGAATTGATTTGTAGGTTTGATTTGATTTATGACACATATGTGGAGATCAACATCTCACAATGTAATTCTTGAAGAATCGCCAATTGAAGGGTATACCCCTAAATTACACTTGATGGACGGACGAGATTCATCTCAAAATCCATTGATTCGCCACCGTCGAGTCATCGGAGAGGTCACCGTCAGCTCCACGTGACACGCCAAGAGTGGAGGAAGTGGTGGCACGGAGCTCAAGGCAAGATATGGCTTAAAACCATTATTATGATACTTCTCCTGTTTGAAGCTTAATATAGAACTCATGGAAAATTCAATAATTTTGTGCATTTTGAGTTTATGTGTGAGGGTTTTATTACCCAACTATTTATATGTGTAGCCACCAGCCTTATAGCTTTGTGGTGATGAGTTTTAGCTCTCATATGTGAAGCAATGTTCTAACCGCTAATATTTGTATGTATGTGCAAGCTCTTTATCATCTCAATCATATATTAACTTATCCTTTTGTATTATTAATTTTATAAGAGCAATAATTCTTATTATTGATGAAGGGATATAAAATTTTCTTATATAATGTTATGTGATTTATTTTCTTTTAAATATTGGAAAAGTTATATTTGAAGGCCATTTAATGATGAAATGATGCTCATTAATTAAGTTGATGATCAAATAAGTTTACAAATGTTTGTGGACTTTTAGACAAGATATGACATGATACACCTAATATATAAAAGCTTTAATAACTCAAATCATGACTCAAAACAATTATGAGAATTGATCTAATTTGAACAACCTATCAACTCAATTAAGTTGTCATCTTTATGGAAGGACACTATGCTTGCTTGTGAAGGCTTCATGATCAAAGACAATAACATCACCAATAAATCAATTTATGGAAATTTGGCTTGCCTCAAATAATCCGCTAATAGTCTGCAATTTCATTGAAGTGAATTCAATTCAAAATATTTAATTTTTTAAAATTATTGTCTATTTCTTAACCTATCATTTCACTATTTATTTACCTAAAAATGATCTCATATATTTGTAGTTGTTGGCCAATGTTAAAATGGTAAGATATTTCCTTTTAATTTCATTGAGTTCATTCCATAATATGTACATCTTCTTATAGTTTCTTCCATGTGTTATTAAATATAGTTTTATATTGCTCCACATGTCCTAAATGATTGTCTTGTTGATTTATGAATGCTATCAGTGATTTTATGTATGATAATTATTGTATGGAATATATTATATACTATTTGTATGTTAAATTCTATTTTATCTGTAGATATGTAAATTTTAGAAGCTATATTAGTAACAAGAATTTTTTTCATAGGGCTCGATTGGGATCACTTTTATTTTTTATTTTTTATTTTGTATTTTTGTTTTGTGTTGATTTATGTTTTATGTAAAAATAAATTTGTTTGATTATACTTGTTATTTTTAAAAATATTCAAAACATCTTTTGAAAATAATATTTTTGTTTTTGAAAACAAAAAATAAAACCACATAAAAAAACATCCTAAACAAACATATTTTCAAAAATAATATAAAAAAAAGTGATCCCAATCGGCCCCTTAGTTTTTGACAAATTTGCAACAAATTAATGTTCAGATCAATAATGAATTTATGACTAATTTGAGATGGAATTGATTTAGCAATAAGATTTTATATAGAGAATGATGACTTTGCATATTTTTTAAGTTATGTCAAAGCTTTATAGTAGATAGATTATTAGTTTGAAAGGATGCACTTGAAAGTTGCTTGATATTACAATTTAAAGTCGAATATTATTATAATTATGCTTATATTATTTCCCAACAAATATGAGCTTTTATATTTTTCCACTGCAAGCATGGTGTAGAGATAATCAAGTACAGTATGAGATTTCAAATCTAAATAATAAATAGACAAATTCCAAGGAATAGTTTTATACTTTGATTTGCTTAAAAGGAAATGCAACGTAAGGAAAGCTCCTCTATGATAAAAATGTCATAAAAGCTCTCACATAAAATTAAAGAGTTTATATGAGGCTTCAACAAATTTTATGATTAAATAAGTAATACATAAGCTTCAAATCACTTTCAAAATTTTCCAACTTCGATGCAAGTTCCCTATTTTTATGATGATTAATGCAAATAACAATGGTCTATTATTCATATGTTCAACTACAAATCATATTGTTAAAATTATATATTTGAAAAACTACTCGATACTTATGTGATGATGAAGTTATATGAGGCTTCAACAAATTTTTTGATTAAATAAACATAAGCTTCAAAATAAATTTCAATTAAATCAATAAAATAATTATTAAATTATAAATTGATTGTTCAAAATTAATAATAATAAAGCTAATCTATAGTGATGTTGGCAAATTTTATGATTGAATTTGTGAGCCTATGAGTCCAACCTGATTAAATGATTTAATTTTTTTTTATTTATTTATAATAAGTTTTATGATATATAGATTTCTTCAGTTTAATTTTAAAAAAATAATAACAATTTAACTAAATTTATAAACTATATAATAATTATTTAATTGCAATTTTAGATTCAAAATATAAATTATACCTTTTTTCATAAGTATAAAAATTATAAAATTGTTATATAAAAGAATTTAAAATAAACTTGAAAAACCAAGAGAGTGAAAGTTTATTTTGTTGTAAATCCAAAGACACTGATATTTAAAGAGTAACTGAAAACTCTGAATTTACGTGGAAAACCTCAAAAAGAGGAAAATCACGCGCCCAAGAAAAGTTTCCACTATATATTTGTTTTGAGTACATTACGGATTACAAAATTGTATATGAGAAGGGTCGACAATGAGAACCCCAAAATCGATAACAATATATACATGTTGGTGGTAGCAGATGATGAACAACGGTGAAGCACTAATGAAGGTCATGATGAGACCGACGAGATTGACGACGGGCGAGGATCATGGCCAGTGGCGGTTGACGACCGGCCGAAGTCAGACAAGATTGTCAAGATCTTCAAGCTTTAGAGCTCTCTCCTCTCTCTTGCCTCCCCATATGAGAATGAGGGCTATTTATGATGGAGTGACGTCTCTGTAAATACATGCAAAATCCGAACCACTCCTCTCCATCGGACGGCTCATGCTGATTTCCTTGATCATATGATGTATTTTGTGTATTTGAATGCTCAAATGAAGTCAGAATTATGAGATCTTGGGCTCGTTAGATCCGGCTCATCGAGATGCTCGATTTGACTATAAACACTCCATGTTTGAGAGTTATTTAGGGATTTAACTGACATCCCGAGTTTAAGAATATTTTAACTGCTGATCTCAACCGTTCAACTTCGGATCAGCTTGCTTTTAGCATCAAGATTCGTGCTTCGACTAGTAGTATTTTAAGTGTCATATCAAAACTATTAAAACTTAATTATCTTAAATAATATCTAACTTAAAACAAAACTAAATTATATTTTTTTAATAATTAACAAAATAAAAAATATGAAATACGAGAAATACGAATAATTATTATATATAAATTAATTAATAAAAAAATTTTTAAAAAAAAGAGAGAGAATAGAATTCATGTTTTCTCGAAAACGTGAGATGAGTTTACGTTTTCTAAAAATGTGATTTGATTCTAAGTTTATGATCCTAAATTTTAATTATAAAAAGCTCTTATTGCTGAAGAAATTTAATATAGTGTTCCATTTTTAAAATTTATCGTTTATTTTTTTGCCATTCGATTTTAAGATTTTTTTTAAAAAAATCTAATCTTCGATCTACTGAGCCTAAGTTTATTTTTTTCTCGCTTTTATTTATTTTAAATCCTTAATAATTGCAGGAAATGAAATCTGCCCAACGATTGAAATCCAGTTCGAACACTTTAAGAAGGAAGCCTACGAGTGCGTTTGATAATAAAGAGAATATGAAAAAAATAATCTTAATAATTTCTACGGAGGCGAAAAAATAAAAAATAATAAAAACTACAGAAGCTGCTTTGTATAATTATTCGATCCATTTTTTAATAGATATCAATTTTCTAATAACCGATCGATGCAGTAGAAAGCATGGATGGATTGGTATAGCTCCTCAGTTCCTTTTGGGTGGCTCGCTTTAGAACATATCTAATTTCTTTAATTTAGTTGTCATAAGATTGGTGAAATTTATGTTTCTTGGATTTAATGTCCTTTCTTTCTGTGTTTATTAATATAACATTCATAATCTTATTTATATTATTTAATTACGAAGGATGTGTCACAACGATTGTCTTATAAAATATGTCCTAATTTTATTATTAAATTTAATTAAAACAATATAACTCTTTATTTTAGCATACTTCAAAACATTTTATTTTTATTCTTTATATATGCTTTCAAGAAAATAGTTAATAACGAACACTTATTCCTCAAAAATAAAAATAAAGAAGTTTATCAAAAAAGAATATCAGATTTTCGTTTTCTTCCCAGAGTGATGGATTAGGCCTATTAAGGAAAATTTTTAATTATATTCGACCGGAACGTTCAAAAATAGTAGCATATTATTAAAGTAAAGATATTGTGAATTAATTTATATTTTTGATTCATTCAGGTATTTGCGTATTCAGATTCATGTGTTTATCCATCGGTATTATTTAACTTTCAACCTGAGGGTGAAGGCATCTTAGTCCAGTGGTTGAGAGATTTGACTTTCAACTAAGAGGTCTTGGGTTCAAGTCTTTGCTATGTGTATGAGTTTGAGATTAAATTCGCTAAAAAATCTCAAAAAAAGAAAAAAAAACTTTCGACCTGAGGGTAACATGAATAATTTGATCTGACCTAATGACAATGATCTATCAACTCAACTATTTATATTTGTGGAGGTTTACCTTTCTAAAAGGTGTCAACATTTCAAGTGCTAACATGTGTATACATATGTAAGGGCTTTATCATCTCAATCATGTATTAACTTAATGGTTTATACCATTATTTTATAAAAGCAATAATTTTAATTATTGACGATTTGATATAAAATTATGATGTTGTGTAATTGTTGACCTCCATACATCTATCTCGAATCGAGCATCGAGACAAATTCGACGCTTGATGCAGTGCAAATCGGCTGAAATCACATCGCAAAATTGGTAAATGACCTTGTCGACTTTGTCATCGCATTCAGAACGTCGAAATTGATCAAAATATATATATTGCACAATCCCAATCGACCGATTAAGAATGAGAGGCATGCCCTGCGTGTCGGAGTTAGGAGGTAATGCCCGACAACCTCCGTTCTCGAAATTGATCACACCGTTAGCGTCGAAACATCGAAATCTATCGAACAACATCTTTCGAGAATAATTCGGATGAGTTTGAGTGAATGTCGAGTCATTCAAATGCGACATCGTGTAATTGAGCTCGATTTTATTTTTATCGTCGCCAAAGTTGTCTGAACGACCTCTGATTGCGAAAAGATTATATTGTTGCATCCGAAAGATCAAAATTACTTAAAATAAACACCTATATTGCTTAAGGTTGTTGAACAAAAAAAAAATTCATATTTCAAGATGTACGAAAGGCATTAAATTTTACGAGAAGATGATAACTATATATATATATATATATATATATATATATTCATGTTAATCACATTATTTAAATTAAACTATAAATATAATTAAGTCAATTCAAATTAAGAAGTCATGAATATAATTACTAAATTTAATGTTATATCCATATACAGAATTAAGATTAATATAACTTTTTATGATCAAATATTATTAATTAAGAGGTGGAGGAGAGTTTAATTATATGATCGGATCAATTCATTTTAAGACATTGTTTTATATATAATTTGAACTTCAGTTAGTTTATAAAAAGTTTTCAAGGTCTGAATTTTATGCTATTCAACTATCTTCACTTATTATATGCATATATGTGACATATTTTATTATTTATTATATATATTATTATTCTCGATCGCCCAAGCCATCCATGAAAATATTACATGCGGAGTCCGGACGTAGCTTTACATCCGACTCCAATCGTAGCGTGTCCCTTACTAAAAAACCCTTTTAAGCGGTTTTCACTTAACACGTAACTCGATGGCGCATCGACGATTTAATTCACCAATACCGCCCGGCCTCTCGTTCAAATAGGAGGAGATTCGTTGGAATATATATATATTTATATATATATATATATATATATATATATATAATATATATTTCTTGACAAATAATCGAGAGAGAGAAATAGAAAATCTCATTTCATTTTTGGAAGAACGTGAAGATGGAGAATTTGGGGTATGACTGATGATATTACAACAATTTAGGCGATGATGTATTAAATAAAAATACATCGATAAATTTCCTCGTTGTATATGTACAATTTTTTTACTATGTTAGTGATATTCTTTGAAACTTTTATTTAGGTATATTTCCACTGAGTTCTTTGCAAGAGGCTTTGCTTGTTTTAGGAAGTATTTTGCATGGGTACTTTCTATACTTTCATCAGAGTACTGACCAATCTCATATTATTTTTCATAATTTCCTGGCCTGTTTGGACAGAATATGTTTATTAGATTCTATGAGAAGCAATTTGGAGGCTGATTTGTTAGTTTTTAGGAGAGTTTTGCATGTGTACTCTCTGTACTCTCATGAGAGTACAAAGTTTTTTTTCTCATTTTTTTCCAATTTCTTTGGCCTATTTGGACAAAATATTTTGATTAGATTCCATTAGTAATAATTTGGAGGCTATTTGGTTGGTTTTTGGGAGAGTTTTGCATCTGTACTCTATGTACTCTCATGAGAGTACATAGTATTTTTCTCATTTTATTTCAGTTTCTTTAGTCTGTTTGGAGAAAATATGTTCATTACATTCTATTATAAGTAATTTAGAGGCTGTTTGGTTAGTTTTTAGGGGAGTTTTGCATCTGTACTCTCTATACTCTCATGAGAGTACAGAGCATTTTCTCATATTTTTTTCACTTTATTTGGCCTATTTGGAGAGAATATGTTCATTACATTTCATTGGAAGTAATTTGGAGGCTTATTGGTTAGTTTTTAGGAGTTTTCATCTATACTCTCGATTCTCTATTCTCATACTCATTGAGTATGAGCATTTTGCTCATTTCTTTCCAATTTCTTTTACCTGTTTGGAGTGAATATGTTCATTAATTCCATTATAAGCAATTTGGAGACTATTTGGTTAATTTTTAGGTATAATTTGCATCTGCACTCTCATGAGAGTACAGAGCATTTTGCACATTTTTTTTCAGTTTCTTTGGCCTATTTGGAGAGAATATGTTCATTACATTCTATTGGAAGTAATTTGGAGGCTGTTTGGTTGGGTTTTAAGGGTGATTTTCATCTGTACTCTCTGTACTCTTTATACTCTTATAAGAGTACAGAGCATTTTGATCTTTTTTTTTCAGTTTCTTTGGCTTGTTTGGAGGAAATATGTTCATTACATTCTATTAGGATCAATTTATAGGCTGATTGGTTAATTTTTAGGAGAGTTTTGTATCTGTACTCTCTGCACTCTCATGAGAGTACATAACATTTTCTCATACTTTTTCACTTTGTTTGGCCTGTTTGGAGAGAATATGTTCATTACATTTCATTGGAAGTAATTTGGAGGCTTATTAGTTAGTTTTTAGAGGAGTTTTGCATCTGTACTCTATGTATTCTCTATACTCTCTATACTCTCTTGAGAGTATAGAGCATTATGCTCATTTTTTCCCACATTGTTTAGCCTGTTTGGAGGGAATATGTTCATTATATTATATTAGAAGCAATATGGAGGCTGACTAGTTGGTTTTTAGGTGTAATTTATATTTGCACTCTTATGAGAGTACATAGCATTTTGCTCATTTTTTTTTTTCAGTATTCTTGGCCTGTTTGGAGAGCATATGTTCATTACATTCTATTAGAAGCAATTTGGAGGCTGCTTGGTTGCTTTTTAGTGAAGATTTGCATCTTTAATCTCTGTACTCTCTGTACTCTCATGAGAGTACAAAGCATTTTGATTTTTTTTCCAGTTTCTTTGGCCTGTTGGGAGGAAATATGTTCATTACATTTCATTAGGAACAACTTAGAGGCTGATTGGTTAGTTTTTAAGGGAGTTTTGTATCTATACTCTGTGTACTCTCATGAGAGTACAGAGCATTTTCACATTTTTCTCACATTCTTTGGCCTGTTTGGAGGGAATATATTTAATACATTCCATTTGAAGTATTTTGGAGGATGATTGGTTGATTTTTAGGAGAGTTTTGCATCTGTACGCTCTGTACTCTCATGAGAGTACAGAGTATTTTCACATTTTTTCCCAATTTCTTTTGCCTGTTTAGTGATAATATGTTTAATACATTCTATTTAAAGCATTTTGGAGGCTGATTAGTTGATTTTTAGGGGAATTTCTTTGACCTGTTTGGTGATAATATGTTTAATACATTCTCGTGAGAGTACAAAGCATTTTTGAAACTGCTTGGACCTTTGATCTGTTCACTGCCATGTGGTTATCCTAATTAATTGTGCCTTTGTTGTATGGAATTATCTACTATTTCAATCAATTTTTAGTTCTTTTGAAACTGCACATATATTGGTGTATCATGTTATTAATATGGTGGATGATACCATATGTATTCTTGGCCCTTTCTAGATTTCCTCTATGGGGTTACCTCTTTGTCAGTTATGTGGATTGTGCATTCTGATATTATGTTGGCACTGTTTGGGGTTTCTTATCTTAACAGTGGTTTATGTTACCTTCTCTCCCATGTGTATGTGGTTGTGCCTTGGTAAGTAGGTAACTCTGATTGGTGCTACTTTCTGGTTTGGGGTATTGCTGGCTATGATTTATGCTGTTATATTGGCAATGTATGCTATTTATTATCTTAGGAAGGAGTCTCAACCTTTATCATGTGGTAACTTATCTTCCATAGTGTTTGTGCACAGGCTTTGGTATGCAGGTATTTAAGATCACACAATTTTCATCCATTAATGTTTTCCCCCAGGTTTGTAGGCTATGATGGGCGGATGATTTCACCCATTCTTTGGTAGTTGCCCGATGGAACACTTCCTTTGAAGTTTGATGCTCATGTTTGTCGCCCCAAATTGGTGTGGAGCGAGCCTTTCTACACATATTTCTCTCTCATTATTCTGTTTTACTTTCAACCTAGCTTGTATCACTTTAACGATGCTAACTCTTATGTTTGCAGATTCTGGTTATTTTTTGCAAGTTCCTTCTCTCCTGGAGACATAGACTTCTCTTATCCTTAAGAGTTTCTGCTGATGGCTGGCTCCTTTGCTCTATTTATACCTTTTGCTTTTTTTTTTTTGCTTTTCCATATATTTTGATTTGTGCTAGATTTACTCTTTAGGGTGTATAGCTCTTTAAGCGTAGTTCTTGAGTTTATCCCCTTTTAAGGCCCTTGTAATCATTTTATTGTGGTAATAAAATTCCCCTATGGGTTCCCTAAAAAATAAAAAATAGGTCTTCTAATGGTCCAATTTTATTACTAAATTTGTACTTATAGATTATGAAATTAGTTGTCTAATGTATAATGTTATCGAATGTGTATCAAAATCTTTTTTCATAAGTCTTTTCTATACTATAGTTAGGTTCCCTTGCATCATTGGCTTTTATTGAATTATATTTTACTCTATTAAGTACTCCACATTTTATGAAATGTTTTTTATTGCAGGCATTACAAAATTGGATAACCATGTGTGCTCTTATCAATAAGATTAATAGAACTTAAAAAAAAATTGCCAGTATTGTAGCTATGATGTTTCTTAGTATGGTGGTCTACCAGATATTCTCTCATATGCTCATCTTTAAGCAATTTCTCAAACTGACATTTGAGAACTCTAAGTTATCGATCTTGTAGCTACGATCGATATGGTTTATATCAAAGTTCTATCATTTCTCAATCTCCCAAAAAAACTTATATTTGGTCTATAATTATTAAGTATCATATCAATTGTATTCTCCTTAATTATACAATACAAATTTCTATAATTATTAATTTTTAAATAATGTAAATTTTATCTTCAATTTTTTATTTGATCTTTTCAATGACATGTCAGGATAGGTTAGAAGGCCAATAAGAATTGGGTCAATCAAATCTAAGTTGATCAGCTCAATATATGCTCGAATTGTAGTCTATGGGCATGTGTGACCCGGTAAATGATCAAGCCTTTTATATGATTGTTAACATGATCGAGCAAAGATGTTTAGATATCTTTA
This sequence comes from Cymbidium sinense, assembly GCA_021442155.1. Taxonomy (NCBI): domain Eukaryota; kingdom Viridiplantae; phylum Streptophyta; class Magnoliopsida; order Asparagales; family Orchidaceae; genus Cymbidium; species Cymbidium sinense. The sequence goes on from CM038226.1 coordinate 7,946,877, forward strand.
CAATGTAGTAGAAGGTATTTGTTAAGATTTTTGAATCAAAATATAGTTTAAAATTAGTCATTATATTAGTTAATTCTGAATTTAAAATATGACATAATTTGAATGTGAAAATTAATTAATCAAACTAAGAAACTATTTAAGAAATTAATGACATGTATCTTACATATGTGTTATGATTATGAGTAGAATGAAAAAAAATTATAGAGTAAAAGACAATTAATGTATTTTAATTATTTCTAAATGATAATTAAAATTATCTTCAAATATTAATTTTGGTTGAACATATATTTTAAGCTATTTTTAATTTGTTCAGTAGAGAATACAGCGAGAACAGACAGAAAACCTGGAGGATAATATGTTTAATTTATATTTTAAGATATATTACAGCTGCAGAGAAATACATATCTTATATTACATTACATAAGTGCTTAATTTAGAGAGTACAGAGAGTACAAAGGGTACAAAGAGTACGGAGAATACAGAGAGTATAGAGAGTACAGAGAGTACAGAGAGTACATAAGGTACACCTGCAAAACTGCTCAAAAATGGTTACTATTAAGGATCCGCACAAGCTGTAATGGAATCTACTTAACATATTAATGATAGACAGACCAAAAAAAGGTCATAAAAAGCAATCCAGAAGTCTCCAAACTATTTTAAGGTTATAGTAAACATTTTCTCTCCGACCTGCAAAGAAAAAGTGAAAAAAATTAAGAAAATAATCTGTTTCCTGAGGATAGTACAAAGAGTGCAGCTGCAAAACACCTCAAACATGCTAATAGTCAGCCTCCAAACTACCTGCGATGGAATATAATAAAATAATTCTACCCAAACAGCCCAAAAAAGTTGGAGAACATATACATAAAAATTAGTACTCTTAAGTTACGGAGAGTACAGAGAGTACAGATGCAAAACTCTCCTAAAAATCAACCAATAAGCCTCCAAATTGCTTTCAATGGAATATAATGAACATATTCTCTCCAACAGCCAACAAAGTGGAAAAATATGAGAAAATGCTACTCTCATGAGGTGAGTACAGATGCAAAACTCACATAAAAACCAATCAATCAGCCTCCAAATTATTCCTAATGGAATGTAATGAACATATTTCCTCCAAATAGGCCAAACAAAGTGGAAAAAAGTCAGAAAATAGTTTGTACTCTCATAAGAGTACAGAGAGTACAAATGCCATACTCCCCTAAAAACCAACCAATTAGCCTCCAAATTGCTTCTAATGGATTCTAATAAACAAATACTCTCCAAACAAACCAAAGAATCAAAAAAAAATGAGAAAATGCTCTGTACTCTCATGAGAGTATAGAGAGTACACATGAAAAAACCCATAAAAACTAACCAATCAGACTTAAATCAGCTTCTAAAGCCATGTATTGAGCATATTATATCTAAACAGGGTCAAGAGTCTTTTAAAAAAATGCTAAAATGGGTTGTACTCTCCTAAGAGTAAAGAGAGTACACATGCAAAACTGAAGCAATCATTCATAAATCAACCTACAAACAAATTGTAATATCATCGACTAAACATATTATATCCAAACATGCCATAGAATTCATCAAATCCTTCATGAAATAGCACCAAACATCCTAAAATGTGATATACTAAATATTTCATAAGGCAAACAGTTCAAAAATTTGAAAATAATGGCGTGTACCATCATGAGAGTACAGAGAGTACACATGCAAAATATCTCCAATAACTATTAAAACATATCCCGTTCATTTAAAGAAGTTAAATGTTCCAACTGTTCACCTACTGGACGGTGAGAAGAATAGAGAAAACCCTAAATTCATTAAAGTTCAAGAATGCAGGTGTAAATACCTCATGAAGTCGCCTACAATACCTCAATTTTTAATGCAAGATTTGCTAAATCACTAAGAGAAGGTCGGATGTGTGCCGATCGAGAGCGAGAGCTAAGCTGAGAAATTTTTTTTCATCGAAACTAAGCCCTAAACAGTTCTATGAAGAAGAATGTCAAACGACGCGTATGATAATTTTTCCTCCCACTGTTTGAATGAGATGGGCCAGGTCGAGCCAGTTACAGAGCCATGAATTAAACGGCGTTGTCAATGCGCCGTCAAGTTACAACATTGTTAAGTGAAAAAAGGCTTAAAATGAGGTTTTAAATAAGGGACACGTGCATCGCTATGATTGGAGTCAGGACGTAAAGATACGTCCGGACTCCGCACGTAATATTTTCTCCCATGACTCACACCTCTGCTAAAGGCTAGCCGAAATCCTCCATGCAAAACGGGAGTAGCTCTCATTGCTGGCCAACCTTCCCAAGTCGCTTATCCCAAGCTCGCCCTAGAACACAACAGCGATCTGAGATTTCCTTTCTTCCTTGCATTTCTCCTCCTTATCGCTATCGACGAGGAGCTCGACAGAGTCTCTCCACCTGCCATTTCCCGAATTGGGATGCAAGCTATCGGATGAGGAACTCTGAGAGATAACATATGAGATCTTTGTCACCGCATGCTGAAACACAGCTGGAAGGCCATTAACATATATTCTGTCTTCGAAAAGAAGACAGTAGTGGCAGGATCGGTGACGTCATCGTCTGCGGAGAGGTCATTGTCGTCCGCTTCGTCGCTGTCGCCCTCACCGTTGATGCAGAGATCTTTAGCATTGATGGCTACCAGAAAGATGAAGAAGGTGTTGGGGTCGAAATCGTCGAAGAAGAGCCCCGGGAAGGAGAGTAGTCCTTCTAGGATGGTGAAGAGGCCAATGACTATCGGAGAGCTCATGAGGCTACGGATGAGAGTGACAGAGCAAACTGATTCACGGATCTGGTGTGGGTTGCTCAGGATCTCTACTAGCCATCTTGGGAGGCGTGTAGAATCTATCATTTTTCCACTAGAGTTAATGCAATAGTTTAAAGCTTCTGATTTTTCATACCATGAAGAGTATGAAGCTTGGCATAGCAGAAATCTGAAACTTCTTGAGGCTAGGTTACTTCTACGCCCTCTCATGTTGCATCTCAAAAGCTTAGACAGATCATACGTGGAGCTTCAAATAGGCCCATAGAGACAGGAAAGAATTTAGAGTCAATGCAAATTCTTCGCAGTGCTGTAATGTCCAAAGCTAGCAGGTCAGCAGATGGATTTTCTTATAATGCATGCCACTGAGTGGATGGAAGTCCCCTGAATCTCCACCTGTACTACATGTTGTTAGAAGCATGTTTCGATTACAAGGAAGGATCTGTAATAGATGAAATAGATGAGTTATTGGAATTGATCAAGAAGGCTTGGGTTGTCTTAGGAATATCTCAGATGCTTCATAATCTATGTTTCTTGTGGATTTTATTTTCTCACTTTGTGAGAACTGGGCAAACAGACTTTGATTTGTTGGTTGCAACAGATAACCAACTAATGGAGGTTTTGGAGGATGCTAAATCAAACAAGGATGTGGTTTACTCAAAGATATTAAGTTCAACCTTGAGTTCAATAATGGGATGGACATAGAAAATACTTTTAACTTACTGTGGGCTTCGAAATTCCACCACCAACCTCTTCGATGAAAAGAGTAGTTTAAAGTGTCAGTGTAATTTTTAGAAAGTAGATGGAATAGTTGATAAGACACTATCCAGAGATTTCATCCTCATTTGGTGAGAAGTTTAGATCTAGTTCTAGGTTTCCTATAGGCGCAAGCCCTATAGTTAATTACCCCTCTCAATAAGTGAGAGAGAACTTTCAATTAAGGCTAGTCATTAGATCGCTTAATGCATAGCGTATAGTAGCAGCATATAGAGTTTTAGAATTTAAGATATGAAATTTATCATTTTAGCTTAAACCGGATGGTTGGGGAATGATGACGTGCCCGATCTAGATCCCATGGTTTGTCATCCCGTCACGGTCCCTATTCTACTTAGTCGAGGTAATACTAACTTGTAAGGATCCTCATCAACACATGGGTTACATTGTCAAGAAATTTGTAGACTTGGGTGGTGTTTGTCTAAGAGACATGCTTAAGTCTACCCCCGATGAGGGCTATTTTTCCTAACAAATATACCCTATGATTCACAACTCAAAGCGAGCCATTGGGGAGCATAGCTACGGTCATGATCGTAGTATAATGGAGCGGGCCAAACCACGTCGAGAGGACTCGGTCATAAGCGCTTCATCAGAGCTTGGCCAAGCATCAAAGGACACGCCACGCCCTTAGCAAGATTGATTGTGAGTGAACATAGTAGAACACTTGATTTGACATTGACTCCTTTGTGAGCTAGAATTTTCTTAATTTGTCACCCCCAACAAACAGTTGAGGAAGGTGGATAGATTGAGTTTGATTTGAGCTTTTAATGATAGAGCTTTATTTAAATAGTTTTAGATTGCTACTTAATTTGATTTGGAAAATTGATTAATTGGAATATGTTTAAGAGCTTTAGATCCTCTCAACTTTATTTAGCTGTCAATAGAGGATTATATCTACTGTCACTTGACAAAATTAGTTTCTCCGATATTTCACTGATTTGAAACACTTTTTATAAGTTTTTAGATTTTGTTAACTCGGACCCAATCCTAAGACTAAACCGGAAGCAACCCGCGAATCATCCTCAGACACTTGAATTTAAGTATTCAGCGCAGTGTCGGGGCACATGCAAGTGTTTATAGTTTTAGATAATTTCATCTAACTAATGAAATCATTGATTGTGAAAATCATAATTATGATGAAATTCCTTGATTTTTGGTTGAAGGAAGCCTTATAATTTTTATAGAATTGGATTTAGTATCGCCTTCTGTCTGCTTGAATAAAGAGGTGCATATCCGGTGGCAAAGAAGGATTTTGATTTAGATTGTAATTTAACACACTACTGACACTTAGTTTACTTGTTGAATTTTTTAGTAATTTTTCAACTTGATTATGTTCAAATTACATCAATTTTGAAAAATTATGCCGATTTCAGTGTTTATTGCTTTAACCCTACTCATGCTTATTAGTTAGCATAGTAATCACCTCCACATTCGTTTAAGGATTATTAAACTCAATTTGGATTCATCCTTAGATTTTGAGATAATTGCAAGTTTGTTATGAGTTTGGCATTAGTCCCCCCCAATTCTAATTAAAACTTGTCTAATTTTGAGAAATTTACAAGAAAAGAGAACTCATTCATTACTTCCATTTAAGAAATAGAGAATAGCTATTCGAGTTTGTGAGTTTAATATTAGCCTCCCCCAAAGTTTGTGAGTTTAATATTCACCTCCCCCAAAATTCACTTGGATTTTAAATAAATGTTCTTTCCTTTCCAAAATTTTCTTTAAAGGCTCCTCCCCTTTTTTCTTGTTTGACCCTTTTAGTTTAGAATTAACTACAAATTTTCCTACTCAGCGTTCTTAAGTTAGTCCATTTTACTCTCCCATTTTTTCTAAGTCAAAAGATTTGATGTAATTTTGGCAACCTCTCGGCATCATCCCCCGCAGAGGGTCGTGATCGGGTGTTTTGTTTACTCGACGCCTGTTGAGCGAACAAGTGGTGTCTGACACACCATATGGCCATCTCATCACACCCTTGAGCACAACGAGGCCTTCGCACGAAAGAAGACATACAATATATATTCCTCCCCTTTTTTCTAAGTCCGGAAATTAGATAAAATTTTGGCAGCAATTCGTCTAGCAGGAGCGACATCTAACAAGTGGTGGCTTACTCGGTATGCCCTGCTGAGCATGACGAGCGCTGTCGTGCAGCACCACATCTTATTTTTTTCATCTCTTCGCGCCCTGCTGAGCACAAAGAGGTCTGCAAACCTGCAAAGAAACATAAGCATGTATATATATTTACATTCATAGATCTCACATATTCTAACACATTTTTCGCGTGTAAGGCTTGACAAAAGGAATAGAGTATATGAGAATGGTAAGGAGGCGACGAAAAAATTGAAGGAAGAATTCACTGCCGACGATGTTCTTCCTTGATTTCAATGGAAAAATGAAGGCTAAAGCGAGGTGCGACGAGAATCGAAGGAAGAATTACCGATGATGTTCTTCCCGATGCAGGAAAACGGATGGCTAAAGCAGGAGATGCCAAAATCGAAAGAAGAATTCGCCGATGATGTTCTTCCCGATTTATGGCCAAAAAACGACAAAATTTGGATGTGTTATGGGCTTGCAGGAAGGATTGCGCAGAACGGGCCAGGTTTGCGGGCTGGATTGCATAGGACGGGCCACAAGCAAGGAGGTTTGTTGGCAGATAGGCCGTAGGCTGGCTTGCATGGCTTGCTGGCAAATAAGGGGCGGAGGCAGAGAGGCAAAACTGCGGGTGGGAGACAGGCCGGTGGAACGGCCATAGCGGTCAGGAACGGGCCATGGCGGGTTGCGCACGGTGGCAAACGGGCGTGTGGATCTCGATTTCACGGGCGGTCGCATGGCTCTGCGTCCGCGGATGATCGAGCTGCAGGGCAGAGGCCGCGGAACGGCGATGCACGGGCCGCAGGCGGCAGCAGCGGCATGGCAGCGGCATGCGGGTGACACTAACGCGGCGCAGCCGGAGCCCGGTAGTCTTGCGGATGCCGCGATCGGAGGGTCGGCGCAGAAGGCGGCGGTTGACGGCTTGCGCTGAAGATGGTAGTGAAGCGAGTTTACCGATTGGACGCATGGGATTTTGGCCAGTGACGAGGTCAGGACGCACAGGTCAGGATGGAATGCGCGGCCGGTCGCACGGAGTGGCAGGATTCCGGAAATATTCAAAAAAAGGAAAAAAAGATTTTACCTTCTATGTAGAGGGGAAGGGTGTTGGAGAGAGAAAACGGGCTTTGGAAAATGAGAGGTAGAATGAGAGAGTGGGGGGAGTGAGAGAGTGGGGAGGAGGGTGTAGTTTTTTAGTTTTTTTTCTCCTTTTTTATTTCTTTTTTAGAAAACTGAAAAAAAAAAAGAAAAATGTGGGGAACGGTTGCTGAGTGGGGGTAATTTAGGGATTTTAAAATTAATTTTAAATTTATTAAATGGCTTTAATTTAAATTTTACACTAGTAAACACACATAATCAATATATATACCAATTTAGGATAATTTCATTATTCTGAATGCAATGGCACAGTCCGTTTCACAACCAGAGGCTATTTGGTTCGAGTCGGTGCCAAATTGAGTCAATTTCAGCTCAAAATGCACGTCGCCACTTTCGACGCTCAATTTTCATGCAAACTCATACGAATTGAGTGCAAATAATCTTATTTGATAGATTTTGATATTTTGAAGCCAATGGCATGATCAATTTCATGAACAGAGGTCATTTGATCCTCATCGATGCCTCTTGACCTCGATATGTGTGCAAGCACAATCGGCGGTTGATTATTGCTCATCAAGTCAATAATATTTATATCACCAATTTCATCCGTTCATCGATCAAAGTTCATTTGAGTTGATTTCGGCGACGTCCAGTGCATTTCAGCCTCGATTTGCATGTTATCACTTCAAATCACTCGACATTTGTACAGACTAATCTGAATTGAGTGTGAATAGTCTCATTGATAGATTTCAATATTTCAAAGCTAACAACGTGATCAATTGCATGAACGGATTGTTTGGTCATCTTTTCGACTTTGATATACTTGACACATTAATAGCTCGAGCGCTTAATCGACTGCTCATTAGATTTTGCAATATTTATATTCTGATCAATTTTAACATTTTGAATACAACGGCGAAATCCGTTCATCGATCGGAGGTCATTTCGATAATTTTCATTAACGTCGAGTGCATTTTGAGCCTCATTGCACCGCCACCTCGAGGTATATCAATTTGACTTGTGGGATTGAATTGATGATGATACATATGTGGAGGTCAACAAATGCCCCAACAAATGTGATTTGCACATGGAGCGAGTCATTTGATGAAAAGGACCCTTTGGCCAGAACTTGGATCATTTCGCCATCAATTTACAAACTTTAACAAGATTTGTCATTAGTATGCTGCCTTGTTCAGAAGATGCTAAATGACGGTCAGAATTAACTTGTCGGGATCGACTTGTCAGATTGATAAAAGCTCTTACACCATCTACTATCTACTTTAATGGCTTTGCTGAAGATCTCTTTCTTTTATGTTCTTGCAGATTTGAGTCTCCTCCACTATTTCATGCTTGGTTGGGTTTGATGGAGGAATTAGTCTGTTTATTTTGATGAAGGATTCTACTAGGGAATCGGTCTATCCGTGTTTGATCGGATTTTAAATTCCTTTTGTCCTAGCTTTGAGCTTGACGGACTTGATGAATGATTGACCTGACTTGTCAACATTGACTTGTTAGGAAGTGTATGTATGCCATGAACCTGCTTGCTGATTCATTGGAGGATACAGATGACCCCCTTCGGCTTATATAGGATAAATGTTGATTTATTAGTCTAGTAACATGTGCTTTAATAGACTGAATAGCCATAAAATTCTTTGGTTACCATTTGTATGAACTATGGAATTGCTTCCTCGGTCTTGTGCTTTCTACTTTGACGGACTTGATGAGGAGATAGGCTTTGATCTGTGCTTTGAGCTTGATCAAATCATTTGAGAATAGATTAAAATATCACCTTGTAAGTAATATGAAGATTGATTTGAGGCCTGAATTGAGCGTTTTCTCAGATTGCCTTGATCTATCGATCAAGTATAGAGATCTCTTGGATCTTGGTTGCTTGTAATCACTAAGCTTGATCTGGTTTGAGATTGAATATCTATCGTCATTGGACTGACGAGCAAGGGCTCTTTCACTACGACCTTTTCTTGCGGCTTATTGAGTGAGGAGAGCATCAGCAACTTAGCCATATTTGGGCTTATTGAGTTCGACCTTTAGAACTTACTTGAGTCTTCAACTTAAACTATAATGGATTAGTATTTTGTCATCAGACTGACGAACAGGGGCTCTTTCACTGTGGCTTTTTCTTGCGGCTTGTTGAGTGAGGAGAGCGTCAGCAACTCGGCCATTTATGGGCTTGTTGAGTCCGACCTTTAGAACCCATCTGTGTCCTAGACTTTAGGATATAGAGATTGATGTTTCTTCAACTTAATTGATTGAAGCTTCCGAAATCGGGAGTTCTTTTGACTTGATCTCCAAATTTTGGCAAATTTGAGAGATAAATTTCTTGATTTAGGTTTGTCCTTTCATGCATAGAAATAGATTCTTTTTATTTCTGTAAGAACATGAAACTTAACAATGATAATTATAGATATATTCGGATTTTGTAACGCCGATGTCAACTGAATAAGAATATATTTGAGGATCTCATCTTTTAGCACGATGTCAACTCAAATAAATTTAATATAAACTAAAAAATGCTGCCTTGTGGGAATTCTAAAGTATTTAGAGAATTTTCAAGATGAAAATATACAAATACATCCATATTTGAATTGATGTACTTTAAAGGAGATTTTAACATATAACATTAATTTCATTTGTATATAAAAATCTAAAAATGCCCCCTATGTATCAGGGGAATTTTCACGAAAAAGTTCTTCATCTAGAATATGTTTATTTAGGGATCTCGGCATGAAGCATGATGTCAACCTAAATAGATATACTAAAAAAATACCCCTGTCTTGCAGGGGTATTTCTATTGTACCTTGGGAATGTATTTAACATGTATAATACTTTTTCAGGTAACGATCGTTGATTGGCAGCATTGGTCTTTCACCTTTTAGGTTGATGAGTTGGTATGCCTCTCCTTGATACACATTTTTAATGATAAAAGGGCCTTCTTATCTAGGCTCAAATTGACACCAAATTTTGATTGAGAATAATTCTTCTCAGCAGGACCAATTCTCCTTTTGGAATGTTCGAGGTTGCACCGTATGGTCAAAAGCCCTGGACATCTTTGCTTGATAGGCTTCTAAATTTTGATGAGCTTGTAATCTAACTTCATCAAGCACGTCGAGTTCCTTCATTCTCAGACGAGTATTTTGATCTTCAGTTAGATTGTATTGGATGGCTACTCAAAGTGAAGGCAACTCAACTTCAAGTGGAAGAACTACTTCAGTTCTAAATACCAATGAATAGGGAGTGGCTTTAGTCGGCATCTTGTAGGTAGTTCGATATGCCCATGAGCCTTACTAGCTTGGTATTCTTCTTATTTTTAGTAAGAATCTTCTTAAGCAGCTTGACTAATATCTTGTTGAAGGCTTCTGACAAATCATTTGCTCTTGGATTATTTATTGAAGAGTATCATCAATCAATTTGGTGTTGATTGACAAATCAATAAATCTGTACACTTTTAAAGGCTGTGCCATTACCAAAAATTATTCAACGTGTCACTCTAAATCTATAGACCACATTATGCGTGAAGAAGTTGATCAGTCGGTCAGCAGTAACTTCTTTAAATGGAGTAGCTTCAGCCCACTTAGAGAAATAGTCAGTCGCTGCTAGGATGAAGTGATGTCCAATTGACGACGGTGGATCAATTACATCTGTACTCTAACATTCGAATGGTCAGGATGCTATTGTTGGGTGTAATGGATTTGGAGGTTGATGGATGAGATCCCCATGTACTTGACACTCATGACACTTCTTAGCATGATTAATACAGTCTCTCACCATAAATGGCCAATAATAACCCATCCTTTTGATCTTTACTGCCATCTTGGGACCTGACTGATGTGCACCACAAAGTCCTTCATGAACTTCAACCATCACTTTACTAGCTTCATTTACATTTAGGCATCGTAGCCACATTTGTTCAAAGGATCTACGATATAAAGTGTTATTGACGAAAGTATAGCGTAGCATTCTCTTTTCGATTTGAGCTGCTAGTAATTTATTACTTGGTAATTTGCCTTCTTTAAAGTAATCGATGAAGGCTTGCCTCCAATCACATGACTCTTCTACAATAAAGGCTTCACACTACTTTTCTGAGGCAATGTCATTCTTAGCTCTTCTTGGTACAACTTCTTAGTGATTTTGGGGAGTATGAGGAGCAACCTGAGTCGCACCCTATTGGGTTAAATTTGGTAATACCTCTACCTATGGGGAACTATATTTTACTGGCTCTAAGATTCGTTGAGTAAATATGCCGATCATGACATAATCACCATTCATACTTGCCATTTACTTAGGTAGTTTTGCTAAGTAGTTAGCTTTGCTATTCTCGGATCGAGAGACTCGAGTTAGTGTGATATTTGGTATCTGCTTCATAAGCTCAAGAGCTCTCTTATGATAGAAAGCTAACTCAAGCTTGTTGATTCTATAGATGCCAAGTGTTTGATTTATAATAAGCTGAGAATTGCCAAAAATATGGAAGTTTTGAATGCCTATGAAAATAGCTTCTTTAGACCACTAACGCTTCATATTCACTTCATTATTAATTTTGGCTCGATCAATCCATATGATCTCATTATCCCTCCTTCTGTTATGAAGATGACGCGATTCCGCTCTTGCTCTTGGAAAATTTAGAGATTGGACTTGTTTGATCGATCAGGCTCCATCGAAGTACATTTCCCAAATTTGTGATTTTTCTCTTTCATGAATGAGCATAATTTGCTCATCAAGCAAATTGTCATTAAGAGAAGAGTCCGCAGGGATATGATGTGCAGCAAGAAAATATGCTAAGACTTATCCTTTCACTGCTTTCTATAGAATGTATGTGATATCAAATTACAAAGTAATATCGCCATCTTGCTTTATGCCAACGCCGGTATCAAGCATCTTACAGATTGATCCTTGAGATGAGGGTAATCTTGTAAGATAACATATAATGATGAAGCTTTTGACGCAAAGATCAATGCCAAACAATGCTTCTATCGAGAGTATCTCATTTCTACCCAATTAGCCTCCGATATAATAAAGAGCATTCTCTTCTTCATTGTGTTATGCCAATAATGCCCCAGAGATTCTTCTAATGTGTATATAATGAGGGTTTCAGAATAGTAATCGCCAAGATTGGTGGATTTGCCAAGTAGCTTTTAATGCTATTGAAGGCTTCTTGACACTCTTTATCCCACTTGAATGAAGCACCCTTCTTCATTAATCTTGCAAATGGTTGACAATGTCCTAACAGATTTGATATGAATCGATGGATGAATGTAAGTTATCCTTGTAAAGAATGGAGCTAACACAAACTCTTCGGTGGAGGCATCTCCACAATTGCCTTGATTTTAGCAGGATCAATTTCAATACCTCTGTGATGTACAATGTACCCCAAGAATTTTTTAGAGGATACCCCGAATACACATTTAGAGGATTCATCTTGCGATCATATTTTCTGATTCTCTCCAGTATGATTCTCAAGTCTTCAAAGTGATTTGCACGGTTTAAGATTTTCACCACCAAATCATCGACATAACATTCTACATATTGATGAATCAACTCATCAAAAATATGTCATGGCTCTTTGGTATGTAGCTCCAGTATTTTTCAAGCCAAAGGGTATGACTGTGTAGCAATAGATGCTAATAGGTGTTCTAAACGATGTATGTTTTTCATCTTCAGGTGTCATTTTGATTTGGTTGTATCCTGACGATCCGTCCATGAATGACAACATATCATAGTTGGAAGCATTGTCCACCATAGTTCTGATATTGGAAGTAGAAAGTTATCTTTTGGGCACGCCTTATTTAGGTCCCGGAAGTCAATGCAGAGATGGATTTGATCATTCTTCTTTCTAACTCGAACAATATTGGCTATATAATCTGCATACTTCTCCTCCCGGATGAAGCCTGCTTCGATTAGCTTCTTAGTTTCTGCAATTACCTGTTCTTCAATCTCCAATCTCATTCACCTAGGAGCTTGCTTAATAGCATTTAATAGGCTTTTATGAACTGCTATATCAGGGATAAGCCGACATTTCGAATATGTCTGCAAAGCAATCCTGAATTCACAAAGTAGCATTTTTAGCTCTTCAACTTTCTCATCGCGAAGGGCATGATGAAAGTTGGAGGATCATCCTCACCTTTGACTTCTTTAAGTTCATCCATAGTAACTATTTGTCCACCATCTTCAAGCTCTTCATGTGTGTGCTTGGCTACCACTTCTTCATTAATTTTAGGAAGAATTTCATGAGAATCATCTTCTTCATCACTAAGAGTTTCTATCTCAGCTTCTATTATATTATAACTGGCTCTATCTTGATGAGATTTGCAGATGAACCCAAGACCTTTAGTGATAAACTTATCACTTCTTTTCGATGCTTGAGGACTTCTTTAGCTCCACATCTTGTTAAAGATTTGAGTCCTATGTTTAGTAGTTCTAAAATGAACTCCAAGCTTATGCATCATTCTTCGTATTTTCTATGGATAGTATATTGGTATTATTATTAGTACTATCCTATCAAAACTTTCATGTTGAGTAGGCTGTTCAAAATCTTGAGGAGACTTTGTGTAAAATAGAGTTCTGCCACTCTCTCAACCAAGGCACATAAAATGTTACCAATATTATGAACCTCGGAGTGATTTCTTTGAAGCACTTTTAAGGGATGGGTATAATTTTGAGTGAGTTATCTGACTCTGCCAAGTAAGCTATCCTCTTGATGCAGTCATCTGAACTCTATTTCTATAAGTAGATTCAAAATCATACCAATCAATCACTTATTTCATACTCTACTTTTCTTGAAAGCTTATAAGTTCCCTTAGGTTCAACAGGCATATCTTCTTCTTCTTCTTCTGTGTCACTTTCCAAATGAGGAACTGATTTTCTTGACTTAGTTGCAGAATCAAGTGCTTTAGGGAGAGTTAGTAATGCCTTCCTTCTCCCACTTTAATTCTGCTCTTTCATTTTGTGAAATTACTCTTTAGTTTCTGAAGTGGATGCTACCGCTTCAAGAGGCTTTGTTGGCTTAGGCTCTTTGAGGATGAAGTACTTTGCATCTTCATAGATTTTGCTTCATTGACGGAGAATGGTTGTAGGTTACTGGGAATTCTAAATTCTTCTCCATCTTTCAGATACTTCATACATTGATGCATAGTTGATGGGACCATGCCATACTCATGTAGCCATGTCCAGCACAAGAGAGCTTTAAATGATGTATCAACATCGATTACATGAAACTTGGCTTCTATTTATAAATCCTTGAACTTGAGTGTGAGAATAAATGAACCCAAAGTTTTCTGCCCTTTTTCATTGAAGCCGTGAACCATCAATTTATCTCTCCCAAGATGTTGGATATCGAGTGATAATCCTCTTAATACCTTTAGACTCATGAGGTTGATAGAAGAACCTGGATCAATCAATATGCAGCTGATCGAGATGCCATCACTCTTTGCAATAAGATAAAGAGGACGATTATGATCTACCATTCCCAACATAAGATCCTCTTCAGAGAATGTGATTACTGAGAAATCTTGAGTTTACAAGGCTTTAGTCATGCATTTTTCAGCAAAGTAAGCTTCATAACTCTCCGGATCTTTGAGAGCTTGTATCAAAGTTTCTCAGAGGTATTTTGACATCAAGAGAGCCTCATACACACTCAGTTATGCAGGAATCTTTCTTAGATATGATAGAATATTATAATCTATTTTCTCGCTTGATTTAAGCTTTGTCCTAGGATTTTTGGGAATAATATCTTTGTTGACTTCAATTTGTTTACCTTTATCTTTATTTGCATATTCCTTCTTTGATGAAGGTGGTAAGACTTTATCACTTCTCAACTGAACTTGAATAACTTTGTCTCGCTCAGATTCTTCTGAAGAGATAGTTTCTTCAAATTTCTCTCTTATTTTGGAAGATTGGCCAAAAGGGTTAGACTCATTTTTCAACGCCATACATTTCATACGTGATGATATTGATGAGTCTGACTCTTCTCCGTCAAGAAAATATAGATCTTCATCTGAACTATTATTATCTTGTTGAGTCATTAAACAAAATTTAGAAGCTCCTTAAGCTCTTCTTACTTTTCTGATAAAAATTTTGACGGGTTGGTTGAGCTTTTCCGACTATCCTTGTCATCTCGGAGTAACTGATGTTAAAAAATATATGACATCACACAGATAATTCAGCATATCTCTACTGAATAAGACTCATCATTGTCCTCTTCATCAAATTCAGCAATGCAAAATTTAGGCATAAAGTCTGTAAGCCTAAATGGCTGTCTTGCAGGTTAGTTATACTCTTCTAGATTGTTAATGATCTTTTGAGTTGTAGTTCTCTTCTTGATCATCTTTTCTTAGGCAGCTTCTTTGATTTTTGGGGCTTACGTTTGGTTGACTGCTTCTCATGCTCTGACGAAGTAGCATTATCAGAATGCCATTTAGAAGCCCAAATACTTAGTTTAGACATCTCTCTTAAGTCCAATATAAGTTCAAGCGGTGATTTTCACTTGACACTAGGGACGTCTTTTAGCTGCTTCAACATTTTCATGCTCTTTTTAGAGACTATTGCATGTCATTCTTCAGTCTGAACTGCTTTCTCCTTCTGTTTATCTTTGCTGGATGATACGAAAGAGGAGGTAATCATCTTAGTAGACTCTCTTTTAGGATTGAATAGAACACTGTCGGATAGTGTAAATTCACCTTAATATATTTTCTTCTTTGAAGACATAGCAATCTTGATGGGATCATCCGATGGGGACAATAATTTAGATTACTAATTTGATCAGCTTCTTCATGCCTTTCAATTTTTGATAACTGTAAACCATCTTTAACTATTTGCCGAAATAATTTAGCCACACTGTCTCTTCTAAAGGAATATTCTTTATTCATCTTTTTCTTAAGAGATGGCCACATTCGCTCATCATCTCTCATTGCTTGTTTTGGATGCTCCCCATCACTTGGAAAAGTCTGAGGTTTATCATTACCTCCTAATACCAATTTTGGCTGTGGATTAAAATAAACATCTTTTTACCCTTATCATCATAGTACATCGGCTGCTTTTCTTTATCCACATTATATATATCACCCATTTTTTTTTCCATTTGAACTATAAGAAGCGCATGAGTTTCATTTCTTCTAAAGTCAAGGTTTGTTTCTCTTTGCTTTATCTCAGATAGACTAGACTTAGGCGATTTAACTTTTAAATTTAGCCACTTTATCGAAAGCAAGTCCTAATGTTGCAACCGATGTCATGCATAGAAATGGTGCCATTTTATCATCCATATTGCCCATTAGTAATTGGATCGCATATTCTTCTTCCAATTATTGCACGCACTTCATACTTAGGTTGCGCCAACGACTTATAAATTTCATCACTGACATATCTTTCCTTCTTTTCAACAAGGCAAGGTCAGCGATTGTGATTTTCTCGGTTGAACTGGTGAACCTTTTCACAAATATAGTCTCCAATTTAGCAAATGTTTTAACTGAATCATTTGGTAATTCTGCATACCATTCAAAAGCAGCTGAGGTCAAGCTACTAAAGAATTGACAAAAAAATAGTGCATCGTTTCCTCCTATGTTACCACAAGTAGCCTTAAATTGGGCCATATGTTGCTTTGGATTACCAATCTCGCTAAAAGTATTGAATTTCAGCACCGAGTAACCTTTCGGGTATGAGACTTGATCATATTCAGCTGGGTAAGGGTGACCCTTACTCACCAACTTTTCAGCCTGCTCTGAGGCTATGATCGCCTTTATCTTTTCATTGATTATTATTTCTATTTGAGCAGTTGTTACAGTTTTAGGTGTGCTAGCCAAATTTTGAATTATCAGTTGGAGATGTGTTTGGTTAACTTCATCCCTTGCTTCATGCATAGCATGTACTGTAGAAGCTTGAGGTACCACAGTAGCTGGTAGTATAAAAGTTGCATTGTTAGCTACCTGTCAATTAGCAGACAAAATAGGTGCTACACTTGATATGATATTCTTCTGTAACATCTCCATCATGATGTTCATTTGTACCATCATATCATTCATTTCATTTGTACCATCATATCATTCATTTTGGTACCAAGCTGTGCAATCTCTTGTCTTTGGCCTCCATTTGACATTGCATTTCTCTTTGCTCTCTAGCTAGCGCCATGGCATCAATCAGTACAAGTTCTTCCTCTTCTTCTATTTCTTGTTGATGTTCTACTCCTTGCTCATTTTCAAGGGGAGAACTTGATTGCCCTTCTCCTTGTGCATTTGCAGAGACAATTGTTGTTGGGGTATAATGATCGCATTATAAAGTGTATCGTTGATCGTTTCCTGGTTCAACCATATAGACAACTTCAAATCTATGATATCTTTCTCATTCTGGTCTTCTTCTTCTTCTTCAACAAAGATCAAAGATCCATCTTCTATTTACTTCTGTTAAGACTCTTCTTCATAAGCATCAATTTCAGGTTCAGATTCCTTGGCTTTGCATTGCTGCTGATGGTGCTGGGAGGGGAGTTCATCTATATCTCTGACCATATAGACAACTTCCACTTATATAGAATCTTCTTCATTATTTTCTTCCTACACATGAACTTCTGATCGATGTTTCCAGTGGATCTCTAGTTTAATGTGCTAAAACCACCACCTCTTCTATTAAAGGACCACGATCAACGTCAACCTTCTATTGTAGGGGTGAAACTGATCGGTGATCGGTGTCGACCATCATATCTTTCATCATTGATATCCTTTATTTTGGGTATCCACTTCTGATGAGTTGATTTTGAATAGGATTTTTGAGTATATGTATCAGATGTCACACCTTCTATTACTCAAATTTTCATTATGGGGCCTTGGCCTCCATAGTTACTTACCCTTTCACTGGGACCTTTCACCAATAGATTCTTTAGCACGAGGTTCAAGTGTCACGCTCCGATGCTCACCATGCAAAGCATATTAGGCTCATTGGCTAGTTACCAGAAGAGATGACAATTTTCTTGGTGGCGCTTCGATATTTTTCCTCACCATAGGCCTTTGAAATCTTCTTTTCATTAGGCCTCTATCCTTGGCTACTTTGAAAACTTTATGTATCCTAGCAGACAGTGTTTCAGGATGCCTTTCTGTGGTGGTAGAGCTTGACATGGTTGGTTCCAGAAGACTATTTTATTTCACCAGTAGAGCTATTCCTCTTTACCCACTTTAGATTATCAAAATTGTTGTGGGTAGGAATACTCACTTTCGGTGACAGTATTGCTTGTTCACTAGGTCGTTCAAAGGGGATCTGAGCTCTCACATTTCTCCTTCTCTCATCTTGGTTAGTTTGCTTCCTGATGAGGAAGCTTCATGATCGTGCTTTCCAGGTACAAGAGGTTCAGTTGGCACAATAGCTGTACCACGAGGAATTAAAGACATAGTTTTTCCACTGACAATTCTTTTCATCACGAGAGCTTCAGATTGACCTAGCCTCTTAAAAATTGAAGTTCTCTATTGGGAGAACTCCTTGACAATAATTGGCTATTGAACTGGTTGGCGCACATGGCTAATAGGAGTTTCAATAACTTGAGGCCTTCCAACAAGGCCTCGGATGAATGTACCACGGGAGGGTACTTCAGGAGTTGCAGCTACGATAGCTAGAAAATTCAAGGTACCAAATTAAATGGTAGCCCCGACATCTCCGGTGATTTGTAGGGCAAATGTTGCACACCTACCTAGTCAAGCGAAAGGAGTGCTTTGTAGATCCATTTCTGTAAAAGTGAAAGATGGGGATTAGTAATTAGCAATTATTATTTCACCCCATACTTTCAAGATGCAGAGGTACTACAGAACCAATAATGGTGTAATAAAGATACACTCTATGGAATGATTCATTCTACATAAAGGATCATATTGAATTTATTACACACTTAAATCACCATTTTGTTATTTTGAATTTTCAAAAATTTTATTGCTACTATAACACATATATGACTAGCCAAAGATGGAAAGAGAATCCTATCCCAGTGGAGTCGCCAGAAATCTGTGGGCTCCAAAAATCTGCACCAATCTCTTCGATGAAAAGAGTATTTTAAAGTGTCAGTGTAATTTTCGGAAGGTAGATGGAATAGTAGATAAGACACTACCCAGAAATTTCATCCTCATTTGGTGAGAGCTTTAGATCTAGTTCAAAGTTTTCTATATGCGCAAGCCCCTATAGTTAATTACCCCTCTCAATAAGTGAGAGAGAACTTTCGATTAAGGCTAATCATTAGATTGCTTAATGTGTAGCATATAGTAGCAGCATATAGAGTTTTAGAATTTAAGATTGGAAATTCATCATTTTAGCTTAAACCAGAAAGTTGGGGGAATGAGGACGTGCCCGATCTAGATCCCATGGTTCTGACATCTCGGGCAGTCGCAGTCCCTAGTTTACTTAGTTAGAGGAGGTAGTCGACCCAACCTGACAGAAGGATCCTCATTAATAACACATGGGTTACATCGTCTAAGAAATCCTTGTAGACTTGGAGTGGTGTTTGTCTAAGGAGACAGGCTTAAGTCTACCTTAGCTGACAGAGGGCTATTTTATCAAGTATACCCTATGATTCACAACTCAAAGGGTAGAGCCATTGGGGAGCATATGGGCTACGATCATGATCGTAATATAATGGAGTCGGACTGACCAAACCACCCGATCAGAGGACTCTGGCCGTAACTGCTTCATCTGTGGAGCCTACTGGTCATGCCACACAGTAGAGGACACGGGCCACATCCTTATTGGCAAGAGATTGATTGAGAGTGAACATAGTAGCACACTTGATTTAACATTAGCTCCTTTCTGAGCTAGAGTTTTCTTAATTTGTCACCCCCGACAAACAGTTGTGAAAGGTGGATAGATTGAGTCTGATTTGAGCTTTTAATGATAGAGTTTCATTTAAACAATTTTAGATTGCTACTTAATTTGATTTATAAAATTGATTAATTAAAATATGTTTAAGAGCTTTAGATCCTGTCAACTCTATTTAGCCATAAAGGAGATTAGATTACTATCCCCGACGTAATTCTCATATTTCACTAATTTAAAACTCTTTTTATAAGTTTTTAAATTTTGTTAATTCGGATCCAGTCCTAAGACTAAACCGGAAAGCAACCCGTGCAGCATCCTTAGACACTTGAATTTAAGCATTCAACATAGTGTCGGGGCACATGTAGGTGATTATAATTTTAGGTGATTTCATCTAACTAATAAAATCATTGATTGTGAAAATCATAGTTAGGATGAAATTCCTTGATTTTTGGTTGAAAGAAGCCTTATTATTTTTATAGAATAGGATTTAATATCACTCATTCCGCCATACAAAGAGGTGTGATGAGGTAAGAAGGCATTTTGATTTAGATTGTAATTTAACACATCTCATTTAGTTTACTTGTTGAGTTTTTAATTTTTTCAACTTGATTATGCTCAATTTACATCAATTTTGATAAATTATGTATTTTGTTTGTTACTTTTTACCATACTTATTAGTTAGCATAGTAATCACCTCCACATTCATATAAGAATTTAAACTCAATTTGGATTCATCCTTAGATTTTAAGTTTATTGCAAGTTTGTCATGAGTTTGGCATTAGTCCCCTCCTCCCTCCAATTTCTAATTAAAGCTTATCTAATTTTGAGGAATTAACAAGAAAAGAGAACTCATTCATTACTTCCATTTAAGCCATAGAGAATAGCTATTAGAGTTTGTGAGTTTAATATTAGCCTCCCCAAAGTTTGTGAGTTTAATATTTGTCTCCCCCAAATTTCACTTGGATTTTAAATAAATGTTCTTTCCTTTCCAAAATTTTCTTTAAAGGCTCCTCCCCTTTTTTTCTTGTTTGACACTTTAGTTTAATTAGCTAGTGTTTTCCTACTCGATTCTTAAGTTAGTTCATTTTAGTCTCCCATTTTTCTAAGTCAAAATATTTATATGCCTCCCTGCCACATCCCCATGTAGATCGGGTTTGCTTACTCTTGACGCTGTGAAGGTAAAGTGGTGTCTCATACCATAGTTTTCATCTCATCGTCCGAGAACAACGAGACCTTCAGATCTGAGACATACAATATATATTCTCCCCTTTTTTTTTCTAAGTTTGAAAATTACAAAATTTTGGCATTTTGTCCTGGGAGAGTGACATCTAACAAGTGGTGGCTTACAGCTCCGAAAGATAATGAGCAAAGGTCGTATGCACACAAATTTATTCATCTCATACCAAGCACAACGAGGTCTTCAAACTTGCAAAGAAATACAAGCATGTATATATATTCACATTCACAGATCCTAAATATTCTGACGCATTTTTTGGTGCGCTGCAAGGATAGGCAAAGGAATGGGGTTAGATATGCGATTAGGAATGTAAGGTAAGGAGTGCAATTCTGAAATCGAAGGAAGAATTCTCCTGCTAACGATGTTCTTCCTCGACAAGTGGCTCGCAGTGAAACAGATAAGCGATAAAGCGCCAAAAATCGAAGGAAGAATTACCATAATGATGTTCTTCCTACGATAGCAAAATGGACTAAAGAGGGCGTGAAAATCGAAGGATTCATCCCCATGATGCGCCTCGATTTACTACAAAAAATGGTAAAATTTGGATGTGTTATGGGCTTCGACGAAGGATTGGGCTTACAATGACGTCTATTTGGGGCCTGCTCATTTCTTGCCGTGGTTGCAGGACGGCCGCAAGGAAGGAGGTTTGTTTGTTGATGGGTCTTCCCTACCTGGGAAGGAGTTGGCTACGGGCTTTAAGAATTTACGCGGCATGGAAAGACTGCACTAGCAGCACAAACAAAGGCCGAGGCAAAATCAAGTTGGCTTGGGTCACGAGACGGTTGATGGAACGGGCCATAAGTGCGGGCGGTCAGACGTCGGCAAGTACGCGCGAGCGCGAATCATGGGTAATGAGCTTGTACCGGGTCGAAACGGATCCAGGGACATGCATGCATGGAAGCCAGTGAGCGCGAGTGCGTAGATCGGTCGGTCACGGCCATGCCGGTTTGTCAGGCCGAGGATGCGATGCGGCTGGCCAGTCATGGCAACGCCACGGTCATGAACGAACCGCCGGGTCAACGGCGAGATGAGGCCGCAATTCGGCAGTTAAGAAGAGAGCGAGTGAGCCGTGGGTCAGCGATGGAACGCTGTCGAAATTACGGGTCGGTCCGGGACTCATGGACCTGGGTCACATGCGCGAAGGCATGTGACGCACGAGCTAATGACGGTTTTGCCGCATTTGTGCGAATTGACGGTTGTGGATTTGCCACGGACAGTCAGGGATCGATCGTCGACGGTGAGAGCGCGAACGCGGCCTACTGCTAGCTGGATTCTCAAAAATTGATAAAAGGAAAAATTTGCGGCGCTGAAATGGGCTAAAACGAGGGTACCGAAAAATTGAAGGAAGAATTCACCTATCGATGATGTTCTTCCCATTTGGCGACGGAAACGGACAAATTAAAGAGAGTGCAAAAATTGAAGGAAGAATCACCACGATGATGTTCTTCGACGGCACAAACAAACATATGGCTAAAGAGGCGAATGTTAAAAATCGGAAGAATTCACTTGTTGACGATGTTCTTCCCGAGCATGAAACAAAACGGATGGCTAAAGCGAGGGTGTGATGCCAAAAATTGAAGGAAGAATTCACCTACTAACAATGTTCTTCTCCTATTTGTGGCGCAACGAAAACGACAAAATTTGGATGTCGCCATAGGAAGGTCGATGCGTGTAATGGGCTGATTTTGGGCTAGGGTTTTGCTGTTTACTCAAGAAAGGAGGGTCAGTTTGCGAAATGTGAGGGAGACCTGGCCATCTACGGATCGCTGATGGCGCAAAAAGAACGGCATGGAACGAGGCTTAAAATGGGTTAATGACCGATTGTGGATGGGGAACGTCGCTGTTTCAATGGGATGAATGAGCCGCGTGGTGGAATGCGCAGGATCGCGGCAAAACCGCCGCGACCGCTGCGAACCAAAGTGGTAGGCTGCGAATCCGGCTCGGCACAGAGCGTCGGGCGGTTCTGCTGGTCGGATCAAGTTTTGCCAGTCTGATCGGGCTTTACGGGCAGTCGGGTCGCTGGGTGCGGTTTCGTGGTTTCACGACCGAACGCTGGATGCGCGGCACGGCGGGATGACTGCCAGGAAAGACGGGCGGTGGAAGCGATGGATGCATGAAGGCGGGAGCGAGTCATGAGCATGGCGACGCGGGTTTGGCTGCCTGCTCACCGAGAACCGAGAGCTGGTGAGTGGTGAAGCACGAGGTGGCGCAGAGATTTGATTTGGCCGGCGGGATTGGCCGAAATAGGGGAAATTTAGAGAGGAGAGAGGAGAATTTTAGAAAAATGAGAGGAGAATTACCTTTTCTTGGACGTGAGAGGAGAATGCAAGAGAGACAGAGAGGGGAGAGAATGAGGGAGGGAAAATGAGTGGTTTTTTTTTCGTTTTATTACTTTTCTAAAAACTAAAAATACTTGATATATTTGATGTTTTGGCCACCGAGGGATCAATTTCTAACGAGATCTCATTTATGCCGGTGCCTCCTCGAATATGTGAGCAAGCATGTTGACGACTAAAGCGCTTGGTTGATTGATTATCAAGTCATGCACATTTATATCGACCAATTTTCATCCAACGCGACAAGAAGTCCGTTCGTCAATCAGAGGTCATTTGAGTTGATTTTGGCGACGTCCAGTGCGTTTTAGCCTCGATTTATGTGTTGTCACTTCAAATCACTCGACATTTGCACAGACTCGTCTGAATTGAGTGCATATAGTCTCATTTGGTAGATTTAAATATTTTGCAGCTAACGACGTGATCAATTTCATGAACGGAGATCATTTCATCATCGCCGCAGCTTTCTAACTTTGATATGCACGTCGACAATTTGATATCTCGAGCACTTAATTGATTGATCATTAGATTTTGCAATATTTATATTTCAATCAATTTCAAAGTTCTAAATGCGATGACAAAGTCCGTTCGTTGATCGGAGGTCATTTCGATCATTTTCATGGACGCCCAAGGCATTTTCACCAATTTGTACCACACTCAAGTCCTTCGAATGATTTGTAGGCTTGATTTGATTTATGACACATATATGGAGGTCAACATCTCACAATGTAATTTTGAAGAATCGCCAATTGAAGGGGTATACCCCTAAATTGCACTTGATGGACGGACGAGATTCATCTCTGAAAATCTGTTGATTCGCCATCGTCGAGTCATCGGAGAGGTCGCCATTAGCTCCATGTGACACGCCAAGAGTGGAGGAAGTGGTGGCACGGAGCTCAAGGTAAGATATATTTTAAACTATTTCTATGATGGGCTTTATTAGCAATACGTAACTGAAACGAAGTAAAACTTCAATAGTTTGTGCATTTTGAGTTTATGTGTGAGGGTTTTATTACCTCAACTATTTATATGTGTAGCCACCAGCCTTATAGATTTGTGGTGAGGAGCTTTAGCTCTCATACGTGAAACAATGTTCCAAGCGCTAACATGTGTATGAATATGCGTGAAAACCATTTTTTCGTGATGCAAACTAATTATCAAAATTTTAAACAAAATTTTTATTATCATTTATTAATTTTATAATACTAATAAAATAAAAAAAAGTTGTCTTTATTAGACAAGATTTTTTTCATTAGGGGCAAAATTTTTTTTTTAAAAGAAATTATAATATAAAAATAATTATTCACATAAGTATGGGTCCCACCATAAGGTTTTACCATCTCAATGGTATTAACTTATCCTTTTGTATTATTAATTTTATAAGAGCAATAATTCTAATTATTGATGAAGGGATATAAAATTTTCTTACATGATGTTATGTGATTTATTTTCTTTTAAATATTCAAAAATATATATTTGAAGGCCATTTAATGATGGAATGATGCTCATTAATTAAGTTGATGATCAAATAAGTTCACAAATGTGTGTGGACTCTGAAGATATGAAGATGATACACCTAATCATGACTCAAATAATTATGAGAATTGATCTAATTTGAAAATCAATCAACTCAATTAAGTTGTCATCTTTATGGAAGGACACTCTTGGCTTAAGATGATTAAAGACAATAACTTCACCAATAAATCGCTTATGGGAATTTGGCTCGAAAAATTTGTTAATAGTATGCAATTTCATTGAAGTGAATTCATTTTGTGCAATTCATTTTTTGTAATTCATTTCAAAATATTTAATTTTTTAAAAATCATTGTGTATTTCTTAACATATCATTTCACTATTTATTTACCTAAAAATGATCTCATATATTTGTAGCTGTTGGCCAATGTTAAAAATGGTAAGATATTTTCGTTTATTTTCATTGAGTTCATTCCATTAAATGTACATCTTCTTATTGTTTCTTCCATGTGTTGTTAAATATAATTTTATATTGCTCCACATGTCTTAAATGATTGTCTTGTTGATTTATGAATGCTATCAGTGATTTAATGTATGATGATTATTGTATTGAATGTATTATATACTATTTGTATGTTAAATTATATATTTATCTAGATATGTAAATTTTAGACGCTATATCAACAAGAAATTTTTCTTAGGGCCGTTGGGATCACTTTTATTTTTTATTTTTATTTTGTATTTTGTTGTGTTGATTTATGTTTTGTTCAAAAATAAATTTATTTGATTATACTTGTTAATTTTAAAAACACTCAAAACATCTTTTGAAAATAATATTTTTTGTTTTTGAAAATAAAAATAAAATCACATAAAAAACACTCTAAACAAATATGTTTTCAAAAACAACATAAAAATAAAAATAAAAATAAAAATAAAAATAATAGAAAATAAAAGTGATCCCAATCGGCCCCTTAGTGTTTGACAAATTTACAACAAATTAATGTTCAAATCAATAATGAATTTATGACTAATTTGAGATGGAATTGATTTAGCAATAAGATTTTATAAGGAGAATGATGACTTTGCATGTTTTGCAGCTAATCATATTGTTAAAATTATATATTTGAGAAACTACTTGATACTTATGTGATGATGAAGTTATATGAGGCTTCAACAAATTTTATGATTAAATAAACAACACATAAGCTTCTAAATAAATTTCAATTAAATCAATAAAGAAATCAATAAATTATAAATTGATTGTTGAAAATTAATAATAATAAAGCTAATCTATAGTGATGTTGACAAAAATTAATAATAATAAAGTTAATCATCATGGCACATTTTATGATTGAATTTGTGAGCCAATGAGTCCAAGCTGATTAAATGATTTAATTTATTTATTTATTTTTAATAAATTTTTATGATATATAGATTACTTCAGATTAATTTTGTCAAAAAATAATAAAAATTTAATTAAATTTATAAACTATATAATAATTATTTAATTGCAAATTTTAGATTCAAAATATAAATTGTTTTTTTCATAAGTATAAAAATTATAAAATTGTTATATAAAAGAATTTAAAATAAATTATTAAAACTAAATTATCTTAAATAATATCTAACTTAAAACAAAACTAAATTATATTTTTTAATAATTAAGAAAATGAAAATATGAAATACGAGAAATGCGAATATATATATATATATATATATATATATATATATATATATATATATATATATATATATATATATATATATATATATATATATATATATATATTATAAAAAAAAAGTGAATAGAATTCACGTTTTCTCGAAAACGTGAGATTAGTTTACGTTTTCTAAAAAGTGTGATTTGATTCTAAGTTTATGATCCTAAATTTTGATTTTGCAGAAGAAATTAATATAGTACTCCATTTTTAAAATTTATCGTTTATTCTTTTTTTTTGCATTCGATTTTGAGATTTTTTTTTTTAAAAAAAAAATCTAATCTTCGATCTACTGAGCCTAAGTTTACATTATTTATTTTAAATCCTTAATAATTGCAGGAAATGGAATCTGCCCAACAATTGAAATTCAGTTCGAACACTTTAAGACGAAAGCCTATGAGGGGGTTTGATAAACTCCATTTCATATTTTTATGCCATTAATCGTATTTATAAGAAAATCATTCTTGAATATAAAAAAATAATCTTAATAATTTCTATGGAGGCGAGAAAATAAAAAATAATAAAAACTGTAGAAGCTGCTTCCTATAATTATTCAATCCATTTTTTTTTAATAGATATCAATTTTCTAATAACCTTCTTGACTACCGCGAAACCATGGAACCGATCAATGCAGTAGAAAGCATGGATGGATTGGTATAGCTCCTCAGTTCCTTTAGAACATATCTAATTTCTTTAATTTAGCTGTCATTAAGGTTTGTGAAATTTATGTTTCTTGGATTTTATGTCCTTTCTTTCTGTGTTTATTAATGTAGCATCATAATCTTATTTATATTATTTAATTACGATGAATGTGTCACAACGATTGTCAAATAAAATATGCCCTAATTATTATTATTAACTTTAATTAAAACAATGTAACTCTTTATTGTAGCATACTTGAAAACATTTTATTTTTATTATTTATATATGCTTTGAAGAAAACAGTTAATAACGAACACTTATTCCTCAAAAATAAAAATAAAGAAGTTTATCCATAAAGAATATCAGATTTTTTTTCTTCCCTAAATGATGGATTAGGCCTATTAAAGAAAAATCATAATTATATTCGACTAGAACGTACAAAAATAGTAGCATATTATTAAATTAAAGATATTGTGAATTAATTTATGTTTTTGATTGTTTCAGGTATTTGCTTGTTCGGATTCATGTGTTTATTCATCGGTATTATTTAACTTTCAACTGAGAGAAAGCATCTTTGTCAGTGGTTGAGAGATTTGACTTTCAAAGAGGTCTAAGATCAGACATACATACGATGAGTATTAAATTCATTGAAAAATCCCAAAGAAAGAAAAAAAAAATTTCAGCCTGAGGGTAACATGGATAACATGGTCTGACCTAATAGACAATGATCTATCAGCCCAACTATTTATATTTGTGGAGGTTTACCTTTCTCATAGGTGTCAACATTTCAAGTGCTAACATGTGTATATATATGTAAGGGCTTTATCATCTCAATCATGTATTAAGTTAATGGTTTGTACAATTAATTTTATAAAAGCAATCATTTTGATATGACACTTAAAATACTACTAGTTGAAGCACGAATCTTGATGCTAAAAGTAAGCTAATTCGAAGTTGAAACTGGTCGAGATCAAGCACATAAAATATCCTTAGAAACTTTGGGATATCAGTTAAATCCCTAAATAGCTCTCAAACATGGAGTGTTTATAGTCAAATCGAGCGTCTCGACGAGCCGGATCTAATGAGCCCAAGATCTCATAATTTTGACTTCATTTGAGCATTCAAATACTTAAAATACATTAAATGATCAAAGGAATCATTTTGAGCCGTCCGATGGAGAGGAGTGGTTCGGATTTTTCATGTATTTATAGAGACGCCACTCCTCCAATCTATAAATAGCCCTCATTCTTCATATGAGGGGAGCCGAAGGAGGAGAGAGGAGAGAGCTCTAATGCTTGAATATCCTCCAAGCATAATCGAGCCATCGTCGCCACCCCCGCTTGGTTGTCAACCATCGCCACGGTCGCCGCCACGCCGCCACCACATCCGCGCCGTTGATCCCTCTCATCATGCTACCACTAGCAATTGTTACCACCAACATGACTACATATGTTCCCTTCATATACAATTCTGTAATCCCGTTATCGGGAAGATTTTGTACTCTGAAATAGATACATAGTGAAGATTTTTACTGGGCTAGGCCTCGTGATTTTTCCCTCTTTTCGAGGTTTTTCACGTAAAAATTCTGGAGTTTTCTTATTCACTCTTTAAATACATGTGTGTGTGCTAGATTTCACAACAAAGCTAAGACGTATACTTTCACTCTACCGCAACTAGTTTTGCTCGCATAGCTTTACGCCTCAGGGAAGGATTCTCATTATTTCATCTTGTATAGCGACCAAGTTTCCCAAAAAGATCAAAACCACCATTGATGTGGAGCATTTTAAGCTTTTAAGAAGTGCAAACGAAGAATGAAGATTCATCAAACTTCGTTCCTTCAGATTTTGTCAAAAATTGGGGGGCAACTCTTAATCTCAAAAGATTATCCAAATCAATATTCTGGATATCTAATTAATTATCATTAGAGAAGCAATGAATACCAATGAAAAGACCAAGGTTAAGGAGCAACCCACAAACCAGATGTTTTGATTCAACCTCTTCCATGTGTTAACGTATCAAGTAATACTTTGACAAACAACCCGGATGGTCAAAAATCCTCGATTCAATTCGATCTCTTCCATGTTAACGCCATCAAAAGACTCGACAAACAACTGATAAATCAAAACTTCACACTTACCAGTTAACGCCATCGAGCAAAGACTCGACAAACAACCGGATAGGTCAAAAAATTCTTAGCGGATTCACCTCTTTTCATAAGTTAACGCATCGGTAACACCTCGACAACAACCGGATAGGTCAAAAATCTCAACGATTTTCAACCTCTTCCATACAGTTAATGTCATTGAGTCACACGACAAACAACCTCGATAGGTCATCATCATCCGCTCATCGCCGCCATCTCCGCTTGCCATACTTTGCATTTTCACTCACCGTTACCACTTTATCGCAGACCATTCAACGGCTGACTATCGCTAATGCCACCGTTCGCTCATCATTGACCATCTCATTATTACCACCATTGTCGCTGTTATCTTCACTACTGCGCATTTACTGCCATTTTACTGTTTCTGCCATATCACGCTATTTGTTGGCATTAATCACTGCCGCTGCCGCTGCTGGGCCATTACGGCCATCATCTGCGGTCTTCGCTGGTAATTCATTATTGTCACTGCTATCTCACATTTCTACTGACGCTCCGACGACCATCATTGCTATTGCTGCTGGACACCATCGCCGGCATCACGCTGCCATCGCTGCCGGTGGCATTTCGCGATTGCTGCTGACATTCCGCCATTTCCGATAAAGACCATTGCTGCGGTTAACCCGCCATTAATTATCATCGCTATTCGGCCGGTTACCATATCGCCGCCGGTTATCTCGCTTATCACTGACAAGCCAGCATCATTACTACCGTTGCCACTGGCATGCTTTACCCACCGTTTGCCGTTAATCGATCGCTGGTTACCGCTGCCGTATCTTCAGAATCGTCGGCACCGACATCTCGCCATATCGATGCCGGGCCATCATTGCCGACCATCGCGCTACGCTGCTGGATCACTCGCCGGGCTTTGCCGCCATCACGTGCTGGCCACCGCCACGCTATCACATCATCCGGCTTTACCATCGCCGCCATTCCGGCCATTACCATGCCGCGGTCATCCGCCGATCACCACGGTCGCCAACTCCCCACATCGATTGCCGCGCGACAAGGTTGGTTGACGCTCTTTCGAGGGAAAATCGAGTCTCACGTATGAACGGACCTTGACGCCTCAAACCCGGCCGTGGCAGGGACACCTCTTTCGAGGGAAAATCGGCTCACCAGCGAAATTCTGGCTTTGATCGCCTTCCAAACCGGTCGGCCCGACAAGGCGGTTAACACTATTTTGAGAAAAATTGAGCCATATGAACTACGGCCTTGATCGCCAACGGCCGGTCCAAGGCGCACGCCTCTTCAGGGAAAATCGCCATATGAACTATGGGTCTTGATTTTGAATGACCTCCTTAAGAAGAAGAGGACACTCAAGCATATGAAGAGTGTGCCTTCTCCTTGGCAGGAGGGTTTTATAGACCCTATGGGAAAAAGGTTAAAAAAGAAACACCCCAAAACCGCTCAAAATGCCCAAAATGGGAGAAAATGCAAAATGGGCAAAATGGACAAACCCTCATGGCTGCATCACACACGCCACTGGGTCCAAATCGCCAATACCATCCGCCATTCAGACCCACCCGTTCCCATTCTCTACTCGAACTCTCGGCCATGAAGAAGAACAGAATGCCCGGATCAAAATCACAGATGTGACGCCATGACGGCCCTCGCCCACGGCCTTTCAGGCCTGCCAGCCCATTTATTCACCCGCCGGGCGACCAACCCCACCGGGAGCGCGAGAGCCGCTGCCACCTATGGGCGAGGCGCACACAGGAGAGGCACCCGAGTCTCAGAATCGCCGAATGGGTCCATAACTCAAAATCTTGCACGATCCACATACACCACGTACTGCAGACACTTCCGTGATCATAATCTTGTGCTCTCATGAAGATTTATTCTCTTAAAATGTATGGATGATGGACCCACAGATTTCATTGAAGAATGTACTATTTTCAAATATTTGGCGTATATATTTTTGGATAAATGAAATAATGGCATCCAAAAATAGGTGGATAATTGATATGACATTTAAAATACTACTAGTCAAAGCACGAATCTTGATGCTAAAAGTAAGTCGATCCAAGTTGAAACCTCGAGATCAGCACTTAATATATCCTCAAACTTTGGGATATCGTTAAATCTAAATAGCTCTCAAACATGGAGTGTTTATAATCAAATTGCATCTCGATGAGCGATCTAACGAGCCTAAGATCTCATTTTTGACTTCATGTGCATTCAAATACTTAAAATATATCAAATGATCAAAGGAATCATTTTGAGCCGTCGGAGAGGAGTGGTTGATTTTCATGTATTTCTGAGACACTCCTCCAATCTATAAATAGCCCCTCATTCTTCATATGAGTTGAGCCAAAGCAGGAGAGAGGAGAGAGCACTAATGATTGAAGATCCTCCAAGCATAATCGAGCCACCACTCGAGAATCACCGACCACCCCCGTTCGTTGTCAACCACCGCTGGTGCGCCGCACCACCGATCCTTGTCGCCGTTGATCCTCCGTTCTCCATCATCGCTACCACTAGCAATTGTTATCACTAATGTACACTGTTGTTTCTTCATATACAATTCTAATTTATCGGAAGATTTTGTACTCAAATACATAGTGGAAGATTTTAGGGCTAGGCCCCTGGTTTTCCTCTTTTGAGATTTTTCACATAAATTGAGTTTTCTTGTTCACTCTTTAAATACATGTGTGTGTGCTGGATTTTACAACAAAGCTAAGACGTAAATTTTCACTCTACCGCAACTGGTTTTCTAGCACACAATAATTTTAATTATTGATGATTAAATATAATATTTTGATGTTGTGCGCTTTTTTTATTTGCAAAAAGTACATTTGAAAGCTATTTAGAGATTAAAATGATGATCATTAGTTAGTTAAGTTAGTGATCAAATAAATCAAGAAATGTGAGTCAACTTCTAGACAAGGCATGACTTAACACACCAAATACATGAAAATTTGAATAAATACAAATAAGAGTCAATTGATGATTCAACAACATATCAACTCAATTAGGTTGTCATCCTTATAGGAGGACACTATGCTCACTTGTGAAAGGTTTATGATCAAAGTTGCGGTGGTTCTAAAAATTTGCTACCGATCTCTCAATTAAGAGAGTAGATTAAATATCTCAAATTTTTAAAAGACGGATGGAATAACAAGTAAGACACTACCTAGAGGTTTTGCCCTCATTTTGTGAGGACTCTAAATCTGGTTCCAGGTTTCCTATAGGCGTAAGCAAACACCTATAGTTAATTACCTCTCCCAATGCTGAGAGAGGACTTTCGATTGAGGCTAGTCGTTAAATTGCTAAATGTATAGCGTATAGTAGCAGTATGTGGAGTATGAAATTATAAATTTATAATTCATATTAATTTAAATTTGATGGTTGGGGGAACGATGACGCGCCCGATCAAGATCCCATGGTTCCGTCATCCGAGACTGTCATGGTCCCTAGTCTACTTAGTCAGGAGGTAGTCGATCCAACCTAATCGAAGGATCCTTGTCAGCAGCCATAGGTTGCATTGTCTAAGGATACCTTCTAGGGTAGTGTTTGTCTAAGGAGACAAGTTTAAGTCACCTTAGCTAACAGAGGATTTTTTTCCCAATCAAGTGCACCATATAATTCATCCAAGGAGATATTCATTGGGGAGCATACGGGATATAGTCATGACCGTAATATAATAGTGTCATTTGGTAGCAACCACCTTATCATAGGATCTTATTGTAACTACAACATATGTAGAGCCACATCCTTATTGGCATGAGATTGATTGAGAGTGAACATAGTTATGTACTTGACTTGACATTAGCTCCTTTGTGAGCTAGAATTTTCTTAATTTGTCACATCCAAAAAATAGTTGTGGATAGGTAGATGGATTTAGCTTTAAGTTTTTTAGATTGATAAATTTCATTTAGTCATTTTGAGCTTGATAATTCATAAGATTTTTCTTTTAAATTGATATTTAATTTATATTAATTTGATTTGAAATTTTAGACATATTTTGATGATAATATCCCCTCCGATTGAAATCTCTATTCAACACAGCCATCATCGAGGTATGAATGATTGAATATTCCTATTATAATTTGATAATTTCATTTTAATATGGAATCCCTTCGACTAAAATCTACAATCAACGCAATCATCAATGGGGTACATAAGTTTGCTTGATCATTTAGTTTATTATTTCAGATCCTCTCAACTTTGTTAATTTAATAATAGAGGATCAGATTAATATTTATATTTTAAAAAGTTTGAATTTGAGATTATTGAATATAAATATCTTGGATAATTTGATAATGATGACGCCTCCGATTGATATCTTCAATCAACTCAGCCATCATTGGGGAGCTGATCATTTAGTTTATTACTCTAAATCCTGTCAACTATATTAGTTTAATAATATATGATTGTATCTAGATTTATACTTTGAGAATTTTGAATTTTAGAATATTAAATATAAAAATTTTATATATTTTTGATAATGGTGACTACTCTGGTTGATATCTTCAATTAACTCAGTCATCATTGAGGAGCTGATCATTTAGTTTATTACTTAAATTTCTGTCAACTCTATTAGTTTAATAATAGAAGATTAGATCTAGATTAATACTTTAAAGATTTTTAACTTAAGAATATTGAATATAAATATTTTAGATATTTTTGATAATGTTGACCACTCTAGTTGATATCTTTAATCAACTCAGTCATCATTGGAGAACTTAGTTATAAAATTTCTCTATTTAGACCTTTGATACTTGTATACAAAATGTATAAATTGAATTCTCTTCTTAGTGATTGAGCATTTGATTTCAAATCAATCAAGTCAACTCCTATTCTATAAGGAGGATTGGATTAATTAAGTAAGACTTACGACTTCACCATATAAATAAAGTGGCCCAATTAAATTTATTTTTTTCAATTTCATTAAATTTTGTGCAATTTATAAAATTTGCATGTTTTACAAGGCAATTAATGCTATGCATATAGGGCTGAGAAACGTGTAAATCGATTGAGCGTACTTGCACACTTCTTAAAGCATTACAATTGAATTTATTTTTCTGTATGATATGCATGCTCAATTAATTTTCAATGCTAAGTTGCTTGCAATAATCTGAGCATTAGGCTGCATTCGTGATGCGTAAAAATATCAATCTTTTCAAATTATTTATATGCACATCAATATATAATATATTTATGAATATGATGCCTCGCAGTATGCGCTTCATGATGTGTGTTACTTTTAAGTCATTTGCACATCTTTTTGAATATAAAGATTAAGACAAAATGTATATTAAAATATGTGTGTGATAAGTCTATTCGAGCACCTTATAAGATGAGCTCTTTTTATCCTCTAGTGCTTGTCTTCTAACATGGTGAGTTTTATAGTAAATTCTTTACTCTTATTATATATAGAAGTTGGATGAGAGTCCCCCTCCACCATTACATTCATTTTCATAAGACTTGAGTGGGTTTTGGAGGTTGGAGAAATCTTGTTTAGGTGTTCACTAATAGGTATGATCATTAGTCCTTATTTCTTTTTGTATTTTTCATAACTTTTTTTTCTTTTTATTATATTTTATCATATTTTTATTTTATGCAATATGTCCAATATGATATAATGCTTAAAAAAATTTATTTTATTTAAGTCCTTTTAGTTACAAACACTTGTCCAATTTAAGTTTCTGCAAGTATATTTTTCGACATAACTTTGACAGCATTCCGGCGTCACCTCCTCAGGTGGAGAGTCGCATGAGAACATTGGTCCTATCCACCATGCTAAAAATGACGTGTATGGATGATGCAAGCACCATGGTAAGAGTTATTCTACCGAACCAAGAAAGATGCTATAAGATCTTTGACCTGTACAAAATAACACATTTCCTCATCATGTCAAGAGAGGTGTATATGAGTATTTAGATTTCAGAATATTATAATTTATACTTAGTCCTCATTTTTTTCTATTTAAGATTTTTTTTCACAGTTTCTTTTTTTTTCTATTTTGCCGAAATCTGAAATCTAAGAGAGAGAGAGAGAGATTTAATTTTTTTGTTTTTCTACAACTCACGAAGAGAACTCACAGAGAGAGAGAGAAAGAGAAAAGAAATGGAGAGAAGGAAGGCAACAGAGAGAATAAATATATATATATATATATATATATATATATATATATATATATATATATATATATATATATATATATATATATATATATATATATATATATATATATATATTATTTTCAGAATATGGAGAGAGAGAGAACAAGAGAGAGAAAGAGAGAGAGCAAAGAAGAAAATAAAATGATAAAAATAAAAATAAAAGCTTATCTTCTCTCGGTAAATCATCGAAAGAGAGAGAGAAAGTGAGAGAGAGAAGAAGAAAAAGAGAGAATAAAATAAAATAAAAACTTATTTCTCTCTGTTAACCATGAGAAAATATTACGTCCGGAGTCCACATGTAGCTTTACGATGGGACTCAATCGCCCGACGCGTGTCGATTTTTTTCCTTTTAGTGCTTAACGCCACTGAACGGATGACGACGACCACCATTTATCTGGCCCGACCGCCCACCTTATTTAAACAAGAGGGGAGAAGAAAATGAGATGGGCGTCGTTTGACATTCATCGCGATGACGTTTAGGGCTTTTCTAGCTACTCCGCCTTCGACGAATGTCAGCCGCCGCTGGTTTAGCAAATCTTGTGAATAACTTCCATTGAGGTATTGTACTACATGAGATATTTACATGTGTTTCCAAACTTTAATGAATTTAGGGTTTTCTATTCTTCTCACCGCCCAAGATATGTGAACATTTTAGAACATTTGAGTTCTTTAAATGAACGGGATGTATTTTAGTAGTTTTGGAGATATTTTGCATGTATTGCATCAAGATGGTACACAACGTTATTTTCAAATTTTTGAACTAATTAGCCTTATAAAATGTTTAGTATATCACATGGTAGGATGTTTGGTCATATTTTAAGATGAATTTTGTGGCCTGATTAGGGATGATAGTATGTTCAGTCGATGGAATTAAATTTCTGTGGCCTGATTTCTGCATCTGGACTTTATGTACTCTCATGAGAGTATAGAGCATTTTGTTCATTTTTTTCCTATTTCTTTGGCCTGTTTGGAGGAAATATGTTCATTCTAATCCATCAGGAATAATTTGGAGGCTGTTTGGTTGGTTTTTTAGTGTTATTTTGCATCTGTACTCTCTGTACTCTCTTGAGAGTATAGATGATTTTGTGGATATTTTTTCCAGTTTCTTTGGCTTGGTTATTCAGATTATATTCATTACATTACATTGGAAGCAATTTGGTGGGATGTTTGGATGGTTTCTGGGGGATTTTTATATATCTACTCTGAGAGTAGAAGATTTTGGATATTTTTTTAGTTTTGGCGATTGTTGATTATGTTCATTACATTCGGGAAGCAATTTGGTGGTGTTTGGATGGTTTCTGGAGATTTATACTCTGTACTCATGAGAGTACAGAGCATTTTGGTAATTTTTTCCTATTTTTTTGGCCTGTTTGGAGGAAATATGTTCATTGCAATCCATCAGGAACAATTTGGAGATTGTTTGGTTGGTTTTTTAGTGTTATTTTGCATATGTACTCTTTGTACTCTCTTGAGAGTACAGATGATTTTGTGGACATTTTTTTCAGTTTCTTTGGCCTGGTTGTTCAGATTATGTTCATTACATTACATTGGAAGTAATTTGGTGGGATGTTTGGATGGTTTCTAGAGATTTTGCATCTGTACTCTCTGTACTCTCTTGAGACTATAGATGATTTTGTGGATATTTTTTTCTAGATTCTTTGGCCTGGTTGTTTAGATTTTGTTCATTACATTTCAGTGGAAGCAATTTGATGGCTATTTAGATGGTTTCTGAGAGGTTTTGCATCTCAGTACTCACTCTCATAGAGCATTTTGGTCATTTTTCTGCTTTGCTTGGAGGAAATATGTTCATTGTAATCCATGGAATAATTTGGAGGTTGTTTGGTTGGTTTTTAGTGTTATTATTTGTACTCTCTGCGCTCTCTTGAGAGTCAATTTTGTGACATTTTTTCTAGGTTCTTTGGCTGTTGAGATTATGTTCATTACATTACATTGAAGCAATTTGGTGAGATGTTTGGATGGTTTCGGGAGATTTTGCATCAGATTCTCTGCACTCTCTGAGAGTAGATAATTTAATATATTTTTCCAATTTTTTGGCGGTTGTTCATTATGTTAATTACTTTCCAATTGAAGCAATTTGGTGACTTTTTGGATGGTTTCTTAGGAATTTTTGCATCTATACTCTCTGTACTCTCATGAGAGTACAGAGCATTTTGGTCATTTTTTCTATTTCTTTGGTTTTAGAGGAAATATGTTCATTGCAATCCATCGAATAATTTGGAGGTCAGTTGGTTGGTTTTTTAAGTATTATTTTGCATTCTCTCTCGTACTCTCTTGAGAGAATAGATGATTTTGTGAACATTTTTCCAATTTCTTTGGCCTGGTAGTTCAGATTACGTTCATTACATTACATTGGAAGCAATTTGGTGGGATGTTTGGATGGTTTCTAGGAGATTTTTGTATTTATACTTTTTATACTCTCTTAAGAGTACAGATGATTTTGTGGATATTTTTTTCCAGTTTCTTTGGCCTGGTTGTTCAGATTATGTTCATTACATTCCAGTGGAAGTAATTTGGGTGCTGATTTTAAGATTTTTGATTATACTTTCTATACTCATGAGAGTATGAGCATTTTGGTCATTTTTTCCTATTTCTTTGGCTGTTTGGAGAAATATGTTCATTGCAATCCATCGGAATAATTTGGAGGTGTTTGGTTGATTTTTAGTATTATTTTGCATCTCAGATTTGTACTCTCGAGAGTACATGATTTTGTGGATATTTTTTAGTTTCTTGGCTAGTTATTGGATTATGTTCATTACATTACATTGGAAGCAATTTGGTGGATGTTTGGTTTCTGGGAGATTTTTTCATATTCTCTCTATTCTCTTGAGAGTACAGAGCATTTTGGTCATTTTTTCTATTTCTTTGGCCTTTTGGAGGAAATATGTTCATTGCAATCCATCAGGAATAATTTGGAGGCTGTTTTGTTGGTTTTTTAGTGTTATAATTCTCACTTTGAGTATGATGATTTACATATTTTTGTTTCTTTGGCTTTGTTGACATTACTTTCATTAACCGACTTTTCATTTTGAAGTTTACATGGGAAAAGGATAACTTCAAGATGCCTACCACCAGAACGGTGTTGATAATATCGAGACATTTAATGAAGTCATTGATATTTTAAAGCTTCATCATCATCAGACTTAATTTTCAAAGACTCACAACCATTACCTCAATCCTTTGTTGGGAGATAGAGAAGCAAGCTTTCTTCCGGTGGGGCATTCTTTCACCCCCGATAAAGTTGCAGTAATTGTAGGGATGCCAAACAGAGAGGAGAAGGTCTTATGACAGAAATCTCTGCTATCACAGTTTAGTTCAGCGGACTATAAGACTATGCTTGAGCATGGATAAGCTGTGGGTACGCTTGTAATTGTACATACATTTTCTAGAAAATTTTTTTTGTATATCACAACTATATGGTGGCATCGAATTGATTTCCTACCATGACATAGATAAATTTGTCAATACAATTGTGAGGCCATGGGCTTCCTAGTTTCACAATTTGATGGTATTACATCAAAGATTCATACCCAGAGGACACCCGGGTACATGAGTGGATTTGTCACTCTTCTTATGGTATGTTTTATATCTTCGATTATGTATTATTTGATGCATTGAAGTTAACTTACATAAATATTAATTGTAGATCGCCGAGCACATAAGCATCATGAGGCCACCATCTCCATTTGCAAAGCCACAAATGCTGCGATGGCCAAAAATAAAGTTTCCAGATGAAGCCTTCACTGGTTTAGAGGACAATATATATAATATCACTTAGTTCTTATAATTATGTATTTATTTATGTTGTAGTCATCACATTTTCTTATCGGTTTAACACAGATCTACCTTTCATTCGAGGACATATCAGAAGAGGAGACCTGGCTCCTTGAATCATTTTCCTCTGCCCAACATGCAATACATGTTGAGCCCGATAGTAGTCCCATTCTAAGTCCACTGAGTTAAGCCCCCATTGAATCTCCATATGTCTCTCTTCGATATTCTCCCCCATCCAGGTATCTACCCCCTACTACCCCCACATAAGGCTTTATGGTGGAGAGGATACTTGCAGGTTTTAGGGACTTGAAAGATATAATATCTTCTTTTCAAGCAACAAATGAGAGAATGGATGGGATTGATTTGCGTTACTATCGAGGAGGTTCTTACGGGGTCCTACCAACCCTATTATGGGAAGCTCTGGAGGTCACCACAGGGGAACTCAGGAGGCACATCGACTATGGAGGCTACCAGAGAGCTTCCCATGGAGGCTAGCAAAGGGGAGTCTCCCTGGAGGCAACTACATGCACTGGGATCCACTGGGAAGCACCTGGATACTTCCACTTGGGAAGTCCCCTGGATACTTCCACTGGGAAGCCCCCAGGTAGCCTCCACTGGGGAAGCCCTGCTGAGTCCACCATGGGGAAGCTATTGTGGAGGCCTCCAATGCACATGAAGATGCTCAAGCCTTTAATCGGCAACATTGCTGGTGTGAAAGCGAGATAAGGAAGAGGAAAGCGTTAGTTCTTCACACACACTTACGAAGTCACGAGCAAGAATAAGTGATGTGGTGGCCTCCACTCAAGATGAGAATGAAAGGTATTAAGTTACTTTCCTTAAATTTGAGATAATAGAAATAGATTTTATTAAATTTTTTTATAGGTTCGCAAAGATGAGCCAATAAAGGTCGATGACCATGATCGCTATGGTGGAGGAGCATCGAGGTATGAATCATCTCGAGATCGATCCTTAATTCATAGTGAATCTAGCTCTTCATCACTAACTTTCATCGACTAAGCTACCAGAGGCACATCATTTTGTTGAGTTCTCATCCGTAGCTCGCTAAGCCGATGCTCCATCTTATTGTCATGCTCCGACAGGACAAGTAAGTCAATCTTCAATCGCTCCTTCATACATAAAATAACCTATTCGTTTAATTAAGCTCACTTTAAAATATTTATCACTTGCAGGGGTGATACAATATTCACTGGGAATATCATTATTGCACGGTAGATCGATGAGTTACAATGATCAATATCTCTGATGCACATTGATGCCTCGCTTCTTATTGGCGAGGAGTACTCGCTATCGGGTCGTATGTCCCCTATTTGTACATCTCATGCTTGCACTGGGTAAGTTACCCGACAAATATGCAGGGTACTATAATTCAATCATTATTTGTATAGATGGAAACTACAATTTATAAATATTCTCTTCTTTTCTTACAAAATTATGCAAAATATGGCCTACACAAGGAAAGCAAAATGTTCATCCAAAGATGTCACTAGAGTGTAGTCGAAGCTACTCTTACTTCCAATTATAGATAATCGACGGACACTTGGGCATATTAAGCTAGGGGCCTGCATTTTATGACTCATTACCAAAACCAACCCATAAGGCCATTCTTCCAGATTGTAAGAGTTATTTTCAATTTGGTTTTCAGAACTAGTTTTTTTACCCCTTATTGACTATACTTTTGCTATTCGATCAAATTACTTTTGAAGATGTCCTTTTTTGTGAGTGATCCCACAAATGGCCAATCGAAATGGTGAGTGGGCTACCCAAGACAATAGTGTGATCGGGATGTTTGTTTGCAAGTACATGGAGGCAGTAATTAGGAAATCCCCACTTAATTGGGCTGACTACCAAGATTCTCCTAAGAAGATGAATTGCTTTAGGGTCGAGTTCTCTTATGCTATCTTTTGTTTGGGAATGAAAAAGCCAAGCTAAGAACTACATTTAAAGTTTGATAAGTAGAAATAATTACAGATATTTCATTTTTTTTCAATATTATGGTTTGGATCTTTATTATTAGCAGAGAACACCAAGTAATTTGGTTGACGCTAGAATGCTTTTCCGGATGTGTTTCATCTTTTCTCCCGGAGTACGATTTTATATTTTTCTTCAATTTTTCTTGGCAATTTTGGATAAATTATGATTAGAACATCGCAACAACTGTTTGAAGTCTGCTACCGAGATGTGTTTCTATACTCTCAGTTATTTATGCTATATGTGCTCTCTATACTCTCTGTACTCTCTATTTTTTTCAGCAATATGTTTTTTTCCATTTCCACTTTTGCTTTGCATGACGATGAAGAGGAATTGTTCACTATAACCTTAAAGCAAGTTGGATGCTCCTGGGTTGCCTTTTTATGAGTTTTCTGAGCAGTTTTGCATGTGTATACTCTCTGAATTTATATCATATTTTAAATTCAAATCAACTGAAAAGGTGAAGCTAAAATTTACATTATCTAAAATTTATGTTATACTCAACCACATTCAGAATACCTCAATCTGAAAGTATGCAGGAGAAGCAATATGAACAACTTAATATGTGAACGTAATACAAGTGGGTATGATTATTTTCTACCAGTCAAAATCATGCTTCTTAAAACTTACTTTCTACTGAAACATGTGCATAAAATAGACAAATATACTGTCGATGATGCAACTTACCAACGTCTTATTTATAAATATAAATTTTGAAGGCAGTGTGGAGCAAATTATATGTTTGAAGATGATGAATTTTTTCAAATAATGTAGTAACTGAAAGTATCATCTGAATTAAATTAATATCATTGATAAATTTATAAATAATTACTAAACTAATATCGTCAGTTCTAATATAATCGTCATCACAGATTTTTTTCTTTTTCATAAAATGTAGAGTACTTTATATAGTACATATATCAAACTATGTAATGCCTCCAAAGGAAATCAGCTCATTCTCGTAAGCAAGGTAGACTCATCAATCAAATACTGCAATTTGGTAAAATATGAGAGATTTAGTTGCCATACAAATTTGTTCTATACTCTTTTACTCAGACTCTATACTCCCTGAGTAAGAGCTTTCGGGCATTTTATAATAATAGTACGTTTCAGAATAAAGCTTCTAAAAGAAGAAAGTCATCCTGACAAAGAAATGATTGCACAGTCTGGAGCATGAGAAGGTCATCCTAATGTCAACCAGGCGCTTCCTAACAATCTTAGGTGAGACTTGGTGTCTGTTATAAAAGAAAGTCATCTTGAGACTCTAAAGCTTTGTAAATGATTGCACAAATAAGAACACATAACTGAAATGATATCATGCATTGAAATATTTTCGTAATAATATCCATCATCAACTTAGTGTACCCTTCACCGACCGATCATTGTTGCTGAGTTGAATTCGAGGTAGAACATATCGCTTAATGATTTTAACATCGATGTGTGCTATTCTCATATGCACTAAAAAAACACTGCATAATAGAAAGGTGTTGTAAAGTGACAAACACGCTCGACACTATCGCTTTGAACTTTGGTTTCAGAATAAACAAAAATATGATGGTTTGAAGATTAGCGAATATTTTAAATACTACAAATTAAGAGGCAAATAGAGAATTACTCTTGGCTTTCTTGGATCTCTCCCAATATCCCTTAAGCCTTGTTGGAAACACCTTTGGACGCTGCTTAACCGGATCCTTCAAGATGTCTTTTCCCTTGTCTGACTTCTTCTTCTTAGCTGCTCTATTGGAAGAGAATTCCCACTTAGTATAGAGTCGACATCGTCGTATAGTTTTTTTAAGGATTGAAGCATATAGTCCTCATCTCTATTATTACCTTTTGCCCTGACACTTATTTGATATGCATATCGACTAACGTGATTCCGGAAAATAATGCCAGTAGCATTTCCATATGTGCCTTCCACATCTCTTAATTTTCTATATGCACTATCGATGTAAATATCCTCTTTGCTCGTAGACCATCATGATGAGAAGATACTTATTTGGAATGCGCACTACATCTTCCTAACTAAGAACTCTGATACAATGGGCACAAAGTAATCCCATCATTTCAAATTTCTTACAAGTACAAGTTACATCTAGGGTAGTCCCATCGAAATGGACAGTCCATATTTTGGATGAATTTTATTCTCTAAGTTTCTCACCAAATACTCCATGGGGCTATCATTACGATCGAATAGCCTCCAACTCCATGCAAAAAAATACCTTTCTTGTATAAAACATTTATTTTAGAATTGACATCTTAACAACAATAACATATCGCTACACTTGAAGTCTTCATCATGTTCATTCGGTGCCATGTCTCCATAACCTTCTCCAACCCCAAGAAATAATCTGAGCAAACTTGTTGGTTTAGAGATTCTGACATTGTTCATTGACTCACTATGTTGCATTGACAAGATGCCCATGCAAAATGAGTCTTGTCAATGCAAGGACCACTTGGATCTAATTTTATAAAGCTCGCAACCAAGGATGATCATGCAAATTGCCTTCTTCTAGATTAGACCAAGCTTCTTCAAACTCTTCCTCCGAGTCACATTTGCTCATGCATGCATAAAGTAGCCCTTGTAC
The DNA here is from genome assembly GCA_021442155.1 of Cymbidium sinense. Lineage (NCBI taxonomy): Eukaryota > Viridiplantae > Streptophyta > Magnoliopsida > Asparagales > Orchidaceae > Cymbidium > Cymbidium sinense. The sequence continues at coordinate 7,990,456 of CM038226.1, forward strand.
CCTCTTATTACTATTAAAGTAGTGAACCTTGGAAGGAGATTTTTTTTGAAATATGCCATTGGCACAACCTATGACGAGTATGCGGTAATATAATTTTGATAGCTCGATAGCTCGATCTTGATCGAATATTATTGTAGGATGTCTCACTCATCAACCAAGAAATGTCTGAATAGCCATGAGAATGACTCAATCATCTCTCGATAAAAGGCTACTCCAAATAACACATTTTGCTGATGATGATTCACTCCAACAAGAGGCACAAACAAGATTATATTTATTGAGTCGATAACTTGTATCAAAAATTATCACATCACCAAAATAATCATATTCTATCCTAGACATGCCATTGCTCCAAAAAAACTTACTAAGCAATCTGACTCATCAACTTGTACATCCCATGCAAACATCCCATCGCTTGCCTTTCCTTGAATACAGATAATTAATATCACCACCATTCGCAATCCTCGATCTTTTCTCTTTCAATAAAATTGAAAGCATCTTTTTTGAATCCAATATTCTCTACACCGCCAACCTCCTCACTTAGATATGAATGCATGTTTCTAATTCTCTATATCATTGTCTTCAACACTAAGCCTTTTCATCGCTAATGCCAGTGTGATCCGAGAAGATGTAGGTTAGCTTTGCCAACGAATGATTATGACTTTCTATATATTTTTAACCATCCGTCCAAGTCAGAATCTAATCATGGACAAGCCGGCCTCAGTATCAATTTTCTGAATTTTGCTAAGCCATTTAGATGATTTCTTCGACCTACTTTTGCACATAAAAATCTTTTGATTTCAATTTCTTGAGTTTGGCCAATAACTAGTATGGTCCTTCCAAACACCGAAGCTTTTTGATGCGTAGATGCATGCCCGCTTCATTCAATAAGGAGTTTCCCAAATTTTCTATTAGACATGACTTCATCGACCGCATTGACGATTCATTCACAAGATAGCCACATAAATGTGACATGTAAAATAGCTCCACAAATAAACATATTCCCTCCAAACAGGCCAAAGAAAGGGAAAAATGAGCTAAATACAGAGAGTACATATGCAAAAATCATCCAAACATCCCACCAAATTGCTTCCAATGTAATGTAATGAACATAATCTAAACAACTGCCAAAAAACTGAAAAAATATCCAAAATCTCAGACTCTCAAGAGAGTATAGAGAGTACAGATGCAAAATAACACTAAAAAAACTAACCAAATAGCCTCCAAACAAGTAAAGAAATCATCATAGAAATATAAATAGTATTATATCAAGTTACCCATGAGAGAGAGTACAGAGTCTGAGAGTGCAGAGAGTACGAGAGGAGAGTACAGAGAGCTTCTTGCTCAATAAGGCTTCTTTTGTTTGTATTTTTACCTTCAATATGCTCTTTAAGGGCTTCCTCAGGAAGTGCTAACCTCACGATAGCACATTCTCTCTATGCCATAAGACCTCCCTCATTTGGCATCCCTATTATCTGCAACTTCATCGGGGTGATGCTCTTTAAGGCTTCTTTTCAGAAGGCTTCTTTTGATTTGTGTTTTTAACCTTCAAGATGCTCTTTAAGGGCTTCCTCACTGGAAGTGCTGACCTCACAGATAGCACATTACCTCTATTCCATAAGACCTTCCCTCCTCTATTTGGCATCCCTACAATTATCAGAACTTCATGGGGTGAAAGGAATGCACCGCCCACCCGAAAGAAAAGTTTGCTTCTATGTCCCAACAAGACGATTGAGGTCATGGCTATTGAGTCTTGTCAATTTCATGGAGTCTAATGAATTGATGCGATGAAGCCTCAGAAATGTCAATGACTTCATTACTAAAGAGCAACAGAATGTACAGAGAGTACATATGCAAAATCTCATAGAAACCATCCAAATAGCTGCCAAATTAAGCCAAAGAAACCAACAACATGACAAAATCATGTACTCTCATGAGAGTAGAGAGTACATGCAAGAAAATACTAACAAATCAACCAAACAACAAATTGTGCCCAATGAACATATTTCCTTCAATGCCAAAGAAATAGCAAAAAAATGACAAATGCTCACTGAGAGTCAGAGTGAGAAGAGAGTGAGAGAGTACAGAGAGAGTACATATAATATGAGAGTATAGGAGTAGAGAGCAGAGAGAGAGTATAGACATAATGTAATGAAAATAATCTCAACAACTAGAAGAAACTGGAGAAAATGACAAAATCATCTCAGACTCTACATGCAAAAATAACACTAAAAAATAACCAAACAAACCTCCAAATTATTCCTCATAGATTGTAATGAATATATTCCTCCAAACAAGCCATAAAAAAAGTGAAAAAATAATTAAATGATCTCAGACTGAGAGTACAGAGTACGATAAAATCCTCCTAAAACCATCCAAACATCCCTCAAAATTGCTTCCGTATGTAATGAACATAATCAACAACTAGGCCAATGAAACTGGAAAAAAATGGCAGAAATTGTATGTACTCTCAAGAGAGTATATAGAGAACAAATGCAAAATAATACTAAAAAAACCACCAAACAGCCTCCAAATTGTTCGTGATGGATTGTAATAAATATATTTCCTCCAAACATGCCACACAAAGTGGAAGAAACTACCCAAAATGCTCTATACTCTTAGGAGAGTACAGAGAGTATAGAGAGTACAGATAGAAATCTCCAATAAAGGTTAACCAAACAATCACAAAATTACTTCAAATGGAATGTAATGATCATGTTCTCTCCATCCAGGCAAAATAAACTACAAAAATATTTAGAAAATCAACTATACCTCATGAGAGTGAGAGATACAAAAAATCTCTCAAAATAAGCAAAGTCCTCTTGCAAAGAACTCCAAAGGTAGGAAATATACACTAAATAAAAGAATTTCAAAGAATAACACTAACAAACCAAAAAAATTATATGTATACAACGGTTGAGAAAAATTACCATGAATTTTATTTAATACATCCTCAGCTATTTCCTCAAGGTCTTCATTCTCCATCTTCATGGTTCTTTCAGAAAAGAAAATGAGAAAATATCATTCTCTCGATTTGCAAGAAAAAAAAAATACACCCCTAAACCCTAAACCTATATATATTTCTTTTTTAAATTTCTCGCTCATTCCAACGATGCTTCTTCTCCCATTGTTTGAACAAAGGGTCAGTCGTCAGATAAACTACGTGGTCACCGGCCCATCCACCATGTTAAGCTAAAATGGGAAAAAATCACTTGACACGGGCTAAGAGATTGAGTCCATGAAAGCTACTCTGATGTAATATTTTATCATTAACTGTGGAGAGAGAGAGAGGGAAAATACAAGAGAATAAAAATAAAATAAAATCAAATAAAGAGTTCTTTGCTCTCTGTAGAGAGAGAGAGAGAGAGAGAGAGAGAGAGAGAGAGAGAGAGAAGAAGAAGAAAATAGAATAAATAATTTAAAGAAAAAAAAACTTCTTTGCTCTCTGTAAACTACCGAGAGAGAGAGAGAGAGAGAGAGAGAGAGAGAGAGAGAGAGAGAGAGAGAGAGAGAGGCTGGCTTTGTCGGGATGGCTAGGTTTGCCGGTTTGGATGAGGTCGTGAGGTGGCGAGAAAGAGAGGATCAAACCGAGTTGTGCGATACTTGAAGGAAAGAGAGCCAAAATACCAAATACTGAGAAACTAGTGGTTTTTTTTTTTGTGGTATTTCAAATGTAACGATTCAATTTCGAGATTAGAGATCTTTTGGACAATGTTGAGATAGTTGAGACAAATTGGTCTATTTAATATGTCGTTGCATTTGGATTAACATTGACATGCATAGTAACTTTATGTTTTATATTTATGCTTTCAGATATAAAATAAATATATCTTCTATGTCTATTGGACTTGTTAAATACATTAGAGTAGCTCATTTAATCAATGAACATGATTCTTACATCATTGACTACCATCTTTGTATGATTTATAGAATGTGTATTTGTAGCATGTCGTTGTTATCATATGCGATCAAATTAATTATGAGAAGCTCCATTTAATAAATTTTCATACTACCAAGGCATAATCATAATCCATTTCATGAACAAATAATGTTTAGATAATTTTGATGGCGATTGAAGCTATTTGAGTCCATTTCGCATATGGGACATTCTTCATTCGTTATCTTGCAAATGAGTGATATTTGAGTGACTTTAATTGCGGCTAAGGACATTCCTAAGTTCGATCGAAGCGACGTCATGCCTATCGCCCACTTATTTCATTGTGCGCATTCAACTTAGCTTGTGTGATATACATGAAGGTCAACACTAGCATTACTAACAAATTGGCTTATAGGGATTTGCCTTATCTTGAAAAATAAGTCGATAGTCTGTAATTGCTATTAATGTGAGTTCATTTGGGCGATAATTTCAAAATATTTAGATTTTTTTAAATCATCGTGTGAATGTTATACCATCATTTCATTATTTGCCTCAAAAATGACAACCTCATGGATAAATGTTAGCCAATGTTAAAATGAATAGACAATTCCCTAATTTTCATAGAATTTATTCAATAAGATATAAACTTTCCATAATCTCTTTCATCTGTTATTAAATATAAATTTATTTATTTGTGTTAAATGATTGTCTTGTTGATGTATGAAAGATATCATGATGTTGTATGATAATTATTTATTAATGGTTGTATTGAATATATTATATGCTATTATTATTGAGAAATCAAGATTTTTCGAAGTTCATTTGGTAATCAGATCATAAAATAATTTTGAGCAAAAATTCAATTTATTTGTACTCAAAAAAATTTCGCTTCAATGAAAATGTATATGAAAAAAAAGACAATTAATTTCATAGATTAATTCAATGAAAACTTCTTTAATTTTCAACTATTTCATTTGGTCTTTATTTTTGATTGATATGTTTGAATGAAGATGATGATGATATAAATCTTTGAATGATAATTTTATATTATGATGATATTGAATATATTTAAATATCTATTATGTATGTTAAAATGTCTTTTATTTGTAAGTGTGTAAAAAATTAGTTATATTAACAACAATATATTTTTTATTAATTTGCCAACAGATTTGCAAGGAATTTATGATTGATTATTAAGTAATTTATGAAAAATTTGAAATAAAATTGATCGACTTTATAAAGAAAATGATGACTTTGCAGTGGATTTACATGTTTTTTGATTTATGTATATTAAGTTTTATATTTAATAAATTATTAATTTATATTGGTGCATTTGAAATTTACCTAATATTAGATTGAAAGCCGAATATTATTATATGAGTTTTTTTTTCCTCTACTATTATGCAGATATAATCAAGTAGATTAAGAAATTTTGAATCTAACTAGTAAATAGACACAAGAATATTTCAAGGAATTATTCTATAATTTGATTTATTTAAGAAGCAATGCAATGTAAGACAAGTTCATAAAATAAAATTACCATAAATTCTTTCACATACTACTATAGATTTTATTATGTAAATATGTCTACAAGTCATAAAAATCTCTTACAAAACTTTCCAACAGTGATACAAACTAAGTTCATATGATTGCTAATATGATCAACTACAAATCCTATTATTAAAACTATATATTTCAGAAACTATTCATGTCATAATGAAGCTACATGAGACATTGAGACTTCAACAAATTGTATTATTTAATAACCAATGCATAAGCTACAAAATTATTTTCAAATAAACTAATACAAGTGCTCTAAATTGATGGCTCAAGATTAATAATTATTATTTTTTAAAAATATTTAATGAAATGATTAAAAATCAGAATATTTGAACCCAATTTTGTTCAGAATAAACTTAAAAACTGAGATACAATATTTTTGTTATATTTAAATGATGTAAAGGTATATAATTTTGAATTACAAATAAATTAATAAAATAAAAATAATTATTATTAACATATCATTTGAAAATTTCACTAATTTAAGCACAAATTTTGATGTATGAGTGATTGAATATCTTTTGAAATCAAAATCTTAATCTTTCAAACTCTCTTTGGCCATCATAGAGCTAATATAATCATCCCGATGGGATCAAAAGCAACTCGGTTTGAGTTCAAATCCAAATTAAGCACCTAAAATATAATTAAAAATTTTAGGATATCAATTAGATCCCTAAATAGCTTCTGAGAAAAACTTATTTATAGTCAAATTGAGCATCTCATCGAGACGAATCTAACAAGTCTAAGATCTCTAAATTATAACTTTATTTGGACATTCAAATACTTTAAATGCATCTCAATGTCAAGGGGATCTTTGAGCCATTTGATTCGATTTTGTCTATATTTATAATAAATATTACTCCCAAAATCTATAAATAGCTCATCATTCTTCATATAAAAGGACCTAAGCTGAGAAAAAGAGAGCTCTTACTTGAAGAATCTGAAGAAGAACACTCAACCACCAAGATAGCCATCGACAACCACAATCGGATCGCCATCGGACACTACTGCCCAACTGTCGTCGAGTTGCCTTGGTCACCGCCGCTAAACCACCACTCAACTACCATCACATGATTATCGTCGGTCATCGGCGGTCGCCGCCACTCAAGTTTTGCTGACCACCAACTTGTTGGATCACCGCCAACCATATCATATATATCGCTGTGCCGCTGCCGGAGCATCGCCATCCACTATTGTCGACGCATGATCGCCACCAACGGAGTTGTCGCCATCGCTATTTAGATTATTGTTCGCATTGTCATCCAATTGCCATGCCCAACCCTCCACTAGATCGCTGCTACCGCTACCACCAACCACTTTTCGCTTTGACCAAGTGATGGTTAGCTATCACGTAGTCCAACCGTTGATGTCGAACCTCCATCTTTGAACTGCAATTGACTATTGTCACAAAACCGCCAACCATCGCCGCGCTTACCACTGACTGCCGCCCACCACCATCACACATTGTACAACCATCATACCGACAAATGTCTTGGACCACCGCTCTACCATTCATCACATCACCGCTGTATTTCTCCACTATCTAGTCCATCACCGAAATCGCGATTGCCATCCAACCATTATTGTTGGATTGATCTTCTAGACTAACTTCATTAGACTATTTTTTACCACATCAGCTACATCCATCGCTATCATCTGATTATCGACCAAATATATTGTATTAATTATTAGCATCTGACTATACTATCATCAACTGACACCATTGCCAACAACATTTATGAATGTCATCACACATATGGTTGATGCACCCTGTTGACTCATGTTATTGCCAATATGATCGATTTTTGCTGTTGACACACGACGTCATCTATAAATTCAAAGCATGTAGTCAGCTCATGCCATCACTTATATTAGAGTTTACTCTATAATTCATGTCTACTATATCAACTCTTATCCTAGCTATAAGGAAGGGCATTATTTGTAATCACTGATATATACTAGTTTAACTATTTCAATTGGGCAAAGCCTTATGATTTTTTCTCCCTTTGAGGAGTTTTCCATGTAAAAATACATTTTGTTTTCTACAATTCTTTTTTCTGTGTATGTGTGTGATGAATCTTTGTATAAAGCTAAAACGTTAATCACCTTCTCTCAGCCATCATGAATATTCCTGCATGTAACAATTATAGGATGTGTAATACAATATTAAGAGATGTATATGCCATTAGAAATATATATGTGATAGAAATTTACCTCGCCAATTTTTCTTAAAGCTAATCAAAAAAGGTCAGCTCATATATTAAATTTTTGTCAAATATGCCAACAAAATTTAGATGTTGGAATTTATACTAAATCAATGCAAATATTATGGTTTCATAATGATTAAAAATTTTAAAATTTTATTTTTCAAAATAAGCTAATATGTAATAAATAAAAGTTCATGTTGGTGTTCTTAAAATTCATGTGATATAATAAAAAATATGTTATAAATTTTAATTGAGAAATTTCATATTAATGTATATAATTGATCTAATGAATTATACGAATATATATCTAAAAATTTATTTTGAATAAAATAATCTTTAGTGAGAGAAGATTTATATTCTAATTAAATGTTCATTGAACTAGTAAGTCATTTAAAATATCTTCAAATTGAAGAGTTTAAGGGTGCATTTGGTATGCTAGTGACGGTGTCGCATCGTTAGGGATGCAAATGAATTGGCGTTCGATAAGGTACTCGTGGATCGACTTGTTCATGATTGTTTGACTAACTCATCAAACAATCTTGATCACTTATGTAAATACTCGATTGCTAAATGAGCAAGCTTCCACAACTCGTTGTTTGGTTCATTTATGTTCATGATCATTATCATTTATTGGTTCTGAATAAGCTCACTAAGGAGCTCAATTATGGCTTGATTATGACTTAAATAAGATTTGTTTGTGAACAATATTATTTAAATTATTATTTTTTTAGGCTTAATAAGCTTTAATTGATACACCTCACATATATTTCTCAACAAGCTGCTCATGAACAAGCTCGATTAAGGCTTAATTAAAGCTTGTTTATTTCATTAAATGATCCACTCAATAATTGATAATCCAATTTGAACCAGCTCGTAAGCAACCGGATCGAGCTCAAGCTCGATAATGGTAAACAAGCTTAAGCTTGAACATTGTGTTTATTTTTTTGAGGGACACCAAGACGAGGGGTACTTATTAAAGTGATCAGGTACATCATTGAGGTATGATATATTATCTTAAAAGATAGATACATCACCATTCAATGAACCTAATCACTAATAAGGACTCTTAAGAAATGATGGGTCTTCGAATGTATCAAAGATTTTCCTCTACTTTACATGGATGAGTAAAGCAAGGTTTATATTAAACTGGGTTCTAAAGCCTATGGCAAGCCCCATAGTTAATTATAACTTAAGGAATGTGAATTCTTAGAATACTCAAAGTAAGCAACTATTGTCCAAAGATTTCATTAAGAATATCAATAAATTGGTTATATTTGAAAAATAAATTGAGATAGATCAAAAGGAGAGACTTATTATCGAAGTCAAAGGAAATTAGTAGAGAATGCTCATGATACTAGAAACCTGAGCATTCCAATATCCTATAGTTGGGCTTTATATGTTTGAAATTGAAAAAAAAATATTTATTTGAGTTAAATGTTTATTCGATTGCTAGGGCTTATAATCGATCATCAAAGATTGTGGAAAAGCCTAAGAGGTGAGGATTTATGCTTGTTGTCTAAAAAAAATAATTATCTCATATCTTTAATCTAGGGAGCTTTGGCATAAGCAAAAGCATGACCTAAATCTAAAAATGAGTATATGGTTTATCTCCACAGAGGATCCATGCTTGGACTTATGACCACATAGAGTAGAAGCCATCTAACTCCTCCTACATTTTAAAATTATGTGGTCAAGTCATATGATTTTGCAAGATAGTTAGGATATTTTTATTTAGAAAGAGACTAAAGTACTTAAACTCACTCCCTAAGAGACTAGATATGAGAAGTATGAGTAAATGACTTAGTCTAATGCAAATCTTTTCTATTTTCATTTGATTTTTGACACTTCATTTGAAAAGGCCATAGGATTTTATATTCCTAAATGCATGTTGAAATGAGATTATGTGCTAAATGAGAGAAATAGAATTTTTCCACCACAGGAGACCCTCAAAGGTCAAGTTTTCTTATCGCAAGGATGGAAACCCTCTCTAACAAGAGTGAGATAATATGAATGCATGGTGTTAAGCAAACATTCATAAGGGGTTAAAACCTTATAATTATCTTGATTTAATACTTAGGCTTTGTGTGAGGTTATAAGTTATTTAAAACTGTAATTATGAGTTGTATTTGGGTAAAAGATTTATTTTCCTCTAACAACCTAATCAGATCCAGACCACACATTATGATATTATTCATAAAGAAACTATGAACCATGCCATTTATTGCATAATTTAAACATAACATCAATCAATTTATAAAAACACAAAAGAATAAGAGGTGGTGCAAAAATTGACAACCAAAAAAGAGAAATGGTAACTACCTTATACAAGTAATATGAAAGAATAATTACAATTTAAATGATAAATGAGAGGGAAGTAGGGCTCTTCATCTTCTTTTTTCATGTCTCCTTCATTTCTTTGATTTGATTTCTTTTTGATTGGTAAGGCATCACATGACCCCAAGACTAAACCTTCTAGCCAATGTTCATCCTTACACCCCACATAACACTAATCCTAATTCCTAATGTAAAATTACATTAAAAATAGAAAAGGTAAATCTAACTACACCTACAAAATAAGTGTTAGCTAATTACACCATACAATCCAAGCAGTTATATGTATAATTTAGACTTAGCTCCATGCACATGGTTAACCAAGCCTACCTGTCCTAATTTGGATCACGCTTAGGGGTTAAGCAATCTTCAAAAGAGAGTATTTATATTTATTTTAAGCACACATTAAGCATAATCCCCTAAAAAAATATGATTAGGCTAATCACGACCTAACATCTAGTCTATGAAACATACACCCTAACATCGAGTTTAAAATAATACATCATAAAATCAAACATACATCATACCATAACGCTAACATAAAGTTAGAAGTGGTGACTTAATGATGTGTGTATTAAGGCTTGTGTGGTATACCATAACTAAGTATTGTTATGATTTTCTAAGTATGAAAGGATGTTTAATCATAAGAGGTTGATCTCACTTTAGGTGATTTAATTGATTTGAGAATTTTACTTAGTATTTTCTTTTGTTTCATTTGACTTATACTTAGCAACAAAGTGTTATAAAGAGAAGAAAAAGAGAGATCACTCTCTTTCATCCCTACTTAAGTCATTTCTAAATCATGTTAATTTGATTTAGTTCTCTTTATTAAATATCTTATTACATATTTTAAATTAGTCCTAAGTTTAGGTTCACTTTAAATAATTTTATTCAATATGAAGGGCATCTTAAGATTAATTTGATTGAATTACTATCATGTGACATATATTTAATTATTCTTTTCCATCACATATAACATGCATATGGTATTAATCTTAAGTATATCTATACATACATATATATTTTGGCACACTTAAAATGAAAGATGCATGTGTATTTTGTAGAAAATGAATTTCATTTATTAGCTAAATGCACATTCAAGTGTATAAAAATTTTAAGTACTTCACCATTGTTATGGGAAGTGATAAAGATCTCATTGGGGCTACTTAAAGACTTGCATCCCGAATGTCCAAACTAGATATACCCACTATTCTTGAATACACATGAATGTACAAATGATTATAATAATGGAAAATTATACAGAAGTTATATTTCTTTCAATTGAATTATTTATACATGTGAGCTAAAGTTGAAAAGGAGACTTTCATTCATTAGCTAAATGCACATATAAGTGTATAAAAGTTTTAAATGTATACTTCACCATTGTTAACCATAGGAGTGAGGTAAAGACCTCCTCGGGGCTACTTAAAGCCTTGCATCTCCAGACTATCCAAACTAGATATACCCACTATTCTTGAATGCACATGAATGTACAAATGACTATAAGAATGGAAAATCATGCAAAATTTATATTTCTTTCAATTGAATTATTTATATAGGTGAGCTAAAGTTGAAAAGAAGATTTTTATTCATTAGCTAAATGTACATACGAGTATATAAAAGTTTTAAGCAAATACTTCACCATTGTTAACGGAGATATTTCTTGAATGCATGTGAATGTACAAATGACTATAAGAATGGAAAATCATGCAAAAATTATATTTCTTTCAATTAAATTATTTGTACAGGTGAGCTAAAGTTGAAAAGGAGATTTTCATTCATTAGCTAAATGTTCATACAAGTGTATAAATATTTTAATCAAATACTTCACCATTGTTAACCGTGGAGGAGATAAAGACCTCTTTTGCTACTTAAAGCTCTCCTGAATGTCATAGATATACCCACTATTAAATATGTATGAATGTATAAATGACTACAAGAATGGAAAATCATGTAAAAGTTATATTTCTTTTAATTGAATTATTTATATATATGAGATAAAGTTGAAAGGAAGATTTTCATTCATTAGCTAAATGCACTTACAAATGTATAAAAATTTTAAGTGGATACTTTATCATTGTTAACTAGGGGAGTGAGGTAAAGACCTCCTTGGGGCTACTTAAAGCCTTGCATTATTAGAATATCTAGACTAGATATACCCACTATTCTTGAATACACATGAATGTAAAAATGAATACAAGAATGAAAAATCATGCAAAAGTTGTATTTCTTTCAATTGAACTATTTATACATTTAAGCTAAAATTCTATCTAAATTATAGCATAGAAATACATAGGAATGAATTAAAACAAATGTTGTATCCTTTTCAAATGGGCTATACACTTGTTAACATTCAAACTTTATGTAAATTGATATAGATTAAAGAAAGAGAACTCCATATCACATATTCTAAGCCATAAACACATGCAAGCTTATATATATCTATAACTATTATCACTCCAAATATTATAATTGACTTATAAACTTTTGAAAATAATTTTGATTTAATAGTGATGATAGCCACACATATTCATAGGTTAATAAACAAATGTAAGCTTGACATAAAGGAAATTCATTTAAATTTAAACATTTTGAAAACATGAATGCATGGAATCACATGACACACATCATTTAATATGACTAGAGGAATAATAAGACATAAGACACGTTCCATTCAATCAAACTAATTCTTAAGGATAATCATATCAAATAAAATCATTTAAAATAAACCAAAGCTTCTTAATGTCATTTTTATTTCATATTTCAATTTGATTTAAAGATATGAGAGAGAATTTGCTGTCCCTAACCCCTTTCCATGTTTGTGAATTAATTTAGTTTAATGAGAGATAATTAGGTTGATTTTATGGATTAATTAAGTTAAGGTATGAATTAAATCTATTAATTTATCCTTACCTATGTTACATTAAGGTAATTAACCAAATAATTATGAGTCAATGTGATATGAAAATGAATTGAAAAGTAAATTAGCAATGATCTTATGAAATGAAAGGGCCTAATGCGATTGGCTCATAATTAATAGTTAATTAAGCTTAAGGAACTTAATTAAGTACACTTATGATTTTCTCACACATATGAGCTAACCATTTTTTTCAACTATCTATTGAACACCTAAAGGCCTACCCCAATCAATTGGTTTAGGTTCATATTCATTTTAAGTTTTAGTTAAACTAATTAAGCACTTAATTAATCAATTAATCCCTAATCAATTTCTCTTGAAAAGTAAGGGAAACTTAGAAAAAGGGACTCAGAGAGCATTACTTGCGGGAGAGAGAGAGAGAGAGAGAGAGAGTTTACAATGAGTTAGTCATCAATGACAAACCAACTAACGATGAGGCAAGAGAGCATTACTTGCGTGCGAAAATAAATAAAGACAAAAGGCCCTTCTTCTTCTTGATGAAGGAGCGTGCACATTAATTTGAAGCATTTTTCTTGATTTCCATCGATACATCTTGAACAGCATTTCGGATTGAGGTCGATGTATTGTACTTCATGGGGATGGCAGGCATTCAAGCTTTACGTGAAGGCATGAAGAACGGTGAAAACCAATCTGGGTGGTATGGTACTTCTTAGAGGGGTTCAAGATTGTGAAAAATGGCTTTTTTTTGGAGTAGTAGATTTCGCGAATTCATGAATGTGAAAAGTGGGGAGACGCATGGACGGGCTTATGAAGAATGTGAAAAGCAGGCTTGGTTGGCGAGGGAAGGGAGAAAGGAATCATTGAGAATGGCTTAAATCCTTCAAGAAAATATAGAAGAGTAGAATGGGGACTAAGTTTGAGAAAGATGCTTTAGCTTTAAGTGTAGAATCATGATCGAAAAATGGAGCATGATCATTTACGCTTAATATGTTCAAACAAGAGAAAAATGAACTAGCATCGTGAGATTCCTCGCCATAACGTAGCTTTTGATGAAGGAATTTTCTCGACACGCTCTCTCGATGGCACATCACCTTCACTGATTTAGCAAATCGTAATCAAAAATTGAAATAATGAGGTATTTACACATTCTAACTTTAATAAATTTAAGGTTTTCTCTCACCATCTAGTGAATTTGGAACATTTGATTCCTTTAGAACGACATGTAGTAGTGAGATGTTTTATATGTCGAGATTTACACCATTATTTTCAAATTAACTTTTAGTGAAATGTTTAGTATCAAATGGTAGATGTTTGCTGTTCATGATGAATTTAAGATCCGCTTAGGGATAGTATGTTCTTGATGGCATTAGAATTTATTTGTAGTTTATTTATGGTTGTTCTCGATGTACTCTTTATACTCTTAAGAGTACAAATGCATTTAAACATTTGTCTATTTAACATATTTTAGAAGGAAGATTGTGGTTTTATTTTTTTGCATTTACTCTCATTTCCATGAGGTACATATGATTTTGGGCATTTTTCTAATTTTTGGCCTATTTGGAGGAAATAAGTTCATTACAATCCATTGTGAATAACATGGTTAGTTTTATGTTCTTGATGACTCATACTTTGAGTACACATTTTGGCCATTTTGTAGTTTCTTGGCTTGGTTGTGAGATTATGTTCATTACATTCCATTGATTTATTGGATAGTTTGGGAATTTTTACATATATTTGAGATAGCATTTGTAATATTTTTTATTTGTATTTAGATATGGTAATGTTTAGAAATAAATTGGAGTTTTTGATTTTTGTTATTTTGTACTCTATACTCTGAGAGTACAGATTTTGCTAATATTTTTTACTTTGGCTTGTTGAGATTATGTTCATTACATATTGGAAGATTTGGAGTTGATAGTTTTGGGGGGTTTTTTTTTTTTGTACTCTATACTCTCATGAGAAATAGCATTTTGCAATATTTTCCAATTTTGGCCTATTGGAGGAAATATGTTCACAATCCATTAGAATAATTTGGAGGCTATTTTATTGATTTTAGTGTTATTTTATTCTCTTTGTACTCTCTTGAGAGTACATAATTTTGTAATATTTTCTTTCTTTGGCCTATTTGGAGATTATGTTCATTACATTTCATTAGAAGTAATTTGGAGGCTGCTTGGTTTTAGTGTTATTTGTATATCCTCTCTTGAGAGAGACAGATGAGCTAATTTAATTCTTTGTCTGTTTGGAGGAAATATGTTCATTATAATCCATTAGAACAATTTGGAGGTTGTTTAGTTGGTTTTTTAGTGTTATTTTGCATTATATACTCTCTTGAGAGTACATATGATTTTGCTAATATTTTTCCAGTTTCTTTGGCGTGGTTGTTGAGATTATATTCATTACATTCCATTGGAAGCAATTTGGAGAATATTTGGATTGTTTTTGGGGGAATTTTGTATCTGTACTCTCTATACTCTCTGTACTCTCATGAGAGTACAGAGCATTTTGGTAATGTTTTTCCACTTTCTTTGGTCTGTTTGGAGGAAATATGTTCAGTACAATCCATTAGGAATAATTTGGAGGCTATTTTATTGATTTTTTAGTGTTATTTTATTTTTGTACTCTTTGTACTCTCTTGAGAGTACAGATAATTTTGCTAATATTTTTCCACTTTCTTTGGCCTATTTGGAGGAAATATGTTCATTACAATCCATTAGGAATAATTTGGAGGCTGTTTGGTTAGTTTTTAGTGTTATTTTGTATTTGTACTCTCTTGAGAGTACAGATGATTTTGCTAATGTTAATTAACTTTCTTTGTCTTGTTTGGAGGAAATATGTTCATTACAATCCATTATGAACAATTTGGAGGTTGTTTGGTTGGTTTTTTAGTGTTATTTTGCATTTGCACTCTCTGTACTCTCTTGAGAGTACATATGATTTTGCTAATATTTTTCCAGTTTCTTTGGCCTGGTTGTTGAGATTATATTCATTACATTCCATTGGAAGCAATTTGGAGGATATTTGGATGGTTTTGGGAGAATTTCAGACTCTCACTCTCATGAGAGCATGTATAGCATTTTGCTAATGTTTTCCACTTTGGCTGCTTGAAGGAAATATATTCATTACAATCCATTAATAATTTGGAGGCTATTTGTTGATTTTTTATTATTTTACATCTCATTCTCTATACTCTTGAGAGTACATATGATTTTGGCCATTTTTCCAGTTTCTTTGGCCTGGTTGTTGAGATTATGTTCATTACATTCTATTGGAAGTAATTTGGAGGCTGTTTGGATGGTTTTTGGAAGATTTTACATATGTACTCTTTGTACTCTCTGTACTCTCATGAGAGTACATAGCATTTTGCTAATGTTTTTTCACTTTGTTTGGCCTATTTGGAAGAAATATGTTTTTCCACTTTCTTTGGCCTGTTTGGAGGAAATATGTTCATTACAAATCCATTAGGAATAATTTGGGGCTTTGGTTTTTTAATTTTGTATCAGACTGTCTAGTACTCTCATGAGAGTACAGATGATTTTGGACATTTTTCCAGTTTCTTTGGCCTACTTGGAGGAAATATATTCTTAACAATCCATTAAGAATAATTTGGAGGCTATTTGATTAGTTTTTTAGTGTTATTTTACATCTGTACTCTCTGTACTCTCTTGAGAGTATAGATAATTTTGCTAATATTTTACCACTTTCTTTGGCCTGTTTGGAGGAAATATGTTCATTATAATCCATTAAGAATAATTTGGAGGCTGTTTGGTTAGTTTTTTAGTGTTATTTTATATCTGTACTCTGTGTACTCTCTTGAGAGTACAAATAATTTTGCTAATATTTTTCTACTTTCTTTAGTCTATTTGGAGGAAATATGTTCATTACAATCCATTAGGAACAATTTGGAGGCTATTTGGATAATTTTTGGGGGATTTTTTGCATATGTACTCTTTGTATTCTCTGTAGTCTTTGTGCTGTCTATACTCTCTGTACTCTCATGAGAGTACAGAGCATTTTGCTTTTTTTGAGTTTTTTTGGCCTATTTGGAGGAAATATGTTCATTGCATTACATTAGGAGCAATTTGGAGGGTGATTGGTTGGTTTTATGGGTGATTTGCTTTGTACTTTCATTAACTGACTTTTCATTTTGAACTTTACTATGTCTGGGAGAAGGATAATTTCGAGATACAGGCCTACCACCGTTAGAATGGTGTTCGATAATATTGTAGCATGCTTTACCAATGAAGTCATTGACATTTTAAAGAGGCTACATCTGCATCAATTCATTAGACTCCACGAATTCAGCAAGACTCAATTGTCATTACCTTAATCATGTCTTTCGGGACATAGAAAAGCTTTCGGGGAAGTTCATTCCTTTCACCCCCGATGAAGTTGCAGTAATTGTAGGGATGCCAAACAGAGGGGAGAAGGTATTATGGCAGAAATCCCCACTATCGCAGTTCAGTTCAGTGGACTATAAGAATAAACTTGAGCATTCGGATAGCTCGTTGCCTGTGGCACAATTTGTACAGTTGTACATTCATTTTTTGCTATAAAATCTTTTTTTTTTGTATATATAGGGTGGCATCAAATTGATTGCCTACGATGACATAGATAAATTTGTCAATAATAGAGGCCATTATTTCTAGTTTCACAATTTGATGGTATTACATCAAAGATTGACCCAAAGGCACCCAGATGCATGAGTGGCTTTGTCACTCTTCTTATAGTTTGTTCTATATCTTCAATTATGTATTATTTGATGCATTGAAGTTAACTTATATAAATATTCATTGTAGATCTAGGAGACTGAGCACATAAGCATCATAAAGCCGCCATTTCCATCTGTAAAGTGACGTATGCTGCGATGGCCAAAAATAAAGTTTCATGATGATGCTTTCACTAGTTTGGGAAGACACCATGTGACACATAGTAATATCACTTAGTTCATATAAGAATGTATTTATTTATGCTGTAAGTCATCATATTTTCTTATAGGTTTAACACAGGTCTGCCTTTCATTCGAGGATATATTAGGAGAGGAGACTTGGCTCCTTGAATCATGGTCCCCTGCCCAACACACAACACATGTCGAGCCCAATAGCATCATATTTTCAAGTAACAATAACAGAGAGAATAGATGGGATTGATTTATGGGTTGTTGCTTTCGAGGAGGTTCTTACTGGGCAGCGGGGTCCTAGCATCCCTAGTGTAGGGGAAGCTCCTGTGGAGGTGACCACAGGGGAAACTCTTCAGGAGGCAGTCATAGGGGCAGCACCTATGGAGACTACCACAAGAGCTTCTCCTGTGGAGGCTACCACAAGGGAGTCTCCCATGGAGGCAACTACAGCTGCTACTCTTGTGGATACTTCCACTTGGGAAGCCCTTGTGGTAGCCTCCACTAGGGAAGCCCCTGTGGAGTCCACCATAGGGGAAGCTCTTGCAGAGGCCTCCACTGCACATGAAGATGCCATGAAGCTTTTAATCGGCAGCATTGAGTGTGGTGTGAAGGCTTGGCAAATGAGGAAGAGGAAATTTATTTCTTCCCCCTTCACACACACTTACAGGAAGTCACGATGCAAAATAAGTGATGTGGTGGCCTCCACTCAGCCTGAGCAGCCAGTAGAAGAGTTATTATGTTGCTTTCTTTTAAATTTGAGATAATAGAAATAGATTTCACTAAATTTTTTTATAGGTTCGGTAAGATGAGCCAATGAAAGTAGATGACCCATAGACTGCTGTCATTGTGGTGTAGGAGCATCAGTCGGAGGTATGTATCATCTAAGTAGATCGATCCTTAATTCACAGTGAATCTAGCTCTTCATCACTAACTTTCATCGACAGTAATTTCCTTGCAGCCAGCAGAGGCACATCATTTTGTTGACTTCTCATCCAGAGATGTCCTGCCTAAGCCGATGCTCCAGCTTATTGACATGTCGTGCTCCCAATTCGAGGACAAGTAAGACATTCTTCATTCAACTCCTTCTTCATACATAAAATAACCAATTCATTTAATTAAGCTCACTTTCAAATATTTCTCACTTGCAGGGGTGATACAGTATTCGCGGTTGGGAATACCATTATTGCATGAGTGATCGATGAGTTGTGACATCGATCTCTCGATGCACACGCCGATGCTTCTTCGCCTTCTGCAAGAAGTATTCGCTCTATCTGGGATTGTATGTCCCTTATTTGTACATTTCATGCTTGCATTGGGTAAGTTACCCCATAAAAATGCAGGGTATTATGATTCAATCCTTGTTTGTATAGATAGAAGCCATAATTTATAAATGTTCTCTTCTTTTCTTGCAGAGTTATGTAAAATAATGCCTACAGAAGGAAAGCAAAATATTCATCCAGCATATCACTGTAGACAGTGTATCAAGGGCTGAGCTACTCTTACTTCCAATTATAGATAATCAACACTAGACACTCCTGATTGGGCATATTAAGCTAAGGGTCTAGTATTTTTATGACTCATTACCAAAACCAACCCATAAGGCCATTCTTCCTGAGATTGTAAGAACTATTTTCAATTTGGTTCCCCTAAACTTTTTTTTTTTGGGCCAACTTATTGACTATACTTCTTGCTATTTAGATCAAATTACTTATTGAAGATGCTGGCCAGCCTTTTGTGATCGATCTCATAAAATGGCCAATCAAAATGGTGAGTGGGTTATCAGTCCAAGATAATAGTGTCGATTGCGGGATGTTTGTCTGCAAGTACATGGAGGCAGCAATCAACAAACCCCCAATGAATTAATCTAACCACCATGATTGGCCCAAGAAGATGAATTGCTTTAGGGTTGAGTTCGCTTATGCTATCTTCTATTTGGGAATGAAAAATCCAAGCTAAGAATTGTACATTTGAAGTTTAATATTTTGAAATCACCTATTTTACAAGCTATTATTTATTATTTTAAACCTTATATATAGATAGCATGTGCACAATCTGTTCATGTTCTCCAACTTTGCAAGTGTTCTCTCTGTACTCCAGCTAACATTAAGTTTCCTAATTTTTTTTTTCATTTAATCAGGATAGTTTAGATAGAATATCTTGTGTAAATACCATTTAAAATAATTTTTTGGCTGCTGGGTTGCCTATCTAAGCTCTCTTCAATCAGCTGGGTTGCCAAGAACCTTAATGTTAGCCTTCTTAACCTATTTCATATTTTGTACTCTCAGAGTACATAGTATTTCTTCTATTTTTTCAATTTTCTAGTTTGGATAAAATATGTTTATAGAGAACATCTAAATTTGGTTGGTCGGTCGCTTTAGTGAGATGTGTTTCATCTATACTCTCTATACTCTCTTGAGAGTACAGAGTATTTCATTTAATTTTTCTAATTTTCCTGGGCAGTTTGGATAAAATATGTTTAGAGAGAACATATGCAACAATTTGGTCTTTGGTGCTTAAGTGAGATGTGTTTCACTGTTTCTCCGAGAGTAGTATCTCTTCTATTTTATTTCAATTTTCCTAGGTAGTTTGGATAAAATATGTTTAGCAGAGAACATCTACAATAATTTGGTTGATGCGCTTTAGTGAGATGTGTTTCATCAGACTCTCTCTCAGAAGAGACAAAGTATCTCTTTTATTTTATTTCAATTTTCCTAGGCAGTTTGGATAAAATATGTTTAGCAAAGAACATCTGCAGTAATTTGGTTGATGCTGGGCTACTTTAATGAGTTGTGTTTCATCCGCACTCTCTCTACTCTCTGTACTCTCTGTACTCTTTGTACTCTCTATACTCTCTGTACTCTCTATTCCATTGCACGTAGTTTTGGAGGCTGACTATTAAAATATTTGAGGTCTTTCGTAGTTGAACTCTTTGTATTATCCTCAGACTATAGATTATTTTCTTAATTTCTTTCATTTTTTCTTTGCAGGTCGGGGAGGAATTGCTTACTATAACCTTAAAGCAATTTAGAGGCTCCTGGGTTGCTTTTTTGATGAGTTTTTTTGAGCAGTTTTGCAAGTGTATCATATGTACTCTCTACACCTATTTCTCTATGTTGTCTCAGACTTTATATCTTTTTATACTCTATACTCTGTACTCTATACTATCTCCCTCTATTCCATTCATGTGTAGTTTGAGACTATTAGAATATTAGAGGTGTTTTGTAGTGAACTATTTGTATTCTCCTCAGAGTATAGATTATTTTTTAAATTTTTTCTATTTCTTTTCATTTTTTTCTTTGCAGGTCGGGAGGAATTGTTCATTATAACCTTAAAGAGTTTGGAGGCATCTAGGTTGCTTTTTTATGAGTTTTTTGAGTAGTTTTGCAAGTGTACCATTTGTACTCTATATACTCTCTCTTTGTACTCTTTATGCTATGTACTTTCTATACTCTCTGTACTCTATGCACTCTTTGTACTCTATGTACTCTCAGACACGATCCTCAGATCAGACTCTCTCAGACTCTTCTAATCATAGGTAGTTGATATAATATTGTTTATGTTTCTATGATGATTTCTTACTTGTTTGGAGAAAATATGCTTAATTTTGATATTCAAATTATATCATATTTTAAATTCAGATCAACTAAAAAAGTAAAGTTAAAATTTACATTATCTAAAAATTAATAATTAAAGTAGTTTGTATTGTCTAATATCTAAAAATTACGATTGAATGATACTTGGTATGTCAAATCGGACGCTAGTAATAAACCACTATACTCAGTCACATTCATAATGCCATAATATGAAAGTATGAAGGAGAAGCAATATAAACCACTTAACATGTGAACTTAATATAAGTGGGTACGATTATTAAACTTAACTCTTTAATAAAGAAAATTATGTTCTTTAAAAATGTGCTAGAATTTTTTAAATGTCTGAAATTAGTTTCTATCTATCAAAATCATGCTTCTTAAAACCTACTATCTACTGAATCATGTGGTGCATAAAATAGACAAATAAACTATTGAACATGCAGCTTAGCAAGTCTTATTCAGAAATATAAATTTTGAGGGTAGTGTGGAGCGAATTCTTTATTTTAAGATGACAAATTTTTTTAAACAATCTAATAACTCAAAGTATCATCTTAATTAAATTAATATTATTGACAAATTTATAAATAATTAGTAAACTAATATCATCAGTACTAATATCATCTTCATTACACAAATTTTTTTTCTTCAAGTTCTATTAATCTTATTGATAGAAACATATGTGCTTATCAAATTTTGTAATGCATGCAATAAAAATTATTTCATAAAATATAGAGTACTTTATAGAGTATATATCAAACTATGTAATGTCTACAATGAAAATTAGTTCATCCTCTTAAGCAAGGTAGAGTCATCAATCAGATACTAAAATTTGGTAAAATATAATAGGGGATAAACATTAGTACATCAATCAACATACATCACAGACCGGCTGAATTTCATAAGCTACTAGTATAAATTTAGTAATTGGAAATTGGACTGTCAGTTAAGACCTATTAGTTTTTTTCTTTTTAGGCGAACCCATATAGGGAAATTTTACTGCCACGGTTAAAGGATTACAAGGTCCTTAATAGAGGATAAACTCAATAATTATTGCTTAAAGAGCTACAAATAGCTTAGAGAGGAAATCCCCTAGCTAAATATAGTCAAAATATGTGAAAGAGGAAAAGAAAGCAAAAGGTATAAATAGAGCAAAGGAACAAGCAATTGGCCAGCCATCAGCAAAAAACTCTTCAGGATAAGAGAAGTGTATGCCTCCAGAAGAGAAGGAACCTACAAAAAAATAAGCAGAATCTACAAACATCTGGAAAGAAGAATTAGCATAGTTAAAGTGATACAAGCTAGGTTGAAAGTAAAATAATGTAATGAGAGAGGTATGGAGAAATAGGTGAGAGAGACAAATTGGGGCAACCACAAGCATGAGCATCCAAACTTCAAAGGGTTACATCACACGTGCTACTACCAGCCAAGGAATGGGTGAAGTCATCCTAACCATCATAGCCTACAAACCTGGGGGAAAATGGTAGCCAATTTGATAGAAATCTTGTGATCTTAGCAACAACACCCATGGGGGAAACTGGTAAAGGGTTGCCAACTCCCCTTTCTAAGATAATAAACACCAGACAATGCAAGCATAACAACATAAATCATAACCAACAACACCCCTAACCACACAACATTACTAATCACAATTACCTACTTATCAAGGCACAACCACATTCACATATGCAGGCATAACAACAAAAATTATATTGGTAAAGGGTTGGCCTAAACAGAACCAACATTATATCAGAATGCATAGCCCACAACAACCCGAGTAAGCAACCCCTAGTGAGGAAATCATGAAAGTATTAAATATGGTATATATCAACATTTAAATAACATCATACCCCAATATACTTGCGTCAAAAAAGAAATAAGAATCGATTGAGATAGTGGATAATTCCATACAACAAAGTCACATTTAATAAGGATGACCACATGGCAATCAACAGACCAATATTAATGTCCAAGCAGAAAATAATTGATCAATATTAATGTCCATTTAGGCCTTTTTGGTTTCAAACAAGTTCTACTCATTCTCTAATGTACTCTCATGTACGAGGATTTAGCTCAATTTTTCCACTTTCTAGCCTATTTGATGGAATATGTTTATTTGATTCCATTAGAATAATTTGGAGTGATTAAGTTTTGGTGTTTTACATCTACTCTGCATCTCTTTGTACTCTTTATTCTAATTTCTCTCTATACTCTCATGAGAGAGTATATTCTAATATTTTCCTCTTTTTTTGGCCTATTTGGAGGGAATATGTTCATTACATTCCATTATGAGCAATTTGGAGGCTATTTGGTTGATTTTTTAGTGTTATTTTGCATCTGTACTTTCTGTACTCTCCTAAGCATGGGCTGGAGAGTACAGATTCAACTAGTAGCCTGGAAAAAAACCAAGCAAAAAATTGAACTCCACAATGGCCAGTCAGGGCAGAATCATTGAAAAATAACTAAACAATATAATAAACCCAAATATAAGATAGATTGAGTGTCTTAGAGCAAGTATTTGATTATGACATAGACTGAGTGTCTTCAAAATAATTGACCAATATTAATGTCCATTAAATAAAAATTGAAATATGAGATTATTATATTAGTAACCATTAAGTTGAAGATGCTTTGAAATATTGACTTGAATAGTATATGAGTATCTATAGTGCATTGATTAGTAAATCTCAATCATCAAATGTCATAATATATTAATTCATTTTCAATAGAAATTAATAAATTTTAAAATAAATTCATGAAATTTGTATATTTTGGTATAGATGGCAATAATAATAGTACGATTAAGAATAAAGATGAACACAAGAAGCAAGAAAAATGAAGTTATAAAAGAGAAAAGAGAGTAAATTCTTATATTTAACATAAAACTCTAAAGATATTGTTTAGCATTATGGTATTATTATATCGGCGTTACTTTGGAGATAATTTCATTGAAAAATTTTGCAAATTGTTGCACCTCTCGATGCGCCTTCCTAACCAATTCCTTAGATGAGATGGTGCTCTGTTAAGTAGAAGAAAGTCATCATGGAGACTTTAAAGTATTACGTAAATTATGATGACGTAATTATGGTTGTAATCGACATTGCGGAAAACAAAGAACACATAAGCGAATGATATCATGCATTAAAATGTAATAATATCCATCATCGCCTTAGTGTACCGACCGATTGATTGAGCTCGAGTTGAATTCGAGAACATGATTAGTTGATGGTTTTTTACAAAGATCGATGTGTGATATTCGTATACCTTTGAAAACACTGATAACAGCAATGGGTGATGCAATAAGTTCGCACCACTCTCAAACTTTTTGGTTTCAGTAATAACAAAAAATAGGATGGTTTGAAGATTAATGAATATTTAAAATACTACAAATTAAGAGGCAAATAGAAAATTACTCTTGACTTTCTTGGATCTAATCCGATCTCTTTCTTGTACCCTTTTCTACTTCTTCTGAGGAGAATTCTCACTTACTATAGAAATCGACATCATATAGTTTTTTTAAGGATCCAATCAAATAGTCCTCAGCTCTCTTATTACCCTGTGCCTTGATGCTTATTTGATATGCAAATCGACTTATGTGATTCTAAAAAATAATGCCACTTGCATTTCCGTCTGTGCTTTCCACATCTCTTAATTTTTTTGTATGCACTATCGATGTAGATATCCCTCTTTGCTCTGGTAGACCATCGCATGAGAAAATACTTATCCGGAATGCACACAACATCTTCCTGACTAAGGACTTTGATACAGTGGACACAAAGTAATCCTATCATTTCAAATTTTTTGCAAGTACAAGTTGCATCTAGGGTAGTCCCATTGAAATGGACAGTCCATGTTTTGTATGCATTTTTATTCTCTAAGTTTCTCACCAAATACTCTATGGGGCTATCATCTGATACATTTACTGATAGACCTCCAACTCCATGAAAAAATTCTTCCTCAAACATAGTATAAAGCTTTCTTGTATAAAACATAGTAGCTTGTTTTAGAATTGGACTGGTCTAAACAACAGGAACAATTGTTGACTTGCTACATTTGAAGTCTTCATCATGTTCATTCTGGCACCATGTCTCCATAACCTTCTCCAACCCCAAGAAATAATCTGTGAGCAAACTTGTTGGTTTAGAGATTCCGTGACATATGTTATTTGTGGACTCACTACGTTGAGTTGACAAGATGCCCATACAGAATGAATCTTTATTGAATGCAATGGACCACTTGGATCTAGTTTTATAAAGCTTAGACAATCAAGAATGATCATGCAAATTGCCTTCTTTTAGCATGGTAGACCAAGCTTCCTCAAACTCTTCTTATGAGTCACACTTGCTCATGAATATATAGAATAACCCTTGTACTCTCTTATTACTATTAAAGCAATGAACCTTGGAAGGATCTTTCTTTGAAATATGCCATTAGCACAACCTATGACGAGTATGCGGTAATACAATTTTGATAGCTCTCTCCATAGCCTGATCTTGATCAGTGAATATTGTTATAGGATGTCTGTCACTCATCAACCGAAAAAATGTCTGGAATAGCCATGAGAATGACTCAATTGTCTCTTCTGATTTAAAGGCTACTCCAAATAAGATATTTTTCCAGTGATGATTCACTCCAACAAGAGGGGCACAAACAAGATTATATTTATTGAGTCGATAGCTTGTATCAAAAATTATCACATCCCCAAAACAATCATATTCTATCCTAGACATGACATTGCTCCAAAAAAAACTTACCAAGTAATCTGACTCATTAACTTGTACATCTCATGCAAATATCTCATCCGATGTTGCCTTTTCTTGAACAGTTGTATTAATGCATTACTATCACCATTTGTAATCCTCGATCTTTTCTCTTTTTGAATGAAATTGAATGCAACTATTTTTGTGAATCTAATATTCTTTACACCACCAACTTCCTCAGTTAGATAACGAATGTTGCTCTAATTTGGTCACATTGTCTTCAACATGAATGCCTTCTCATCGCTAATGCATCATGTGATCCGAGAAGATGTAGGTCGTGGCTTTACCAATGAATGATTATGACTTTCTATATGTTTTTAACCATCCAATTCCCCTCCAAATCAATAGAGAATCTAATCATGGCCGGACAACCAATCATTCTATCAATTTTCTGGAATTTTATTAAGCCATTTAGATTGTCAGATTTCTTCTGACCTGCTTTTGTACATAAAAAATCTTTTGATTTCAATTTCTTGAGTTTAGCCATAATAAGTATGGTCCTTTCAACAGCTAGTTTGATGCAGTCATAGATACATACCTGCTCGTTTCAACAAGAAGTGCAAGGAGTTTCCCCAAATTTGGGTCATTAGACATCACGACTTTGTCATCGCACTGCTCATTGACCACATTCATTTTCTCAAACACCTCCACAAATATGTGACATGTAAAATAACTCAACAAATGAACATATCCCCTCCAAACAGACCAAAGAAAGTAGAAAAAATGAGCTAAATCCTGAGAGTACAGATGCAAAATCTCCCAAAAACCATCCAAACAGCCTCCAAATTTTTTCCAATGGAATATAATGATCATAATCTCAACAACCAGGCCAAAGAAAGTGAAAAATATTAGTAAAATCATCTGTACTCTCAAGAGAGTATAGAGAGTACATATACAAAATAATACTAAAAAAATAACCAAACAGTCTCCAAATTGTTTATAATGGATTGTAATGAACATATTTCCTCCAAATAAACCAAAGAAAGTGGAAAAATATTAGCAAAATGCTATGTACTCTCATGAGAGTACAGAGAGTAAAGATGGAAAACACCCCTAAAAACCACCAATCAACCTGTAAATTATTCCTAATGATATCTACTGAACATACTCCATCCAAATAGGCTAAAGAAAGTAGAAAAAAAATGAACTAAATCCTATGTACTCTCATGAGAGTACAGAGAGTACAGAGAATATAGAGTGTACAGAGAATATAAAGAGTACATATAGTACAGATGCAGAACTCCACTAAAAATAAGCAACCATCCTCCAAATTATTCCTAATGGATTTGTAATGAACATATTTCTTCCAAAGAGGCCAAAGAAAGTAAAAAATATTACTAAAATGCTCTGTAATCTCATGAGAGTGTAGAGAGTACATATAGTATAGAGAGTACAAATACAAAACAACACTAAAAAATCAACCAAATAGCCTCCAAATTATTCCTAATGAATTTGTAATGAACATATTTCCTCCAAACAGGCCAAAGAAAGTGGAAAAATATTAGCAAAATGTTATGTACTCTCTTGAGAGTATAGAGAGTACAGATGCAAAAAACTCTCAAAAATTATCCAAACAGCCTCCAAATTTCTTCCAATGGAATGTAATGAACATAATCTCAACAACCAGGCCAAAGAAACAAGAAAAATGACCAAAATTATCCAGACTCAAGAGAAGAGAGTGTATGTAAAACTCTCTAAAACTAACCAAGCAAATTATTCTAATGGATCAGAATGAACATAAGCAAAAGACCAAAGAAATTGGAAAAATGCCCAAAATGTTCTCAGACTATCATGAGAGTATGAGAGTACATGAGTACAGAGAGATACAAAATCTTCAAAAACTATCCAAACAACCTCCAAATTGCTTCCAAAAATGTAATCTCAACAACTAGCCAAAGAAATTGGAAAAATGGCCAAAATCATATGTTCTCAAGAGAGTACAGATGAACTCCCCAAAAAAATCAACCAAATAACCTCCAAATTATTCTAATGATAATGAACATATTTCCTCTAAACAGCCCAAGAATGGAAAAATGCCCAAAATCATCTCAGACTCTCATGAGAGTAAAATACAAAAATCTCCCAAAAATCATCCAATCAACCTCCAAATTGCTTCAAATGGAATGTAATGAACATAATCTCAACAACCAGGCTAAAGAAAGTGGGAAAAAATGTGCAAAATGCTCGAGTACAGAGAGTACAGATGCAAAACTCTCTTAAAAACCAACCAAACAGCCTCCAAATTACTTCTAATAGAA
Organism: Cymbidium sinense; assembly: GCA_021442155.1. Taxonomy (NCBI): domain Eukaryota; kingdom Viridiplantae; phylum Streptophyta; class Magnoliopsida; order Asparagales; family Orchidaceae; genus Cymbidium; species Cymbidium sinense. The sequence goes on from CM038226.1 coordinate 8,018,817, forward strand.
TGAAATGAACATATTCTCTACAAACAGGCTACAAACTCATGAAAAATAATATGAAATTAGTCAGTACTCTCATGAGATTACAGAGAGTACACATGTAAAGCAGTTCCTAAAACAAGCAAAGTCCTCTTGCAAAGAACTCCAAATAGTGTAGAAAAAATATATTAAATAAAAGAATTTCAAGGAATATCACTAACAAACCGTAGAAAAATTGTACTATACAACGGTTGAGAAAAATTATTGATGAATTTTTATTTAATACATCATCAGCTAAATTGGTCATTTTTTTCTCAATGTTCTCCATCTTCATGATTCAGAAATGGAAAGATTTTCTATTTCTCTCTAGTTTCTGAGAAAAAATACACTCTAAAGCCTATATCTATATATATATATTTCTTTTTCAATTCCTCTTACGCATTCCAACAACGCATCTTCTCCGAACGACGAGCCCGCCAGTAAACGAATGGCATCGAATGTCTCAACAATATCCGTCTAAGACGCGTTAAAAACAAAGGAAAATAATGCGACACGCCAAGGATCGGAAAAAGCGAGTTACGCGGAACTCGGACGTAATATTTTCTTGAATCCTTCGCTCCTCTCTTATACTATTTTTTTGCATTTAATGACCCCCAGCATGCCACTCCAATTCTGATACCTTCTCACATGCGGGTGGTGAAGTTGAGATAATTAAGGCTAAAAATTGTTAGAGAAGAAAACTCAGCCACCAGCCTAGTCCTTCGATTAACACGGACCACCATTTTCTATACCAATATTCAAGGTAGTTATAAATCCATTGGGCAGATTCCATTTCCTGCAATTATTAAGGATTTAAAATAAATAAAAAGCAAGAAAAAAATGTAAACTTTGACAGAAAGATGAAATTCAAAGCTCAGTAGATCGAAGATGAGATTTTAAAAAAAAATCTTAAAATCGAATGGCAAAAAAAATAAACGTTAAATTTTAAAAATGGAGCACTATATTAAATTTCTTCACCAATAAGAGTTTTTATAATTAAAATTTAGGATCATAAACTTATAATCAAATCACACTTTTCAGAAAACGTAAACTCATCTCACGTTTTCGAGAAAACGTGAATTGTATTCACTTTTTTTTAGATAATTTTTTTAATTAATTTTTATATAATAATTATTCGTATTTCTCGTATTTCATATTTTTATTTTGTTGATTATTAAAATATATATATAATTTAGTTTCGTTTTAAGTTAGATATTTAAGATAATTTAGTTCTAATAGTTTATTATAAATTCTTTTATATAACAATTTTATAATTTTTATATTTAAGAAAAAATATTACAATTTATATTTTCAATCTAAATTTTACAATTAAATAATTATTACATAGTTTATAAAATTAATTAATTAATTAATATTATTTTGATAAAATTAATCTGAAGTAATCTATATATCATAATAAATTATTAAAAATAGAATTAAATCATTTAATTAGCTTGGACTCATGGACACACAAATGCAATCATAAAATTTGCCATGATGATTAATTTGCTAGACCATAAATCATGAATTTTGTCAACATCGCTATAGCTTAGCTTTATTCTTATTAATTTTCAACAATCAATTTAAAATTTATAGATGTTTTAATTATTTTTATCAAAAAAATATTAAAGCTTTTTTAAATTTATAAATTACATTTTAAAATTTAGATTCAAAATCTAAATTATAATATTTTTATTATAAAGATAGAAACTATAAAACTGTTATATTAGAAATAAGTAAAAATGAACTGTAAATAACTAAATTATTTTAACTTCTTCACTCACAAGAAAATTAAATTATAATTTAGTATTAATTAAAAATTAAATTATAATATATTAATGTTTAAAATGTAAGACTTAAATTTTATAAATTTAACTTTTTTTTGTAGTATTGTATATATGGCAAAAGAATAATCTTTGCATACAAGAAATCAGCACCTAAAATAAACAAATAAATTGATGAACTTTACACACAATATCCTTAAACAAAATGCTAGATCCAATAAATTTTGCATAATTTTAAGTTTCAGATCAGATTAAATTTTGATCAATTTTTTATTATCTTTCTAATCAGAACTGAAGATCCAATTATTCAGTAGTGGAGATGAGATAAAATGTTGACCCTAATGAAAAAAATATACAACAAGAAATTTTCATATAAAGAGAGAAAAGGGAAAAGATAATCTAGAAAAATGAATGAAAAATAGAGACCGGAAGAGTAAAGGAAAATTTTTTTTGAAAGAATATATAAAAAATTTTGCAATGAAACTAGAGATATAATACAGTTGTTTTGACATAAAGTTGATAATTAAATTGATAAGTTATTCTTGTTAGTTTAAAAGATGAGAAAGAGAGAGAGAGAGAGAGAGAGAGAGAGAGAGAGAGAGAGAGAGAGAGAGAAGTAAAGAGCACAATCACACATACACAAAAGAACATAAGAACATAAGCCCACATCCATGGCCGCATTATGATCTCACTATATTTTTCACTTATATTTAGCTTAGGAGAAGATACAATTTTTGGGATGCCTCCTGTCATGGATTTCCTCTCCTTTTATAGGCTAAGATAAAAGGGGTAGGTTTGGAAGAGAAATAATTTTAATTGATCATCTAGCCACCAAATTTTGAATTTTAAGTGTTAAACAATTCAATTTTGGTAGCTACCTAATTTTCACAAAAAAAATATGTGAAATTTGACTCCACATTTAATAATCTTCCACTTGGAGTCAAAAATATATTATATTTTAACACTTTTCTCAATATGCTCTATAATACATATCCACTAATGCTCCTCGTGTGGCATCTTCATCATCATATTTTATGAAGGCCAACTGAGATTATGCATAACCTCAATTTTGAGATGGTCACCACCTTGGTCAACATATTTGCAAGATTCTTTGTTCCATGAATCTTCTCCAATTATGGAGTTCTATCATCAATTAGTCCTCTGATGTGATGATATCGTAGCTATATGTGTTTTGTTCTTGCATGAAAAATTGGATTCTTTGTGGATATCGCGATCGCATCAAGAGGGTGCTACTTGTTTATTTTTTTTAATTATTGTAGAAAATTCTTTAGCCATATCATCTCTTTGTCTGCTTCTGAAACTATCATATAGTCTGCTTTAGTTGCAAATGCGAGACACTCTTATGCAATCTAGACATCTAACTAACTTCTCTCCAAGTGTGAACACATAACCGATGCTCTTCTACCATCTAAATCTCCGGTCGCCTCGAGTATCCTTGTAAAATTAGTTCATTATTTAAAATAAATAGCTATATTTGAAGTACCTTTTAAGTATCTTAAGATCCACTTCACGCTTCCCAATGCTCCTCTCCGGTTAGACATAACCGCTCACAACTCCCACCATGAGTTATATTTGATCGCATACCATAGCATAAATTAAATCAAATCAACCGTAGATGCATATAGATCTTCTCCATGCACTCGCTTCTTCGATTTTAGTGGTCGCTTTTGGGGATAGTCAAATAATTACCTAAGGGAGTCTCTCTTGGCTTCACATTTTGAACATTAAATCGATTCAGAACCTTCTAGATGTAGTTCTTCTAGGATAACTCCAAGGTACCATTAGATTTATCCAGAGTAATCCTAAAGCCAAAGACTTGCTTTGCTGCTCTCAAGTCTTTCATTTCAAACTCCTTTGATAGTTACTTATATAACTTATTAATCTTTATTATGCTTGCTCCTACAACCATCACATCATCAACATAAAGCAACAAAATAATGCAAGACTTGTTTAACCCCTTGATGAAGCAACAGTGATCCATCTCACATATAGTAAACCCATTCTTGCACTTGAAGTTTTCAAATTTTGTATACCATTATCTTGGTGCTTGCTTTAGCCCATGCAAGCCCTTTTGAAGCTTGCACACTAAATTTTCTTTTTCTGGAACAACAAACTCTTATGGTTGTTCCATATAGATCTCTTCCTCGAGATCTCCTTGTAGAAAAATTGTCTTCACATCTATTTTATTTCAGAAGTCTTCAACTGCAGCATTACTTAAGGCCATTCTGATGGTAGTCATCTTTAACATTGGTGAGAACACCTTTGTGTAATTGATCCTGTATAGTTGCTGAAATCTTTTGACCACCATCTTATTCTACAATACTTTCTTGCCTTTGGGTAATATGTTTAATGTCCAGGTTTTACTCTTCTCTAGAAAGTTCATCTCTTCTTTCATGATTTTCTTCCACTAGATTGAATCTCTCACCTGCAATGCTTCCAATTAGTGCTCTGGCTCCCTATTATCTATCAATAATAAATAATATAAAGATAGAGAATACCATTTTTTAGATTATCTTCGTAGATTTCCTCAATGTCATAAGAAGATGGCTCTTGAGCCTCTTATATATGATGTATCAATACTAGAACCTTTTGAGTATTTATTAGTATTTTAATATTGATATTATCAAGGATGACTTCTTCATGCTTCTCCTCATGCTTCATAGCTATTTAGATATATCCTTATATTTGTATTCATAAAATGTTACATCTTTGGTTCTTATGACTTTCTTATTTTAGTCATCTAATCGAACCAAAATAGTCAAGCCATATCCAATGGGTTAATTAAGTGCATGACTTTTATTTTGATATATCCTTATATTATTTCTGATTTATTTATTAGTTAATTAGAAAATTAGCTAATTAGGCCTTAATTACTTTCTAAATTAATTAAGGGTTAATTAAGTGCATCAATAAATCAACCAATTAATTCATTTATCATTAATAGTAATGATATTTAGGGAATGGGATTGGGGCATTCTTCCAACCTTTTCTAAGTTTCCTTACTTTTCAAGAGAAATTGATTAGGGATTAATTGATTAATTAAGTGCTTAATTAGTTTAATTAAAACTTAAAATGAATATGATCCTAATAAATTGATTGAGGGGTAGGATTTTAGGTGTTCAATGGCCTAAAGATAGTTGAGAAAATTATGGTTAGCTCATATGTGTGGAAAAATCATAAGTGAACTTAATTAAGTTCCTTAAGCTTAATTAACTATTAATTATGAGCCAATCGCATTAGGCCCTTTCATTTCATAAGATCATTGCTAATTTACTTTTCAATTCATTTGCATATCACATTGACTCATAATTATTTGGTTAATTACCTTAATGTAACATAAGTAAAGGTAAATTAATTTATTTAATTCATACCTTAACTTAATTAATCCATAAAATCAACCTAATTATCTCTCATTAAACTAAATTAATTCACAAACATGGAAAGGGGTTAGGATCAGCAAATTCTCTCTCATATCTTTAAATCAAATTGAAATATGAAATAAAAAAATGACATTAAGAAGCTTTGGTTTATTTTAAATGATTTTATTTGATATGATTATCCTTAGGAATTATTTGATTGAATGGAACATGTGTCTTATGTCTTATTATTCCTCCAATCATATTAAATGATGTGTGTCATGTGATTCCATGCATTCATGTTTTCAAAGTGTTTAAATTTAAATGAATTTCCTTTATGTCAAGCTTACATTTGTTTATTAACCTATGAATATGTGTGGCTATCATCACTATTAAATCAAAAATATTTTCAAAAGTTTATAAGTCAACTATAATATTTGGAGTGATAATAGTTATAGATATATATAAGCTTGCATGTGTTTATGGCTTAGAATATGTGATATGGAGTTTTCTTTGTTTAATCTATATCAATTTATATAAAGTTTGATTATTAACCAGTGTATAGCCCATTTGAAAGGATACAACATTTGTTTGAATTCATTCCTATGTATTTCTATAATATAATTTAGATAGAACTTTAGCTTAAATGTAAATACAACTTTTGCATAATTTTTCATTCTTGTATTCATTTGTACATTCATGTGTATTCAAGAATAGTGGGTATATCTAGTCTGTATATTCCGATGATGCAAGGCTTTAAGTAGCCCCAAGGAGATCTTTACCTCACTCCCCTGGTTAACAATGATAAAGTATCCGCTTAAAATTTTTATACATTTGTATGTGTATTTAGCTAATGAATGAAAATCTTCTTTTCAACTTTATCTCACATTTATAAATAATTCAATTAAAATAAATATAACTTTTACATGATTTTCCATTCTTGTAGTCATTTATACATTCATGCATATTTAAGAATAGTGGGTATATCTAGTCTAGACATTCTGGAGATGCGAGACTTTAAGTAGCCCAAAAAAGGTCTTTATCTCACTCCTCTGGTTAACAATGGTGAAGTATTTGCTTAAAACTTTTATACACTTGTATGTACATTTAGCAAATGAATGAAAATCTCCTTTTCAACTTTAGCTTAGCTGTATAAATAATTTAATTGAAAGAAATATATTTTTTGCATGATTTTCCATTCTTATAGTCATTTGTACATTCACGTGTATTCAAGAATAGTAGGTATATCTAGTTTGGATTGTCTGGAGATGCAAGGCTTTAAGTAGCCCCGAGGAGGTCTTTACCTCACTCCTATGGTTAACAATGGTGAAGTATACATTTAATTTAAAACTTTTATACACTTATATGTGCATTTGGCTAATGAATGAAAATCTCCTTTTCAACTTTAACTCACATGTATAAATAATTCAATTGAAAGAAATATAACTTTTGTATAATTTTCCATTATTGCAATCATTTGTACATTCATGTGTATTCAAGAATAGTGGGTATATCTAGTTTGGACATTCTGGGGATGCGAGTCTTAAGTAGCCCCAATGAGGTCTTTATCTCACTCCCCTGGTTAACAATGGTGAAGTACTTAAAATTTTTATACACTTGAATGTGCATTTAGCTAATAAATGAAAATCCCATTTTCTACAAAATACACATATGCATCTTTCATTTTAAGTGTGCCAAAAATATGTTGTATGTACAGATATACTTAAGATTAATACCATATGCATGTTATATGTGATGGAAAAGAATAATTAAATATATGTCACATGATAGTAATTCAATCAAATTAATCTTAACATGCCCTTCATATTGAATAAAATTATTTAAAGTGAACCTAAACTTAGGACTAATTTAAAATATGTAATAAGATATTTAATAAAGAGAACTAAATCAAATTAACATGATTTAGAAATGACTTAAGGTAGGGATGAAAGAGAGTGGTCCTCACTTTTTCTTCTCTTTATAACACTTTGTTGCTAAGTATAAGTCAAATGAAACAAAAGAAAATACTAAGTAAAATTCTCAAATCAATCAAATTATCTAAAGTGAAATCAACCTCTTATGATTAAACATCCTTTCATACTTAGAAAATCATAACAATGCTTGGTTAAGGTATACCACAGCCTTAATATACACATCGAATTAAGTCACCACTTCTAGCTTTATGTTAGGCGTGCATGGTATGATGTATGTTTGATTTTATGATGTATTATTTTAAACTTGATGTTAGGGTGTATGTTTCATGATAGATGGTATTAGCCTAATCATATTTTTTGAAGGAGATTATACTTAATGTGTGCTTAAAATAAATATAAATACTCTCTTTTACATATTGCTTAACCCCTAAGCATGATCCAAATTAGACGTGGGCTTTAACCATGGAGCTAAGTCCAAATTATTCATATAACGCTTGGATTATATGGTGTATTTAGCTAACACTATTTTATAGTTAGATTACCTTTTTCTATTTTAATGTATTTTACATTAGGAATTAGAATTAGTGTTATGTGGGGGGTAAGGATGAACATTAGAAGGTTTAGTCTTGGGGTGCTATGTGATGCCTTGAAGCTTACCAAATCAAAAGAAGCAAATCAAATGAAGAAATGAAGGAGACATGAAAAAGAAGATTTGAAGACCCCTAGAGTATTTATCATTTGTAAATTGTAATTATTCTTTCATATTCAGTTGTATAGGTGGCCATTATTTCTCTTTTCAGTTATGGTGGTACCCAGCATGGCCTCTTATTCTTTTTGTTAGATTTATAAAATTGATTGATGTGTTTAAATTGTGCAATATAAATGGCATGACTTTTCATAGTTTCTTTATGAATGATGTCATAATGTGTGGTCGGATCTTTAGTTCTTGAAAAATAAATATTTTATCCAACTACAACTCATAATTATAATTTTAAATAACTTAATATCTCACACAAAGCCTAGGTATTAGATCAAGATAATTATAAGATTTAGCAACTTCTTAGCTGAATATTATATGCTTAGCACCATGCATTCATATTATCTCACTCTTATTAAGAAAGGGTTTCCATCCTTGCATGATAGAAGAAAACTTGACCTTTGAGGGTCTCCTGTGGTGAAAAAATACATATTTCTCTCTCATTTAGAACATAATCTCATTTCAACATGCATTTAGACATATAAAATCCTATGGCCTTTGTCAAATGAAGTGTCAAAATTAAATGAAAATAGAAAAGATTTGCATTAGACTAAGTCATTGCTTTACTTCATGCTCTAGTCTCTTGGACTTTAGTCTCTTTCTAAATAAAAATATCCTAACTATCTTGCAAAATCATATGACTTGACCACATGGTTTCAAAATGTAGGAGGAGTTAGCTGGCTTCCACTCTGTGTGGTTATAAGTCTAATTGTAGCATGGTTTACTCCCGCTTGTGGAGGTAAATCATATACTCATTTGCTTAGATTTAGGTTGTGCTTTTGCTTATGCCAAAGCTTATTTAGGATGAGGTAACTATTTCTTTCAACAAGCATAAATCCTCACCTCTTAGATTTTTTCACAATCTTTGATGATCGATTATAAGCATTGAATAAAATTTAACTCAAATAAATATTTTTTTCAATTTCAAACATATAAAGCCCAACTATAGGATATATTGGAATGCTCTAGGTTTTCTATCATGAAATTCTCTACTCATTTCCTTGGCTTCGATAATAAGTCTCTCCTTTGATCTATCTCGATTGATTTTCCAAATATAATTAATTTATTGATAGTCTTACCTTGAAATCTTTGAGACAATAATTGCTTACTTTAATGGAGATCAAGAAATTCACATTCTTTAAGTTATAACTATGGGGCTTACCCCATGTGGAACTTTAGAACCCAATTTAATATAAAGCTTCATCCATGTAAAGGGAAAAGCTCGATACATTCGAAGACTCATCATGCCTTAGGAGTCCTTATTAGGTGATTAGGTTCATTGAAGGTGATGTCTATCTTTCAAGATAATACATCATACCTTAATGATGTACGATCACTTTAATACACTCTCAAATTATGGTGTCCCCACATCATAAAATAAACACCACAGTGTTCAAGCTTGAGCTTGTTTACCATTATCGAGCTCGAGCTCGATCCGAGTTTGCTTACGAGCTCGGTTCAAATTGGATTATCAAGCTAGTTAATGAGTGGCTCATTTAATGAAATAAACAAGCTTTAATTAAGCCTTAATCGAGCTTGTTCATGAGAAACTTGTTGAGATATATGTGAGGTGTATTAGCTTATTAAGGCTAAAAAATAATAATTTAAATAATATTGTTCACAAACAAACCTTAATTGAGTCATAATCAAGCCATAATTGAGCTCCTTAGTGAGCTTGTTCATAAGCATTAAGCGATAATGATCATGAACATAAATGAACCGAATGACGAGTTGTAGAAGCTTGCTCATTTAGCAATCGAGTATTTACATAAGTGTTCAAGCTTGTTTGATTAGTTAATCAAATGATCATGAATGAGTAGAATAGTAGCTTATGAATGATTCATTTGCATCCCTAACGAGCAACATCTCCACCGGCATACCAAATGCACCCTTAAACTCTTCAATTTGAAGCCATTTTAAATGACTTACTAGTTCAATGAACATTTAATTAAAATATAAATCTTCTCTCACTAAAGATTATTTTATTCAAAATAAATTTTAGATATATATTCGTATAATTCATTAGATCAATTATATACATTAATATCAAATTTCTCAATTAAAATTCATAAAATATTTTTTATTATATCACATGAATTTTAAGAACACCATCATGAACTTTTATTTATTACATATTATCTTATTATGAAAAATAAAATTTTAAATTTTTTAACCATTATGAAACCATAATATTTGCATTGATTAGTATAAATTCCAACATCTAAATTTTGTTGGCATATTTGACCAAAATTTAATATATGAGCTCACCTTTTTAGATTAGCTTTAAAAAAAAATTACGTATAAATTTCTATCACATATATATTTCTAATGGCATATACATATCTTAATATTTTATTATGCATCCTATAATTATTATGTGAATATTCATGATGGTGAGAGAAGGTGATTAACATTTTAGCTTTATCGAAGATTCATCACACACATACAGAAAAAAGATTGTAGAAGACAAAATATATTTTTTACATGGAAAACTCCTCAAAGGGAGAAAACATCATAGGGCTTTGCCCAATTGAAATAGTTAAACTAGTATATTAGTGATATAACTCTTCCCTTATAGCTGATAAAGTTGATACATTGACATGAATTATAGAGCAAACTCTAATATAAGTGATGGCACTACATGCTTTGACTTTATAGATGACATCGTGTCAAAAAAAAATCGATCATATAAATAATGAGTCAACGGGGCATCAACCATATGTGTGATGACATTCATAATGTTTGGCAATATGTCAATTGATGATAGTATAATCATGCTAATAGTTAATACAATATAGTTGGTCGATAATCAAATGATAGAATGGTAAAATATAAAAGTGGTCAAAAATAGTCTAATGAAGTTAGTCTAGAAGGATCCAACAATAATGCCGGATGGCGATCAAGTGTTATTAGTGATGGACTAAAATATGTCGTGAAATAGCGCATGGCGGATGTGATGATAAGTAGCAAATAGACATTAGTCAAAATTATAAAACAGTGATGGTCTAGCAGTGTGGTAGCTAATGATGGTGGTTGGGTATGCGTTTCTTTAGTGACAAATGACAAATTCAAAGATGGAGGTTAACAAAAACGGTGGACTATTATGATATAGCAAGAATCAATTTGTCACAGTATCAAACAAAAAAGTGGTTGGCGGCGATAAGCGTCTAGTGGAGATGTTATGGTACGGCGTGCAATAATCTAGTAGCAGTGGCTGACAACAGTCCGGTGGTGGCGATCAATGGCGATCTGACAATAGTGGATGGGCGATGCTCCAGAACCGACAGCGATATGATGATGGTGGTTGATCCAACAATAGTGCGGTGGCAAATGATTGGGTGGCGCGACCAACATGATAATCATGTCATGTTGATGGTCAGCACCAAGGCAACTCAATATAGTTGGGCAAGAGTGTCATGGCGATCCGATTGTGGTTGTGATGGCTATCTTGCGATGGTAGTGTTGAGTGGTTTTCTTGGCGTGTTGAGATTCTTCAAGAGTAAGAGCTCTTTTTTTCCGCTTAGGTCCTTTTATATGAAGAATAATGAGCTATTTATAGATTTTGGGAGTAATATTTCTTATAAATATAGACAAAATGAACCACTCCATCAAATGGCTCAAAGCGATCCCCTTGACATTGAGATGCATTTAAAGTATTTGATCAAATAAAGTTATAATTTAGAGATCTTAGACTTGTTAGATTCATCTTGATGAGATACTCGATTTGACTATAATAAGTTATTGGAAGCTATTTAGGGATCTAAATGATATCCTAAAATTTTAATTGTATTTTAAGTGCTTAATTTGGATTTGAACTCAAACCGAGTTGCTTTTGATCCCATCGAGATGATTATATTGGCTCTATGATGGTTAAAGAGAGTTTGAAAGATTGAGAATTTGATTTTAAAAGATATTCTATCACTAATACAGCAAGATTTGTGCTTAAATTAGTGAAATTTTCAAATGATATGTTAATACTAAATATTTTTAATTTTATTAATTTATTTGTAATTCAAAATTATATACTTTACATCATTTAAATATAAAAAAAAAATATTATATGTTAGTTTTAAATTTTATTCTGAACAAAATTGGGTTCAAATATTCTGATTTTTAATCATTTCATTAAATATTTTTAAAAATATTAATAATTATTAATCATGAGCCATCAACAAATTAGAGCACTTGTATTAATTAATTTAAAAATAATTTTGTAGCTTATGCATTGGTTATTAAATAATACAATTTGTTGAAGTCTCAATGTCTCATGTAGCTTCATTATGACATGAATAGTTTTTGAAATATATAGTTTTAATAATAGGATTTGTAGTTGATCATATTAGCAATCATATGAACTTAGTTTGTATCACTGTTGGAAAGTTTTGTAAGAGATTTTATGACTTGTAGACATATTTACATAATAAAATATATTGTAGTATGTGAAAGAATTTATGGTAATTTTATTTTATGAACTTCTCTTACATTGCATTTTCTTAAATAAATCAAATTATAGAATAATTCCTTGAAATATTATTGTGTCTTTACTAGTTAGATTCAAGTTTCTTAATCTTAATTATATCTAGCATAATAGTAGAGAAAAAATCATATATAATAATATTCGGCTTTCAATCTAATATTAGGCAAATTTCAAATGCACCAATATAAATTAATAATTTATTAAATATAAAACTTAATATACATAACTCAAAAAACATGTAAATACACTCCAAAGTCATCATTTTCTTTATAAAGTTGATTAATTTTATCTCAAATTTTCATAAATTACTTAATAATCAATCATAAATTCCTTGCAAATCTGGCAAATTAATAAAAAAATATATTGTTGTTAATATAACTTGATTTTACATACTTACAAATAAAGATATTTTAACATACATAATAGCATAAAATATATTCAATACAACCATCATAATAAATAAAATTATCATACAACATCATAGATATCTTTCATACATCAACAAGATAATCATCTAATAATAAGCGACCAAAATAAATTTATATTCAAACACATGAAAGAGATTATGAGGAAGTTTATAGCTTATTGAATAAATTCTAAGAAAATTAAAATTGTTCATTCATTTTAACATTGGCTAACATTTATCCATGAGGTTGTCATTGAGGCAAATAATGAAATGGTATAACATTCACAATGATTTAAAAAATCTAAATATTTTGAAATTATCAAATGAACTCACAAATATAGACTATGACTTATTTTTCAAGATAAGGCAAAGTGCATAAATGCTAGTGTTGACCTTCATGTATCACACAAGCAAGTTGAATGAATGAAATAAGTAATAGGCATGATGAGAACAGAATGTCCTAGCAATTAAAGTCACCAAATATCACTATTGCAAGATAACAATGAAGAATGTCATATGCAAATGGACTCAAATAGCTTCAACGATCAAAATTATCTAAACATTATTTGTTCAAGAAATGGATTATGATTATGCCTTGGTAGTATGAAAATTTATTAAATGGAGCTTCATAATTAATTTGATATATGATAACAACGACATGCTACAAATACACATTCTATAAATCATACAAAGATGGTAGTCAATGATGTAAGAATCATGTTCATTGATTAAATGAGCTACTCTAATGTATTTAACAAGTCCAATAGACATAGAAGATATATTTATTTTATATACAGAAGGCGCATAAATATAAAACATAAAGTTACCTATGCATGTCAATGTTAATCCGCCAAATGCAACGACATATTAAATAGACCCGAATTTGTCTCAACTGATCTCAACATTGTCCAAAAGATCTCTAATCTCGAAACGGATTGAATCGTTACATTTGAAATACCAACAAAAAAAAAAAACCACTACAGTTTCTCAGCTGGTATTTTGGCTCTCTTCCTTATAACAATGGTTTGATCCTCTTCTAGATCAGGCGACCTCATCCAAACCGGCAACCTAGCCATCTGACAAAGCCAGTCTCTCTCTCTCTCTCTCTCTCTCTCTCTCTCTCTCTCTGGTTTACAGAGAAAGTTTTATTTTATTTTATTTTATTCTCTTTTTCTTCTTCTCTCTATTTCTCTCTTTCTCTTTCGTTTGAGAGAAGATAAGCTTTTATTTTATTTTATTTTATTTTCTTCTTCGCTCTCTCTCTTTCTCTCTTCGTTCTCTCTCTCCATATTCTGAAAATTATATATATATATATATATATATATATATATATATATATATATATATATATATAATTATTATTTATTTTTATTCTCTCATTGTTATTTCCTTCTTCTTTTCTTCTCTCTTCTCTCTCTCTCTCTTGCTATGAGTTCTTGCTGTGAGTTGTAGAAAACCAAAAAAAAATAAATCTCTCTCAGATTTCGACAATATAGAAAAAAAAAAAGAAACTGTGAAAAAAAATCTTAAATAGAAAAAAATGAGGACTAAGTATAAATTATAATATTGTGAAATCTAAATACTAATATACACATCTCTTGACATGATGAGGAAATGTGTTATTTTGTATCAAAGTTTTATATCTTCTTTGTGATAATGACACTCTAATCGTGCTTGCATCATTCATACACCATTTTGATATGATTTTCTCTTCGACTCTCCACCTGAGGAGGTGATGCCGAAATACTATCAAAGTTATGTTGAAAAATACACTTGCAGGAAACTTAAATTGAACAAGTGTTTGTAACTAAAAGGACTTAAATAAAATAAAAATTTTTTAAGCATAATATCATATTGAACATATTGCACAAAATAAAAATATGATAAAATATAATTAAAAAAAAAGATATGAAAAATACAAAAAAGAAATAAGGACTAATGATCATACTTATTAGTGAACACCTAAACAAGATTTCTACAACCTCCAAAACCCACTCAAGTCTTATGAAAATGAATGTATTGGTGGAGGGAGACTCTCATCCAACTTCTATATATAATGGGAGTAAAGAATCTACTATAAAACTCACCATGTTAGAAGACAAACACTAGAGGATAAAAAGAGCTCATCTTATAAGATGCCCGAATAGACTTATCACACACATATTTGAATATACATTTTGTCTTAACCTTTATATTTAAAAAGATGTGCAAATGACTTAAAATCAACACACTTCATAAAGCACATACTTCGAGGCATCATATTCATAAATATATTATATATTGATGTGCATATAAATAATTTGAAAAGATTGATATTTTCAGATCACAATGTAATACTCAAATTATTGCAAGAACTTAGCATTGCAAATTAATCGAGCATGCATATCATAAAGAAAAATAAATTCAATTGTAATACTTTAAGAAGTGTGCAAATACTCTCAATTGATTTACACATTTCATGATGAGTGTCTTATGCATAGCATTAATTGCCTCGTAAAACATGCAAATTTTATAAATTGCACAAAATTTAATGAAATTGAAAAAAAAAATTTAATTGGGCCACTTTATCTATACGGTGAAGTCGTAAGTCTTAATTAATCCAATCTTCCTTGTAGAATAGGAGTTGACAGGATTGATTTTAAATCAAATGCTCAATCACTAAGAAGAGAATTCAATTTATACATTTGCATACGAGTATCAAAGGTCTAAATAGAGAGATTTTATAACTAAGTCCTCCAATGATGGCTGAGTTGATTAAAGATATCAACCAGAGTGGTCAACATCATCAAAAATATCTAAAATATGTATATTCAATATTCTTAAATTCAAAATATTCAAAGTATATCTAGATCCAATATTCTATTATTAAACTAATAGAGTTGACAAAAACTTGAGTAAGAAAATGAAATGATCAGCTTCTCAATGATGGCTGAGTTAATTGAAGATATTAACTAAATGAGTCAACATTATCAAAAATATATAAAATATTTATATTTAATATTATTAAATTCAAAATCCTCAAAGTATAAATCTAGATACAATCATCTATTATTAAACTAATATAATTGACAGGATTTGGAGTAATAAACTAAATGATCAACTCCCCAATGAAGGGTGAGTTGATTGAAGATATCAACCAAAAAGGTCATCATTATCAAAATATCCAAAATATTTATATTCAATAATCTCGAATTCAAAATTTTAAAATATAAATATTAATCTGATACTTTATTATTAAATTAACAAAGTTAAGAGGATCTGAAATAATAAACTAAATGATCAAGTAAACTTATGTACCCTATTGATGATTGCATTGATTATAGATTTCAATCAAAGGGGTTCCATATTAAAATGAAATTATCAAATTGTAATGTGAATATTCAATCATTCAGACCGCGATGATGGCTGTGTTGAATGGAGATTTCAACATGAGGGAATACTACCATCAAAATATGTCTAAAATTTCAAATCAAATTAATATAAATTAAATATCAATTTAAATGAAAAATCTTATGAATTATTAAGCTCAAAATGACTAGAAATTTATCAATCTAAAAAAGTTAAAGCTAAAATCCATCTACCTATCCACAACTATTTTTTGGATGTGACAATTAAAAAAAATTCTAGCTCACAAATGAGCTAATGTCAAGTCAAGTACATAACTTTTTTCACTCTCAATCAATCTAATGCTAATAAGGACATGGCTCTACATATGTTGTAGTTACAATAAGAGTCCTCTGATTAGGTGATTGCTTCCAAATGACACTATTATATTACTACGACTATAGAGATGCTGAATGGCTCTCCCTTGAGAGATATGAATCATATGCACTTGAAAAAAAAAAATTCTCTAAGGTAACTTAAATTTATCTCCTGACAAACACCCCTAAAGGTATCCTGACGACAAACCTATGGCTACGACAAGGATCCTGATGTCGACTACCTCCTCGATTAAGTAGACTAGACAAAGGATGAAACCATGGGATCTTGATTGGCCATCGTCAACCATCCACTTTAAATTAATATGATGAATTTTATAAATTTGAAATTTCATACTCCACATACTGCTATTATATGCTACACATTTAACGATTTAACGACTAGCCTCAATTGAAAGTTCTCTCTCAGCATTGAGAGAGGTAATTAACTATAGGTGCTTGTGCCTATAGGACACCTGGAACCAGATCTAGAGTCCTCACAAAATGAGAATATGGTAGTGTCTTATATTATTCCATTTGTAAATTTTGACCGCTATTTAATCTACTCTCTTAGAGAGATCAGAATTTTAACCACACTAGTCTTTGATCATAAACCTTTCACAAGAAGCATAGTGTCCTCCTATAAGGATGACAACTTAATTTGATATGTTCAATTGATCAATTACTCAATTATTTGTAGTTATTCAAATTTTCATGTATTAGATGTTAAGTCATGCCTTGTCAGAAGTTGACTCACATTTCTAGATTTATTTGATCACTAACTTAACTAACTAATGATCATCATTTTAATCTCTAAATAGCTTTCAAATGTACTTTTGCAAATAAAAAAGCACAACATCATAATATTATATTTAATCATCAAAAATTAAAATGATTTCTTTTATAAAATTAATAGTACAAATCATTAAGTTAATATATGGTTGAGATGATAAAGCCCTTACATATATATGCACATGTTAGCACTTGAAATGTTGACACCTATGAGAAAGGTAAGCCTTAAATAGTTGAGTTGATAGATCATTGTCATACCATGTTATCCATGTTACCTCGCTGAATTTTTCCTTTAGATTTTTAATTTAATGAAACTTATACACATAATATATGCAGACTAAACCCAAGACTTGGTTGAAAGTCAAATCTCTCAAACAATAGACTATGCACTCTCGTTGAAAGTTAAATAATACCATGAATAAATACATGAATAACACGCAAAATACTTAAACAATCAAAACATAAATTAATCACAATATCTTTAATTTAATAATATGCTACTATTTTTGTACGTTTTAGTCAAATATAATTAAAATTTTTCTTTAATAGGCCTAATCCATCATTTAGGGAAGAAAAAAAAATCTGATATTCTTTTTTGATAAACTTATTTATTTTTTATTTTTGAGGAATAAGTGTTTGTTATTAACTGTTTTCTTGAAAGTATATATAAAGAATAAAAATAAAATGTTTTCAAGTATGCTACAATAAAGAGTTACATTGTCTTAATTAAAGTTAATAATAAAAATTTGGGCATATTTTATAAGACAATCGTTGTGACACATTCATCGTGATTAAATAATATAAATAAGATTATGAATGCTATATTAATAAACACAGAAAGAAAGGACATTAAATCCAAGAAACATAAATTTCTCCAACCTTAGTGACAGCTAAATTAAATAAATTAGATATGTTCCATGGTTTCGCGGTAGTCACTCAAAAGGAACTGAGGAGCTATACCAATCCATCCATGCTTTCTACTGCATTGATCGGTTCCATGGTTTCGCGGTAGTCTATTAAAAAAATGGATCGAATAATTATACGAAGCAGCTTCTACAGTTTTTATTATTTTTTATTTTCTCGCCTCCGTAGAAATTATTAAGATTATTTTTTCATATTCAAGAATGAATTTCTTATAAATACGATTAATGGCATAAAAATATGAAATGGAGTTTATCAAACGCACTCATAGGCTTTCTACTTAAAGTATTCCAACTGAATTTCAATTGTTGGGCAGATTCCATTTCCTGCAATAATTAAGGATTTAAAATAAATAAAAAGCGAGAAAAATATGTAAACTTAGGCTCAGTAGATCGAAGATTAGATTTTAAAAAAAATCTTAAAATCGAATAAAAAAAAATAAATGATAAATTTTAAAAATGGAGCACTATATTAAATTTCTTCAGCAAAATCAAAATTTAGGATCATAAACTTAGAATCAAATCACACTTTTTAGAAAACGTAAACTAATCTCACGTTTTCGAGAAAACGTGAATTCTATTCACTTTTTTTTTTTTATTAATTAATTTATATATAATAATTATTCGTATTTCTCGTATTTCATATTTTCATTTTGTTAATTATTAAAAAAATATAATTTAGTTTTGTTTTAAGTTAGATATTATTTAAGATAATTTAGTTTTAATAGTTTATTTTAAATTCTTTTATATAACAATTTTATAATTTTTATACTTATGAAAAAATGTATAATTTATATTTTGAATCTAAAATTTGCAATTAAATAATTATTATATAGTTTATAAATTTAGTTAAATTTTTATTATTTTTTTGACAAAATTAATCTGAAGTAATCTATATATTAATTTTTATATTTTGTTTTAAGTTAGATATTATTTAAGATAATTTAGTTTTAATAGTTTATTATTAATTTTCAACAATCAATTTATAATTTATTGATTATTTTATTGATTTAATTGAAATTTATTTTGAAGCTTATGTGTTGTTTATTTAATCATAAAATTTGTTGAAGCCTCATTATAAGAAATACGCAATGATTTTTAAAAAATTAAATATTTTGAAATGAATTACACAAAAATGAATTGCACAAAAATGAATTCACTTCAATGAAATTGCATACTATTAACGATTTTTTTGAGGCAAACCCAAATTCTCATAAGCTGATTTATTGGGTGAAGTTATTGTCTTTTGATCATGAAGCCTTCACAAGCATAGTGTCCTTCCATAAATATGACAACTTAATTGAGTTGATAGGTTGTTCAAATTAGATCAATTCTCATAATTGTTTTGAGTCATGATTTGAGTTATTCAAGCTTTTATATATTTGGTGTATCATGTCATATCTTATCTAAAATTCCACACACATTTGTAAACTTATTTGATCATCAACTTAATTAATGCACATCATTCCATCATTAAATGACCTTCAAATATATATTTTCCAATATTTAAAAGAAAATAAATCACATAACATCATGTAAGAAAATTTTATATCCCTTCATCAATAATTAGAATTATTGCTCTTATAAAATTAATAATACAAAAGGATAAGTTAATACATGATTGAGATGATAAAGACCTTACACATACATACACATGTTAGTGCTTGGAACATTGCTTCACATATGAGAGCTAAAGCTCCTCACCACAAAGCTATAAGGCTGGTGGCTACACATATAATAAATAGTTGAGGTAATAAAACCCCCACACATAAACTCAAAATGCACAAAATTATTGAAGTTTCCACGAATACTATATAAAGCTTCAAACCGGAAGTATCATAATAATGGTTTTAAGCCATATCTTGCCTTGAGCTGTGCCACCACTTCCTCTACTCTTGCGGAGCAGGTGACCTCTCTCGATGACTCGACCGAATCAACGGATTTTCGAGATGAATCTCATCCATCAAGTGAAATTTAGGGGTATACCCCTTCAATTCGGCGATTTTTCAGAATTACGTGAGATGTTGACCCGCATATGTGTAAATCAAAATCAAGCTTACAAATCGAGACTTGAGATAGCAAATTAAAAGGCTAAAATTCACCGACGCCCCGAAAATGATCGAAACGATCTCCGATCAACGAACGGACTTCGCTATCGCATTCAGAACGTCAAAATTGATTGAAATATAAATATTGTAAAATCTAATGATTAATCAATTAAGCGCTCGAGATATCATATTGTCGACGTGCATATCAAAGTTAGAAAGTTGCGACGATGACTAAATGACCTCCGTAGTGAAATTGATCATGTCGTTAGCTGCAAAATGTTGAAATCTATCGAATGAGACTATTTGCGCTCAATTCGGATGAGTCTGTGCAAATGTCGAGTGATTTGAAGTATGACATCAAAATGAAACGCATTGGCGGCCAAAATCAACTCAAATGACTTTTGATCGACGAACTGACTTCGCCATCGCGTTCAAGATATCAAAATTGGTCGGGATTTAAATATTGCGACTTGATCAATCACGGCCAAGTCTCGCCAGACATGTCCAAGATCACCGACGCAAGTCAAATGACCTTTATGAAATTAGTCGCCGATTCCAAAATGATGATATCGATCAAATAAGATCACTCAATTGATGATATGCGAATCGAAGGATAAAGCATTTCAAGTCAAATTGACTCAATTGAATCAACCAAATGGCCTCCGATAAACGGACAAATTCCGCTCGTAAACAATGGAATTATCCTAAATCGATATATATTATGTATTTGTTTCAAAATCCATTAAAAATATTTAATAAATGCAAAATTTATTAAAAAAATTCTCAAATTACCATCATGCTCAACCGTTCCTCCCTATTTTTAGTTTTCTGAACAAGAAATAAAATAGAAAAAAATTGAAAAGAAAACAACTCCCCCCATTTTCCCTCCCTCATTCTCTCCCATTCTCCTCTCTCTCTCTCTCTCTTGCATTCTTTTCTCACATTCAAGAAAAGGTAATTTTTCTCCCTTTTTTCTGAATTTTTCCTCTCTCCTCTCTAAATTTCCCCTATTTCGACCAATCCCACCAGCCAAATCAAAGCCCGTGTGCCGCACACACACTCCGGTGCTTCGCCCCCCGCAGCCGCTCTCGGTTCTCTCCATGCCGACTGCCTGCGCCAGACACGGCTCCATGAACCTGCTCCCGCTGCTGCGGTCGTGGCTTCCGCGTCCATCTTCCACCTATCTTCCGCAAACCACCGTCCCATGCGCACGCTGCATCCTGTCTTCATCCGGCCAGACTGAAACAGCACCGCGACGACTCCAGCCTGTCGTCCTGCAAGGACTGATCCGACCCGCGCCAGCTGACCCAAAGCCAGCGCACCAGCCCGCCAAACCCGCCAGCACGCGACCGCCGCCCGCTTCTCGCGATGCGACCCGACCTGGCCCACTTTCGCTATTCAGCAATACCGCGCGGCCCGCGCGGTTTTGCCGCCGGCCCACCCCTCCTGCATTCCACCAGCCCGAATTTAGCCCGCTCCATTGAAACCGCACAAAACTGCTGCCACCGACCGCGATCCGGCTCACTAAACCCATTTTCGGCCCGCGTTCCACGGCCACTGCTGCTGCTGCTGTCCAGCGATCCTGCCGTCAGCCAGGTCCGTCCCGTGCATTTCCGCAAACTGCCGGCCCTCCTTTCTTCAGCCCGTAAACAGCAAAGCCCGCCAACCCAAAATCTGGCCCATTACCTGCATCCAGCCTTCCTACAGCCCGCAATACATCCAAATTTTGCTTTTGCTGCGCCGCAAATTGGAGAAGAACATCGTCAGTAGGCGAATCCTTCCTTCGATTTTCGGCGTCGCACCCCTCACTGTAGCAGTCCCGTTTCCGCTGCACCACAAATCAAGAAAGAACATCATCAACAGACAAATTCTTCCTTCTATTTTCAGCATTGCACCCCTCGCTTTATTTGTCCCGTTTCCCTGCACCGCAAATCGGAGAAGAACATCGTCAGCAGTCGAATTATTCGTTCAATTTTTGGCATCGCACCCCTCACTTTAGCCATCCCGCTTATGCCGCACCGCGAAATCGAAGAATATTGTCAACGTAATTCTTTTTGATTTTGGCATCATACCCCTCACTTTAGTTGTCCCGTTTTCGCTACATTACAAATCGGTGAAGAACATCGTCAGCAAGCAAATTCTTCTTTTGATTTTCAGCATCGCACTCCTTACCTTATATTCTCAATCGCATACCTAACCCCATTCCTTTCCCGAGCCTTGCAGCACGCCGAAAATGCGTCAAAACATGTGAGATTTGTGAATGTGAATATATATGCGTGTTTGTGTTTCTTTGAAGGTTTGAATACCTCCTGTGAAGGTGCAATGATGAAAATGTGTATCAAGAGACACCGCACTACGCCGACGATCGAGTCCACCACTAGATGTCGCTCCCACTAAATGTTGTCAAAATTTTGTCTAATTTTCAAACTTGAAAAAAAGGGAGGAATGTATATTGCATCAGATGTCTTCCAGGTTTAAAGACCTGTGCTCAACAGGCCCATGAGATGAAAACCGACCAGAAGACACCGCCACAGCTCAATAGCTGCACGGTATGCCAAAAAACACTCGATGCAACCCTCAGACCGGGATGACCCCTGAGGTCGCCAAAATTTTTTGACTTAGAAAAAATGGGAGAGTGAAATGAGCTAACTTAAGAATGCTAAGTAGGGAAATTTGTAGCTAATTCTAAACTAAAAGTGTCAAACAAGAAAAAAGGGGAGGAGCCTTTAAAGCAAATTTTGAAAAGAATAGAATATTTTTTTAAAATCTAAGTGAAATCTTGGGGAGGCTAATATTAAACTCACAAACTATAATAGCTATTGTCTATGGCTTAAATGGAAGTAATGAGTGAGTTCTCTTTTCTTGTAAATTTCTCAACTTAGACGAGCTTTAATTAGAATTTGGGGGGACTAATGCCCAACTCATACCAAACTTGTAATAAACTCAAAATCTAAGGATAAATCTAAATTGGGTTTAATAACTCTTATATCAATATGGAGGTGATTACTTTGCTAGCTAATAAGCATAAGTGGGGCTAAAGCAACAAATACTGAAATCGGCATAATTTATCAAAATTGAAGTAAATTAAGCATAATCAAGTTGGGAAAATCATAAAAAAAACTCAACAGGCAAACTAAATGCAAGTAATGTATTAAACTATAATCTAAATCAAAATGCCTTCTTCGCTACTGAATCTGCATCCCTTTGTACAAGCAGACAGAAGATGATACTATATCAAAATCTACAAAAATCATAGAGCTTCCTTCGATCAAAAATTGAGGGATTCCATTCTAATCATGATTTTAAAAATCAATTATTTTATTAATTAGATCAAATTAGCTAAGCTATAAACAACTACATGTACTCGGGCATAGAGATTTTAAGTGCAAATTATAATGTCTAAAAAGGTTGCTTCCCGGTTTAATCTTTGGGTCGTTGTTCCTGAAACCTAAAACTTATAATAAAATTTCAAATCTGAAATGTAGAAACTCTGTCATAGTAGATATAATCCTCATTGGCACTAAGCGAGTTGACAAGATCTAAAGCTCTTAAATATATTCAAATTAATCAAATTTTTAAATTTAATTAAGTAGAAATCTGAAATGATATCATAACTCAGAAATAAAAACTACATAAAGTCTTAAAAACACCCGCATGTGCCCCGACAGTGCATTGAATGCTAAAATTCAAGTGTTTGAGGATATTGCGTTGTTCCGGTTTAGTCTTAGTCGAGTTAACAAAACCTAAAACCTATAAAAGAGTTTCAAATTAGTGAAATATCTAAAAATAGATTCTATCAATGACTCTAATTCTCTATTAGCTAAAGAGTTTGAGGATCTAAAGCTCTTAAATATATTCAAATTATTCAATTTTTCAAATCAAATCAAATATCAATCTGAAACTGCTTAAATGGAATTCTATCATTAAAACTTAAATAAAATTCAATCTATCCACCTTCTGCAACCATTTTTCGGGGGTGACAAACTAAGAAAACTCTAGCTCACAAAGAAGCTAATGTCAAATCAAGTGTTCTGCTATGTTCACTCTCAATCAATCTCACCGTGGGACATGGCTCTGTCCTCATTGCATGGCTTGGCCGAGGCTCCAGATGAAGCATTATGACGAGTCCTCGATGGTGGTTTGGCCCAGCTCCATTGTATTATGATCACGACCGTAGCCCATAAGCTCCCCAATGGCTCTACCCTTCGAGTTGTGAATCATAGGGTATACTTGATAGGGTAAATAATCATCTGTCAACTAAGATAGACTTAAGCCTGTCTACTTAGACAAACACCACCCAGTCTAAGGATTTCTTGGGCGACATAACCTATGTATTCGATGAGGATTCTTTGTCGGGTTGGGTACCTCCTCGATTAAGTAGGTGGGACCACGGCTGAGATGGCCATGGGATAGATTGGGCACATCATCATTCCCCAACCATCCGGTTTAAGCTAAAATGATGTATTTCTAAATTTGAAACTCTACATCTTCTTATGTAGCATTTTGCGATCTACTAGCCTCGAAAGTTCTCTCTCACTTGGGAGGTAATTATAGCTTGTGCCATAGAAAACGGAACATCTAAAGTTCTCACCAAATGAGGATGAAATCTCGGGTGGTGTCTTATCTTATTTTTCGCCTTAAAAATTTCACCAACACTTAAAACTCTTTTCATTGAGAGTTGGTAGCAAATTTTTGGAGCCACATGAGACTTCCCTAGTCATTTTCAAAACCCACAGCTTTTCCAAGCATTCACTTTCTTTCGACATTCCTCCTCCCAGCAAGGCATGACAACCTTCTATGCACTCCTTCCCCTTATTAAACCTCAATTCTTGTACCCACACCATCCTACTTTGTAATGGCCATCCTCAAGCCTTCGACCACGAGATTATAAGCTAAGGTCTATTATTATAGAGCTCACACCAAATCAAATCCTCACCTCACCTACGAAGCTACCTCCATTGATCCCACCACCGGACATTAGCTCCGAAGAGGTAATTTCTCAAAGCCACCGGTTAAGGAAATTTTTTTAGAGCTTTTTTAGAGAAATTTGAATGTCATGCATTTTTTATCGTCAGAAATGCTCCTCTCCTTCTTCCAAGGTGTGGGATCAATTTGATCCCAATCTGACCTCGGGGGAAAGAAGGATGACATCCATCTTTCATCGGTTGTGAAGGAGAAAGATCATGGGTTGTCCATTCCGCATGATAGGAATGAACATACGTGATTAAATCACATTATATCCACACTAATTTGTCCTAAATTGGATCAAATGTGGCCTCGATCTTAGTTGACAAATGGAGTTAGCATTATTAATCGAGTTAGCAGCGGATGTGACAACTTAAATAGCCAATTCCATCAATCAATGAAAAGTGACGAGATGGGCTTTAATTAAGCTTAAATAACCTATTTTATGAAACCTCAAATCATAACTAATCCTAGAAAAATCTAAAAATACAAAATAGGGCTCATTTTGAAGATATTTGTAGTATCTAGAAAATTATTATTAATTGATTTTAAATAGTGATTTTAGCTTAATTAGGTTCAATTAAAATTTAATTAGCTTAATTACTTATTCCATTAATTAAATTTTTGGTGAATGTTTGGGGGATGACCTCGCCTCTCTATTTTTTGAAATTTTTGGTTGCTTAATTAGGAAAACTAATTTATTAAGCCTTAATCACTCTCTTAATTTAATTAGTCGTAATTAGTGAATGAATAGTGGTCTAATTAATTTTTTAACCCTAATTACTTTTATTGAATAGTAAGGGAGCTTAGAAAATGTGTTTGGGATATTTTTTTCTAATTCATTTTCTAAGTTTTTTCTTTACTTTTAAGATCAAATTAATGATTAGTAATTAATTGCTTAATTAATTAATCTTCAAGATAAAATCAAAGCTTAAGTGATCAGATATGGGACTTAGGGATTGAGATTAAGGCCTTTTTATTGAACTCTTTCCTTAAGTTAATTTTATTTCATTAATTGAACATGCTTAATGCTTAACCAAATGGATTAATAAGCTTAATTAACTTAATCTAAAATCTAATTCACATCTAATCACTTTTAATCAATTTTTGGTAGCTCTTTATATGTTTAATAGTCTAAAAATTTAAATTATGGTTAGCCATGTGAAAACCATAAATTATTTAATTAAATCCAAGCCTAATTAACTATTAATCATGCAATTACATTAGGCCCCATTTCTTGGAATATTGCTAATATACTTTTCATGTGGTTGCATTTATTGGCTATTATTATTTAGTTAATTAACTTAAGGTGATGTAGGTAAGGGTTAAATAATTGACTTAATTCAAACCTAATTAAGACATAAAATCAACCAAATTATTCTTCATTGAACTAAATTAACTCACATATGGGGGATGGGATTAGGATTAGCAAACCTCTTTCACTTTCCTTAAATCAAATCAAACAAATGAAATGACAATAAAGAACTTTGGTTTGTTTTAAATAATCTTATTTAGTTTGATTGTCCTTGGGAGTTAATTGATTTGAATGAAATCGCTGTTATTTTATTTCTTTCCAATCATGCTATGTAACATGTCATGCATTTTAATTAATCAAATAAAATGATTTTTTTATGTCAATTTGTATGTGTTGATTTAAATTAAAAATATATGTGGCTAGTATCATTATTAAATCTCAAATATATTTTCAAAAATTTACTAATGATTTGAATATACATATATATTGTAAATTTAGTTATATATATATTAGGAGAATTGATTAATTAAGCCCTAATTATATTCTTAACTTAATTAAGAGATAATTAAACATATGAACAATATTTAACTATTTGGACTCCCAATTACTAAACAATAAGGAGAGTTATTAGATTGGGTCTCCCTCATTTCTTTTCCCTAAGTTTTCTCTTTTCAACCAAAATGCTAATTAATGATTAATTAGTGTACTTAATTAGCTAAATTAAAATTCAAATCATATTAAATCATGCATGATCAATATCAAATGGATGGCTTATGGAATTTGGTTGAGACCTCTTTCCCAACCTTTTCCCTTAAACTCATTTCAAAGATAATCAATTAACTTTGGCAATTAATTATGGAGAAAGAATTAATGGATTAATCATTTAATTAATTAAATTAAAGATCTAATTAAATTTGATTTCTTAATTGATCCATGGGTGCTTTAGGTGTTCAATAACCTAAGAGGTTTAATGAAATCTTGATTAACTCACATGTGTAGAAAATCATGAAAATAATTAAGTGAGTTTCTTAAGCTAATTAATAAATGATTATGAGCTAATTGCATTAGGCCCATTTCATTTTATAGGAGCATTGCTATTTACTTTTCATTTTTTTGCATATTACATTAGTTCATCATTTAATATATTACTTTAAGATAACATAGGTAAGGGTTTAATTAATTGATTTAATTCATGCTTAACTTGATCAATCCTTAAAATCAATCTAATTTGCTTCTTATTAAATCAAATTAACTCACACATTTGGGAATTGGATTAGAATTAGTAAATCCTTCTCACATCTTGAATCAAGTTAATCATAAAATCAAAAGTGACATTAAGAAACTTATTTTTAAATAAGCTTATTTGTATGATTGTCCTTAGGAATTAGTTGGATTGAATGAAATTATGTGCTTATGTTTCTTTATTTCTTTCCAATCATATTAAAATATTGTATGCCACTTGAAAAATCCATTCATTTCTTCATAAAGTCAATTAAAAATAAATGATTTCCTTTATGTCAAGCTTGCATGTGTAGATTTAAATTAATATATGTGTGGCTATTATCTATTAAATTCAAATCTATTTTTTTTCAAAATCTTATGAATGAATGATTATATATGATATAAATGCTAGTTATAAATATATAGGAAATGTAAAGGATTATACATTAAGGGTATAAGGTTAAATTCTTTTTTCATTCATATTGATTTGTGCAAGTAAAAAATGTTAATGGGTATTTAGTGGACATCTCTGAATATGAGGCTTTAAGTCGCCCAAAGGTGATTACCTCACTTTCCTAGTTTAACAATATATACTGATTTCATTCTTACATATTTCAATATTAGAAATTAAATAAGACTCTATATGTATAAATCTTTTCAATCAATAAAAATACAACTTTTTCATGGCTTTCTCTCTTTTATTTATGTATACATCTATGTGTATTTGAAAAAAAGCATATTTAATAGACATCTCAGAATCTAAGGCTTTAAAAGGTCATTTGATTACCTCACTTTCACGGTTAATAATAACATGTACTAGCTTATGTCTCTTATATATGTGTGTGTGTGTATTTAATTATGGAGTTAAAACCCCTCTTTTTTATCAAAACACATGCATATAAATTTGTTTAAATGATAGAATTAATTAATCATGTGATTGGAAGTTCTCTTTCTTACATTCATGTATGAAAATTACATATGTTTGAATGCAAATAGTATTTAGTTTGGACATACGAATATGAGGTTAAGTAGCTAGAAGGTCATTTGATTACCTCACTTCCACGGTTCTTGACCTATTTAATTTCATTCCTATGTATTTTTTGTATAAGAATCTAGAGCTTTAAATTAATATGATAAATTCAATCAAAAGGAAAAATCTAAGCTTTAAATATACTTATTCATATTCATCATTTAAATGCACATATTGCATGTATAGATATGTTTGGGACATAGTCATATGCATCTACATGCTGATGAAAAAGAAATGAATAAAATATCTGTTATGTGATAGTAATTAATTCCAATTAATCTTAAGATGTCTTTCTTATTGAATGAGATTATTTAAAGTGAACCTAAACCTAGATTAATTAAAATATGTAATAAGCCATTCACAAGAGAATTCATTTAATTGATATTCTTTATAAGTGACTTAAGGTAAGGATAAAGAGTAATCCTCTCTTTTTTATTTCTCTTTCCTAGTTGTAAGTGTAAGTCAAGTAAAATAAAAAAACATTAAGTAAAACCTCTCAAATTAATTAAACCACTTAATTAACCTCTTATGATTAAACACCCTTTCATACTTAGAAAATTATAACTTGTTAAGGCATACCACACAAACCTTAATACATACATTATATTAAGTCTCAACTTATAGCTTTATATTAGATGGTGCATGGTATGATGTATATTTTATGTGATATTATTAGAGAATGTTAGGGTGTATGCTTATGTGGATGTTAGGCTTAATCATATTTTATGCAAGAAATTGTGCTTAAGGGACTACTTAAAATAAATATAAATGCTCTCTTTTACAAGTTGCTTAACCCCTAAACATAATTCAAGTTATGACAGGTGGGCTTGGTTACCCATGTGCAAGGTGCTAAGTCCAAATTAATAATATTTGCTTAGGTTGTATGGTGTGTTTAGTTAACATTTAATGTGGTTAGATTTACTTTTCTATTTTTAATATAATTTTGTATTAGAATTAGATTAATGTTATGGGGGATGATGAGCAATGACTAGAAGGTTTTGTCTTGGGAGGTCTATGATGCCTTTAGCAAGCAATCAAATGAAGAAATGAAGGAGATATGAAGATAAAAAAATCCCCATAGAATTTATTCATTTGTATAATTTATTACTATTTCATATACCATTGTATAATGGTATTCTACCCTTTCTCTTTCGGGTTGTATGCGGTGCAATAAGATGTTATTTTTCATTAGATTTCAATTATTTGATGTTTTATTTATAATTGTCAATAAATGTCATGCCTTTTTATAATTTCTTTATGAATGGTGATTTAATGGGTGGTCTAGATCGATTAGGCACTTAAAGGAAAATAAACTTTATATAACAACACTCATAACTAAAGTTTTAAAATAACTTATAACCTCACAAAACTAGGCATTAAACCAAGATAATTAAAAGATTTAGCAACCCCTTAGTTGAATGTTATATGCTTAATATCATGCATCCATTGCTTGTTAATAGAGGATTTCATCCTTGCGATAGTATAGACCTTTGAGGGTCTCTTTTGTGCTGGAAAACACCTCTTTCTCTCTGATTTAGCCAATAACCTTATTTTAACACGCATTTAGAATATATAAAAATTTTATGGCCTTTGTAAAAAATGAAGATTCAAAAATCAAATAAAAATTGATAAGATTTGTATTAGACTAAGTCCTTACTCAAACCACTCATGCTCTAGTCCCTTAGGGAGTGGGTTTAAGGACCTTAGTTTCTTTATATAACAACTTAACCATCTTGCAAAATCATTGACTTTTGTAATTTTAAAGCGTAGGAGGTTATGCCACTAGTGTTATAAGTCAGTTGGGTGGTTTACTCTCTCTTATGGGTAAACCATACCCATTTTCTTAGATTTGGTCATGTTTTAGCTTATGCTAAAACTCCTTAGGATCAGATGAATATTTTTTTTGCTACAAGCATAAATTCTCACCTCTTGTTTCCATAATTGTGGGATTATAAGCCCAACAAGCTAATAAAATCTAACTCAAACAAATAATCCTCCTTTCAAACATATAAAGCCAACCATAGGATAGAATGAATGCTCACTAGATTTCCTAGTATCATGAGCATTCCCTACTCATCTCCTTTTGGCTTCAATAATAAGTCTCTCCTTTTTGATATCCCATTTTATTTTCTAACATAGCCAATTTATTAATAGTCTTATTGTTGAAATCTTTGGAGATAATAATTATGCTTTTAATGAGGTATTCTAAGGAACTCACCTTCTATGGATGTAATTAACTGGGCTTGCTCTCATAGGGAACTTTAGAACCCAGTCTAAATAAAACCCTTTTTATCCATTAATGTAAAGCAAGGAAAAAATCTGTATATCATCCATCATGCCAAGTCATTATTAGATGATTGGGTCCATTAAAGGTGTCTATCTTTCGATAGTGCATTTGTTGACCTCCTTTGGGAATCTCAACTTTCTCATCATAGATCTAATACTCTTGTAAACACTAAGAGATCCTCAATCTTAAGACACTTCTAGTGATTAGGTGAACACTTAACCTAAGCTTAGAGACTTATAAGAGTTAGCCTTAGGAATAGGTTATGCCTTAGGGATTTAGGAAGACTTGCTTACCCTATAGACTTAAACCCAAACCTTGCTTCCTTCTTCCAAACAAAACCTCAAATTTAAATCCAAGATCATAAATCCAATCCAAAATCAAAAGATTGAAACCCATGATTAAATTTAAATTCCAAATCATTTCCTAAGCCCTTTAATTTTATCTTATAGATTTAGCTTTAACCAAATTCAAATCAACCCCAATTCAATTGATTTTCTCAAGATCATAAATATAATCTCAAATCAAATCTCAACCCAAATCATAGGTCAAATCCAACTCTAAATGATTAAAATCCATGATTGAATTCAAATTCCAAAACCCCTTTCTAAGCCATATGAACCATCTTTATATGCTTAGCCAAAACCTCCTTCTAACCAAATCAAATTTGGTTTATTTCATTATAAATCAATCATTACTTCATTTAAATTGATAAATATAAATAAAATCTAAATTCAAACCATTAAAATCAAATCAAACTAAATCAAACCAACCCAAGACCTTTCTTAAGCCATATGGACCTACCTTCATAAGCTTAACCAAATCTCAATCCAAAGCAACCCAAACTCAATTGATTTCTTTACAAATCAATCATTCCTTATTTATATTCATAAATATAAATAAAATATAAATTCAAATCATTCAAATCAAAACAAACTAAATCAAACCAAATCAATTCCCTACTTAAGCCCTTTTGACCTACATCCCTCAATTTGGTCAATTTTGCTTTCAAATCACTCCAAACTAAAGTGATTTTCTCATGAATCATTTATATTTTAATTTATATTCATAAATATAAATGAATATAAATCCAAATAGCCAAAATTGAACCTAAATCAAATCAAATTCCCAATTTTAGCCCTTTTAGCTAATTTCTTGAACTTGGCTAAATGATTCCAAATCAACTCAAAACCCATATATTTCT
This sequence comes from Cymbidium sinense, assembly GCA_021442155.1. Classification (NCBI taxonomy): domain Eukaryota; kingdom Viridiplantae; phylum Streptophyta; class Magnoliopsida; order Asparagales; family Orchidaceae; genus Cymbidium; species Cymbidium sinense. Next base: position 8,050,981 of record CM038226.1, read on the forward strand.
TCATGATTAAATCACTCCTTCAATGATTGTTCTAAATATAAACACAAACTATAATTATCAATCCAAATCCAAGTCAGTCAATCCCATGTTGACCCCTTTGACTTGAATTATCTATGAACCAAAATCCATAGGACTTCAAACCATACAATTATTTATATTTCCATCTAAGTCCATGTGAGTTCAATTAAACTTGAAGCCATGATCAAGCTAATTGACCCATTTATGTCCACTTGACCTAAAATAACCTAAAAGACCTTTTTTAAGTCAAGTTCTAATTCAACCCAAATTAGATTGAACTAAGCCCATCAAACCATATCATGATCAATAATCATCCCTATCAATTATCTTGAATAGGTTCAACCAAGTCAACTAAATTAAAGTCAACCTTTAGCTCAAATGAAACCCAAACTAGCCATAACCCACCATATATCAAATTGTTTGAAGCCATTGACTCAAACCCACTAATAATCAATAATTGAACATGACCAAACCCTCAATTGAGCAAAACCATGTCCAATTAGCCATTTGACCTAAGTTGACCTAAATTAGCCTAAAAATCCAAAAATGGGTCAAATCATGATTTGATCTAAATTGATTGCAACCAATGGCTCAAGTTCATTCCAAATCGCTTATTGAGCTTGACCAAAGCCATGATTGAGCCCAATTTGACCAATTTTCAACTTGACTTGCCCAAATTGACCTAAAGTGTCAAATTGGCCAAAATATAAATTAATCCCAAAACCAAAACCTACAATCATTTTTAATTAACCAACTGAACTAGACTCTAACCCAACCAATTTGGTAAAATTGGTCAAATTTTCAAACCCATTTGACCATTTTGAATCTGAGTAATTCAAACCTAAGTCAAATTAATCAAAATCAATTGAACAAAAACATCCCAAATCATCATATGAATCTAACCTCTTTTGTTTGACCAATTTGACCAATTGGTCAAACCAATGCAACTAACCAAATGAACTCATTTTGACCAAATTAAGCCAAATTATCCAAAGCCATGGAACCTTGGTGGCTAACCTAACCCAACCCAAATTAACCCTAGGTCAGCCCCAAGCCAGCCCAAACCTAAGTGGGACCCAATCCAAGGGACTTGACCACTGGACAAGGTCATTTGCATTGGATTGTTTCCAGAAAAGGTAAAGTCCACTTTGACTATCCCATGATAGTCCTCCACTTGCTAAATGAGGTATTCCTAAACTCCCTGCACAATAAAACCACACATAACACATGCCATGGACTAGAAACAAGCCAAGCCTCCTCTCATGGTTGAACCCCATGGGCAAGCAAAGATCAATCCCCACCATCAACCCATATCTTGCCTTGAGACTCCTACCACCACTTGCTCCTCTTGGCATGCACGTGGAGCTCGACCTCATGACCCAATGGGTGGTGAATCAAGATTTTAGATCCCCATTCATCAAGTGAAATTGATGGGTATACCCCTCAATTGAGATTCTTCAAAATTACATTTGGTGTCCCTAGTCATTTTGAAACCCCACAGCACCAAGCATTTGCTTTCTTGACATTCCTCCTCCCGAGCAAAGTTGAAAACAGGACAACCTTCTCTCTACTCCTTCCCGATCAAACCTCAATTGCCCACACCATCCTCTGCCATTGAGCCATCATCCCAGCCTTCCACCATCAAACTGGAGTTTGATGAAGCCAAGGCTCTATGTGTGGCTGGGTGACACCAAATCAACAATCTCTCACAGCCTCACCTCAACTAACCTCATTGATCCCCTGGGACATTAGCTCCAATGAGGTAATTTCTCAAAACCACCGGTTAAGGAAATTTTTGTTGGAGCTTTTTAAAGAAATTTGAATGCATTTTTTCTTGTGGATGTGCCCTCTCTTCCAAAGTGTGGGATCAATTTGATCCAATCGACCTGGTGAGCTTCGGATCGAGGGAAAGAAGACGCATATCTTTTGTCTGAAGGAGAAAGATCACATTGTCCATTGTGATGAATGGGCCATGATTAAATCACTTTATATTCACTCTAATTTCTCCTCTGAATCACAGATTGATTCATGGTCGTCCGATCTTAGATCGACGGTCCAGTTCGCGTCATGTTCGTGCGGATGACAACTTAAATAGCTAATTTCATCATCATGTAAAGTGCAGCGTAGCACCATTGACAATTAAGGCTTTAATTTAAATAATCTATTTTAAAGTGAAAATTCTAAAATCATAACTAATCCTAGAAAAAATAAAATTAAAGGCTCATTTTGAAGATATTTAGAGTAGAATCTAGAAAATTATTAATTTATTTTGAATAGTGATTTTGGCTTAATTAAAGGTTTAATTAAAATTTTATTATAATTACTCCCATAATCACTAATTAATCTCAAATTTTTTTGTGAATATTTGGGGATGACCTCCTCCCCATTTTTTTTTTGGATTTTTTATTGCTTTAGTGGAAACTAATTTTATTAAGCCTTAATCACTCTCTTAATTTAATTAGTGATAATTAGTGAATGAATAGTGACTTTAATTAATTATTTAAGCCTAATTACTTCTTTGACAGTAGGGCTTAGAGAATGTGATTGGGATATTTTCCTAATTCATTTCCTAAGTTTTTTCTTTACTTTTTAAGATCAAATTAATGATTAATGAAGTAATTAATTTCTTAATTAATTAATTAATCTTCAAGATAAAATCAAAGCTTAAATCAAATATGGGACTTAGGGATTGAGATTAAGGCCTCTTTCTTGATCTCTTTCCTTAAGTTAATTTCATTTCATTAATTGACATGCTTAATGCTTAACCAAATGGATTAATAAGCTTAATTAACTTAATCTAAAATCAATTCACATCTAATCACTTTTAATCAATTTTGGGTAGTCCCTTTATAAATAGTATAAAGAATTTAATGAAATTATGGATTACATGTGTGAAAACCATAAAAGTAATTAAATTAAATCCTTAAGCCTAATTAACTATTAATCATGAGCCAATTGCATTAGGCCTTTCATTTCTTAGGAGCATTGCTATTTACTTTTCATGTGGTTGCATATCATATTGGCTCATTATTAATTAGTTAATTAACTTAAGGTGATGTTGGTAAGGTTAATTAATTGACTTAATTCATACCTAACCTAATTAAGACATAAAATCAACCTAATTATTCTTCATTAAACTAAATTAACTCACACATGGGGATGTGGGATTAGTAAACTCTTTCACTTTCCTTAAATCAAATCAAACATAAAATGAAATGGCATTAAAGAACTTTGGTTTGTTTTAAATAATCTTATTTAGTTTGATTGTCCTTGGGAGTTAATTGATTTGAATGAAATCACATGCTTTGTTATTATTTATTTCTTTCCAATCATGCTAAATATTGTATGCACTTGTACTCATGCATTCATGTCTTTCAAATTAATCAAATAAAATGATTTTTTTATGTCAATTTGTATGTGTTGATTTAAATTTAAAATATGTGTGGCTAGTATCATTATTAAATCTCAAATATATTTTCAAAAGTTTACTAATGATTGAATATACATATATATTGTAAATTTAGTTATATATATATATATAGGAAATGCAAGTGAATATAAATTTAGTGTATGTGAAATAGTCTCTTCCTTACATTCATGTGTTGATTTGTATAAGTAAGAATGTTATATTAGTCAGACATCCAGGGGCATGGCTTTAAGTAGCCAAGGAGGTTACCTCGTTCTCTTAGTGATACAATGGCAATGTACACCTTGATTTCATTCTTTGCATTTGGACATTAGAATTTAGATAAATCTTTAATTCATTTACACAAAATAAATCAATCAAATCAAAATATAATTTTTGCATGATTTTCTATTCTTGTAGTTGTTTATACATTCATATATATCTAAGGATAGCGAGTATATTAGTTTGGACATTCCATAGATGTCTGACTTTAAGTAGCCCCAAGGGGGTTCCTATCTCGTTCCCTTGGTGTAGAACAATGGCGACATACTTGCTTAAAACTTTTATACATGTGGATGTGTACTTAGCTAATGAATGAAAACCCTTTTTTATTAAAAAGACATGCATTCATACTTTTGTTTGGTTGAGTTGATTAGTCATGTGATTTAAAGTTCTTTCCTTATCCTTTTGCATAAGAATTTAGATAGAGCTTTAACTTAATATGACAAAATCATTCAACCAAATAAAATATCAATTCCAAATACATTTACTCACATTCATCATTTAAGTATGTTAAGATACAAACTGTATGTATTGCTATACTTTGGATTTAATCATATGCATGATATACATGATGGAAATAAATGAATAAACATGTGTTATGTGATAATAATTCATTCCAACTAATCTTAAGATGTATTTCTTATTGAATGAGTTTATTTAAAGTGAACCTAAACTTAAGATTAATTAAAATATGTAATAAGCCTTCACTAAAAGGAATTGATTAATTAACTTACTTTTGATGTGACTTAAGATAGGGATAAAGAGTGATTCTCTCTTTCTTTCTCTTCATAACACTTAGTTATTTTGTGTAGGTCAAATGAAACAAAAGAAAATGTTAAGTAAAATTTGCAAATTAATTAAACCATTAAAGTGAAACCACCCTTGATATTAAATGTCTTTCATACTTAGAAAATCTTAACTCTAAAGCTTAGTTAAGACATACCACACAAGCCTTAACACTTAGATTAATTCACCACTTAGCTTTATGTTAAGGTGGTGTATGGTTAGATGTATGCTTGTTTTGTGATGTAATATTATAGAATGGATGTTAGGGTGTATGTTTTATAGACTAGATGTTAGGTCGTGATTAGCCTAATCATATTTTCTGTAGGAGATTATGCTTAATAATTGATTAAAATAAATTAAAATGCTCTCTTTTGTAGGTTGCTTAACCCTTAAGCATAATCTATATTATGATAGGTGTCTTGACTTATACCCATGTGGAGTCTTAAGTCCAAATTATTCATATACTGCTTGGGTTGTATAGTGTGTTTAACTAACACTTATTTTACAAGAGTAGTTAGATTTACTTTTTCCTATTTTTAATGTAATTTTGCATTAGAAATTAGGATTAGTGCTATGGGGGCTTAGGATAAACATTGGTTACAAGACCAAGTCTTATGTACCATGTGATCCTATGGAGCTTGCCCAACCAAATGAAAGAAGGAAATGAAGGAAAGAAAAATCTTTGAAGATTTGAAGACCCCCCATAGCTCCCATTCATTTATTGTAATTAAATTGTAATTATTCTTTCATTATATGGGTTGTATAAGGGTAGAGCTCACTACATTTTTCTTTTTTTTTTGAGTTGTGTATGAGCATTGGCTTATTCTTTCATATTGAGGTTATAAATTATTTAATAATTTATTTATATTATGCAATAGAAATGACATGTATTTTTCTAGTTTCTTCATGATTGATGATTTAATGTGTGGTCTAGATGCGATTAGACTCTTAGAAAAAAATAAATTTTCTACCCTAACTACAACTCATAACTAAATTTATTAAAACAAACTCATAATCTCTCATAAAGCCTAGACATTAAATCAAGATAAGAAAATATTTAGCAATCTCTTAGCTAGATGTTGTATGCTTAATATCATGTATATCATTTTATTTCACTCTTGCTAAGAGAGGGTTTCCATCTTTGTTAGATAGGAAAATGCTTGACCTTTGAGAGCTTATGATGGAAAACACCTCTTTCTCTTTTAATTTAGCCCATGATCAACTTTACCATGCATTTAGGCATATAAAATCCTATACCCTGTGTCAAAATAAAGAGTCTAAAATCAAATAAAATTTGAAAAGATTTGCATTAGACTAAGTCATTATTCATACCACTCATGCTTTAGTCTCTTAAGGAGTGGGTTTAAGGACTTTAGTTTCTTTTTAAAAAATAACAATTTAGCCATCTTACAAAACATATTTTTTGACCACATGGTTTTAAATCATAGGAGCAAGTAACTAGTTGTCACTCCCGACAGTTATAAGTCCAGCAGTCGGGTGGTTTACTCTCTCTTATGGAGGTAAACAATATAACAACTTTGCCTTTGATATAGGTCATTACTTTGGCCCAAAGCTTCCTAAATTTAGATCTGAGGTTGTTGTTTCCTTTGGGGCTACAAGCATAAATCATCACCTCTTAAGCATTTTCATAATATTGTATTGTGAAATTATAAGTCCTAGATTTCTAATAAAATTTTAACTCAAAAATATAATTCTCCTCAATTTCAAACATATAAAGCTCAACCATAGGATAGTTTGGGATGTTCACTAGGCTTCCTAGTATCATGAGCATCCCCTACCCATCTCCTTTTGGTTGATAATAAGTCTTTCTTTTCGATCTATCCCATTTGATCTTCTAAATTTAGCCAATTTATTGATAGTCCTATCTTTGAATTCTTTGGAGACAATAATTGCCTACTTTAATCGAGAGTATTCTTAAGAAATTCACCTTTCTTAGGATGTAATTAACTATGGGGGCTTACCCCCATAGAGAACTTTAGAACTTGGTTTAAATAAACCTTACTTTATTCATCCATGTAAAGTAAGGGAAAAATCTATAGTATATTCGAAGACCATCATGCTTTAAGAGTCCTTATTAGGTGATTAGGTCCATCGTAGGGAAGTGATTTCTATCTTTCAAAATAGTACACTATCCCTTAATTTCGTACCTGATCACCTCAATAAGTTCACCCTCAAAATTGTGTGGTGTCCCCCCCATATACACACACATACATCATACCTCAATGTCATACCCGATCATTTTAATAAGTACACCCTCAGTTCTGTGTGGTGTCCCCCATATACACATCTAAAAATAAACACCATAATAATAAATTGGTCATTGCCCCTAGCCTCTTCACAGACCAATGCTGAGATTATTGCATGAGGTGAGATGGCAAGATACAAATATAGCATTTCTCCTAGGATTAGCTTTGATAATAATGGCGGTGAGGACAATATTTTGAGCTCAATGCGCTTTGACATTCATCGGCCCATTGAAAGCCATTATTATGAGCACTCTTGAGTATTCTAAAGAACTATCATTTGTCTCCCCATATAAGCTAAACCATTAAAGCAATACGTAACTGGAACGAAGTACCTCCTTTATACTTTTGGGGCATCATATATTATATAGCCTTAATCTTTCTGATTTGATCCTCGATGAGTGACCATAAACCCTAAAAATTTGCGAGCTGTAACTCCAAAAGCACATTTAGTGTGGTTTAAGCGTATATTATACTATCGAAAAAGCTTGAAGCATTGCTCAAGGTCATTTTGATGTTTTGTTCTTTCAGTACTTTTAACTAATATATAATCCGCATATACTTCCCAAGAAGAGTTTTGAAAATTTTATTCATTAGGCATTGATACGTCGCTCCTGTATTTTTTAAACCAAATGGCATTACTCAATAATAATATAACCCTTTGTCAGTCTGAAAAGTAGTGGCTTCTTCATCATCTGGATTCATCTTTATTTGATTATATTCACAGTAAGCATCCATAAAACTAAGCATTTGATGACCAAAGTGTCATCATCAATGTCTATGCATGGGAGAGGAAAACTATCTTTTGGGCAAGTTTTATTAAGTGTAGTACACACATTCTCCATGCCCCATTAGATTTCTTCACCGGACAATGTTTGCCAACCACATAGGATAATACCTTTCGATAAATCGTATCTATAAGCTTATCAACTTTACCAATTGCTTGTATGATAGATGTTTCTTTTCAATGATGGGTTGAATGTTGAGTTGATTTTAAGGGAATGAGATATGACCTCAAGATCAATTCCTATCATATCTATTAGACTCCAAGCAAAAATATCCTGATTTTGACACAAAAAGTTGATATACTCCTTTCTTTCATCCCTAGAGAACAATAAACCTACTTGTATTATTTTTTAGGGTTATTCTTCTGATAACGGGATGCTTATCAACTATTTGACTGGTGATGCTCTCTAGAGTGTTTCTTCATCTCTTAAATCAAAATTTTTGATGTTTAATGTTATTGAGGTCTCCATACGATGGAACTATTTCATCAATGATAAAGTAGAATGGTTGTGCCAGGCCTCCCCGAATTAATAATATAGGTCTACTCACGAATTTGTCGAAGCTTCAAGAATATTTGAAAAATACACTCTTTGTGTTTCTCCCATTCAGGTGTATTCCAGAAAGCTGAGATGGGTCCTTAATGGTTCATCAATTTGAGATGAATTGTTCGACAAAGAGTTTGGCTAAATAAGAGAAGTTGGGAATGCTCCCTAGAGGAAGGGAATAGAACAACGTATGAGCTTGTCCTTTGAGAGTAACCAAAAAAACTTGGCACAGTTAAGCATTGGAGGCTTGTGGGATGTGTATAATAGTTCTTTAATGATTGATATACTCATAAGGATCAAAAGTCCCATCTTAAGACTCCATGTTAGGTAGTTTAAACCCCACCGGGATGGGTTGTTGAAGAACAATATTATGTAAAGGAGAAAATTCTTGAATGCTCCGATAAAGAATGAATTATCTATCTCTTTAAGAAAATTCTTCTTGGATTAGACGTCATAACTCGTTTCTAATGGCTTCACGGGATGCTCCAATAAACGGTGATTCAACCCATCAAATAGAGGATTGAAGTTGGTCACATAAGAATGGTGAGTTGAACTAGTAGTATCATCAATATACACATAGAATGATGTACATGGGGAATTTCACATGTCATGAGGGGTTTCCATTAGTTTCTCCAACAAATTCAACTATATCCTGTTGATATCATTTCCTGTTGTGGTGCCTTCTGTTATCTAGCTCTAGTAAAATGAAGGATTTGAACTGTTGTTCCTTCATTTGTACGCTCCTCAAAGATACAAACTTTTCACTGGTGGTTTTGATCTTGTTGGGAAACTTGGTCATTTGGCATGATGAAGTTATGGGAATCACGTTCTCACATATTGCATCAAACTGTCGCGTGCTAGAAAATTTATAGCAGTAAAATAAAACTTCATCCCTTAACTGTATAAAATCCACACACACGATAGTTGAAAAGAGAATAGAAATTCTAAATTTTATGTGAAAAATCAAATAGGGGAAAATCCATCGGGCCTAGCTCAATAAAAATGCTTCACTATATATCCGCTTTGGAATACATAGTTTAAATCTTCCTGATAATGGGATTACAAGATTGTTTATAGGATATTCTAATAATAAAAATTCAGTTACAACTATGAGGTAGTTAGACTATAGTGTGATGGCGATAATAGCCAAAATCCCAAAACACTTCATCAGACAGTGTATATTGATTCATTTGATCATATATAATTTTTTTGATAATTTGACCATTTAAATGATCTTTGATTTGAGTGATCTTAGGCTCATTGGATTTGTCTCATCGAGCCACTTGATTCGACTATAAGCATGCAAATTTGAAAGTTATTTGATTATCTAATCAGTATTTCAAAGCTTTCATATGTAACTTTTGGGCTTGATTTGAGATCATTTGGGCTCTATTTGACTCTATTCTAGTGTTGTTGGACTCGTCCCACAAAGTCGATTTATATATAATAAAAAAATTTATGAGGTAATTTTCTATCACATATATATTTTTAATGGTAAATAAATATGTTAATATCTTAATATTTTATTATACATTCTATAATTGTTACGTGCATGAATATTTGTGATGGCTGAGAGAAGGTAATTAATGTTTTAGCTTTATATGAAGATTCATCACACACATACACATAAAAAAAGAATTGTAGAAGGCATAATATATTTTTACGTGAAAACTCCTCGAAGGGGGAAAAATCCTAAGGATTTGCCCAATTGAAATGGTTCAACTAGTATATATTAGTGGTTATAAATAATGTTCTTCCTTATAGCTAGGATAAGAGTTGATACAGTAGACATGAATTATAGAGAATAAACTCTAATATGAGTGATGGCATGAGCTGACAACATGCTTTGACTTTATAGATGATGTTGTATATCAACAGCAAAAATCGATCATATAGGTGATAATGTAAGTCAACAGGGTGCATCGACCATATGAGTGATAACACTCATCAATGTTGTTGACAATGGTGTTAGTTGATGATAGTGTAGCTAGATGCTGATAGTTGATACAATATAGTTGGTCGATAATTTGGTGATAGCGATCGGATGGTAAATTGACTGTAGTGGTAAAAAAATAGTCTAATAAAGTTAGCCTAGAAGGGTCCAATGATAGTGGCTGGATGGCGATCTGACAGTGTTATTTAGGTGACGGACTAGCGATAGTGGCTAGAAAATAGATGCATGGTGATGTGATGATGATGGTAAGGTAGTGGTTCGGAGACATTAATGATCGCTGATGGTCACACGGGCCGGTGATGGTGACTAGCAAGAGTGCGGTGATGGCTAGTGACGATGGTTGGGCGATGCGGTGTGGTTTAGTGACGATACGGCACGGTTCAAAATGGAAGTTCGACAATAACGCTGCACCACCGGTACCGGCGACGACATAATTGGTCAAACAATAATGACTGGTCAATGGCGGCAGGTCACATCGATCTAATGGAGGGAGGCGATCGGTCCGAGCGCCGTGAAATAATCGGTGGGTGGCCAATGGTCTGATGGTGGCGATCGGTGGCGATCTGATGATAGTGGATGGGCGATGATCCAACAGCAGCAACCGAGAGCGATCTGACGATGGTGGTTGAGCAGTGATCCAACAGCGGCGGCTAGTGGTAACCTAATGAATATTGGGTGGCAGCGACCGACGACAACCAACGATAATCTTGTGATGGTGGTTGAATGGTTGTCTAGCAGTAGTGGCCAATGGCAACTCGGCAATAGTTGGGCAACAATGACCGATTGCGATGCAATGGTGGCGGTCAATGGCTATCTTGCGATGGTGGTTGAGTGGTGCTCTCGTGTTCGAGATTCTTCAAGAGTCGATCTCTTTTCTCCGCTTAAGTCACTTTATATGAAGAATAATGAGATATTTATAGATTTTGAGAGTGATATTTCTTATAAATATAGGCAAAAACTGAACCGCTCCATCAAATGGCTTAAATGATCCCCTTGATCATGAGATGCATTTAAAGTATTTAAATGTCTAAATAAAGTAATAATTAAGAGATCTTAGATATGTTAGATTCGCCTCACGAGATGCTTTCGATTTGACTATAATCAAGTCATTTTTTGGAAGCTATTTAGAGATCTAAATGATATCCTAAATTTTTTAATTATATTTTAAGTACTTAATTTGGACTAGTTTGGACCTCTATGATGGCCAAAGAGAGTTTGAAAGATTAAGATTTTGATTTCAAAAGATATTCAATCACTCATACATTAAGATTTGTGCTTGAACTAGTATAATTTTCAATTATATATTAGTAATAAATATTTTTATTTTATTAATTTATTTGTTTTAAAATTATATACCTTTACATCATTTAATTATAACAAAAAATATTATATGTTGAAGAAAACCATGCTAGAATAAAACTTTTCTCCTTAACCTTATTGATAAAAAGACAAATGATATTTGAAGAGAAAATAAGAAACTGGATTTTATGTGAAAAAAACTCAAAAAGGGAAAAAATCACGGGGTCTAGCCTAGTAAAAATGTTTTACTATATATCTATTTTGGAGTACAAAGTTTAAGTTTTCCGAAAACCGGATGTGATTGATGTAAGAAAGGCACAATGAGAACACCGAATCAAATAATAGTATGCAACAATAGTTGACCGTAATGTTAGTGGCCGTGATGGTGAATGGCGGCGGTCAATGATGATCTGGTGGCATGATTATGCTTTGAGGTTATTCATGCCTTAGAGCTCTCTCCTCTATTTTACCTTTCGGGGGCCCCTCATATGAAGAATGAGAGGCTATTTATAGATTAAAGAAGTAGCATTTCTGTAAATATATGCAAAATCCAAACCGCTCCAGCTGACGGCTCAAAATGATTCTTTTGATCTTCTCATGTATTTTAAGTATTTGAATGCTCAAATGAAGTCGGAATTAAGAGATCATGGGCTTGTTGGATCCGGCTCATCAAGACGCTGGATTTGACTATAAACACTCCATATCTAGAAGCTATTTAGGGATCTGACTAATATCCTGAAGTTTTAAATTATATTTTGAGCGCTTAATCTGGGCTAGTTTACACTCAGAATCAGAATGCTTTCGATATCAAGATTTGTGCTTCAACTAGTGAAATTTTCAGTGTCATATCAATATGTTAGTTTTAAGTTCATTTTGAACAAAGTTGGGTTCAAATATTTTTCCCTAATTTTTAATCATTTCATTAAATATTTTTAAAAATCAAAATATTTATTAATCATCAGCCATCAGCTAATTTATAGCACTTGTATTAGTTTATGTGAAACTAATTTTGTAGCTTATGCATTGTCTATTAAATAATACAATTTGCTGAAGTCTCAATGTCTCATGTAGCTTCATTATGACATGAATAGTTTCTGAAATATATAATTTTAATAATATCGATTTGTAGTTGATCATATTAGTAATCATATAAACTTAGTTTATATCACTGTTGGAAAGTTTTGTAAGAGATTTTTTATGACTTGTAGACATATTTGCGTAATAAAATCTATAGTTGTATGTGAAAGCATTTAGGTAATTTTATTTTAAGAACTTCTCTTACATTGCATTGCCTTTTAAATAAATCAAATTATAGAATAATTCCTTGAAATATTCTTGTGTCTATTTACTAGTTAGATTCGAAGTTTCTTAATCTGCTTGATTATATCTACATAGCAATAGAGGGGAAAAAACTCATTTAATAACATTCGGCTTTCAATCTAATATTACGCAATTAGGCAAATTTCAAATACATCGATATAAATTAATAATTTATTAAATATAAAACTTAATATACATAACTCAAAAAAAAACATGTAAATCCATTGCAAAGTCATCATTTTCTTATCAAGTCGATCAATTTTATCCCAAATTTGTCATAAATTACCTATTAATCAATATAAAATTTATTGCAAATCTACTAGAAAATTAATAAAAAAATTTATTGTTGTTAATATAACTTCTGAATTTTACACACTTACAAATAAAAGATATTTTTAACATACATAATTACATATAATATATTCAATACAACCATCATAATAAATAAAATTAGCATACAACATCATAGATATCTTTCATACACCAACAAGACAATCATCTAACACAAGAGGAGCAAAATAAATTTATATTTAACAACACATGAAGATTATGAGAAAGTTTATAGCTTATTGACTAAATTCTATGAAAATAAAGGGAAAATGTCTTTCCATTTTTAACAAACCCTAAAATTTAATCCATGACGTCGCCATTTTGAAGCAAATTGTGAAATGATGGAACAACAAACACACATGATTTAAAAATATCTAAATATTTTGAAATTGATCACCCAAAATGAACTCACATCAATAGCAATTACAACTAATTTATAGTTTATGGTAAGGCAAATCCTATAAGCCAATTTGTTAGTGATGCTAGTCTTTGATCACAAACCTTTCACAAGCATAGCTGACACATACAAGCATGTGTCCTCCCATAAAGATGACAACCTAATTGAGTTGATATGTTGTTCGAATCAGATCAATTGACTCTGAATTATTTGTCATGAATTGAGTTATTCAAATTTTCATGTATTAGGTGTGTTAAGTCATACTTTGTCTAGAAGTTGACTCACATTTCTAAATTTATTTGATCGTTAACTTAACTAATGATGATCATTTTAATCTCTAGATAGTTTTCAATTATACTTTTTGCATATAAAAAAATCTCACAATGTCATAATTTTAGATCGTCAATCAATTATTGCTTGTATAAACTTAATAGTACAAACTATTAAGTTAATACATGATTGAGATGATAAAGCCCTTATATATATATATATATATATATATATATATATATATATATATATATATATATATATATATATATATATATTATATATTATATTAGGAAAAAGTGATCAAATTCACAAAAAAAAAAGGTTACAAATGTCCCAAATAAACCAAACTACATGTATATATATGCTTTTATGTATGTTATTTTTTTTTTATATATATATATATGTATATATATATATATGTATGTGCTATATATATATATATATATATTTATGTATATATATATATATATTTACATATATATATTAATTCTTATATATTATGTATATACATATATATGTATATTATATATGTTGTATATCGTTATTATATCATATAGTTGGTATATGCTGTACATAATATATATATATATGTATTAATTATATATGTATATATATTATATGTATATACTTTATGTATATATATATATATATATAATATATATATATATATATACATATGTTAACGCATTGAAATGTTGACACCCTATATGAAAGGTAAACCTCACAAATATAAATAGTTGAATTGATAGATCATTATCATTATGTGAGACCATGCCAAATTTACCCTATGTTGAAAGCTTTTTCTTTTTTGAGATATTTGAGGTTTATCAGAAAATCATAATAATTGCAGAACTGACAAGATCTCTTTGAATCAAAATCAGATTCATAAGATCTTCTCAGGTTGAAAGTTAAACTCATATACAAACACATGATTCCGAACACAAATACCTGAAAAAATCAAAAATTTAAATTAATTCATAATATCTTTAATTTAATAATATTGTACTATTTTTGTACGTTCTAGCCGAACATAATTAATTTTTTTCTTTAATAGGCCTAATCCATCATTTTGGGAACACACAAATACCTGAAATGAAGTTTATCAAACGCACTCGTAGGCTTCCTTCTTAAAGTGTTCGAACTGGATTTCAATCGTTGGGCCGATTCAATTTCTTGCAATTATTAAGGATTTAAATAAATAAAAAGCGAGAAAAAAATGTAAACTTAGTCAGAAAGATGAAATTCAAAGCTCAGTAGATTGAAGATAAGATTAAAAAAAAATTCTTAAATTCGAATGGCAAAAAAAAAAAGCGATAAATTTTAAAAATGGTGCACTATATTAAATTTCTTCAGCAATAAGATCTTTTTATAATTAAAACTTTGGATCATAAACTTAGAATCAAATCACACATTTCAGAAAACGTAAACTCATCTCACGTTTTCAAGAAAAAGAATTCTATTCACATTTTCATTTATTTTTTATTAATTAAATTTTATATAATAATTATTCGTATATCTCGTATTTTATATTTTTATCTTGTTAATTATTAAAAAATATATAATTTAGTTTTGTTTTAAGTTAGATATTTAAGATAATTTAGTTTTAATAGTTTATCTTAAATATTTTTATATATCAATTTTATAATTTTTATATTTATGAAAAAAATATTATAATTTATATTTTGAATCTAAATTTTACAGTTAAATAATTATTATATAGTTTATAAATTTAATTAAATTTTTATTATATTTTGACAAAATTAATCTGAAGTAATCTATATATCATACAAATTTATTAAAAATAAATAAGAAAATCAAATAATTTAATCAGCTTGGACTCATGGACTCACAAATTCAATCATTAAATTTGCCATGATGATTAACTTGCTAGACCGTAAATCATGAATTTTGTCAACATCACTGTAGCTTAGCTTTATTATTATTAATTTTCAACAATCAATTTCTAATTTATAGATTATTTTACTGATTTAATTGAAATTTATAATGAAGCTTATGTATTGTTTATTTAATGATAAAATTTGTTGAAGTCTCATATAGCTTTATCATCACATGACTATTGTGTAGTTTCTCAAAAATATAGTTTTAAGTTTTAACAATATGATTTGTAGTTGAACATATGAACTGTTAAGTATTATTATTTTCATTAATAGTCATAAAAATATGGAACTTGCATCAAAGTTAGTACGTTTTGAAAGCAATTTTAATGACTTGTAGATATAATTATGTAATAAACTCTTTAATTTTATGTGAGAGCTTTTATGGCATATTTATCATATAAGAATTTTTCTTACATTGCATTTCCTTTTAAGCAAATCAAAGTATAAAACTATTCCTTGGAATTTGTCTATTTATTATTTAGATTTGAAATCTCAAATTATACTTGATTATCTCTACACTATGCTTGCGGTGGAAAAATATAAAAGCTCATATTAGTTGGGAAATATTATAAGCATAATTATAATAATATTCGATTTTAAATTATAATATCAGGCAACTTTCAACTGCACCATTACAAATTAATAATCTATCAACTATAAAGCTTCGTATGCATAACTTAAAAAATATGCAAAGTCATCATTCCCTTTATAAAATCTTTATAAAATCGTATTGAAAATAAAACAATACCGATGGACAAACACTTGAATCCGAACATGCAAAGATCAAAAACTGTGGAGAGAGAATTTCGTTTTCCACAATCAAAAACATTAATTTATTCACAAAATTTTAATTTAATAATATTATAATCAATACTAACTGCTAATGGTTTTTTGTATGTTTATGTTGGACAAGATTAAATTGTCATTTATAGGCCTTATCTGTCATTTTGGGAAGAAGCCAACTTTTTTATTTTTTTGGGAATAACTGTGTCATCTACTATTTTTTGAAAATATATTTTACATAGAGAGAGAGAGAGAGAGAGAGAGAGAGAGAGAGAGAGATCAAATCCAAGAAATATAAATTTGGAAAGAAAAGATAATTTTAAAATATAACAAAATTGATGAGGTTAAATGTTTTTGAAGGGGAAAACCAATGAAACAACAACAAACGAATTATTAAAAAGACTGAGATTTTTCACTGAGAACATGAATTTCCATTACTGAAAATTGTTTTTTTTTTAAATTATTTTTCTTCAATGGAGATAATTACTGAAACTAAATTGAAAATCCCTACATATCTTTGGACTCTGGCCCTCGGCAAGCTGCTTAAAGACCTCGGGCTTCTTCCTGCCATAAGAAAATAAAAGAAAATTAAATAAATCTGTTACATTTAAGAAAACAATATTGCTTACGTAAAAACAAATGAATCCTCATCATGAAGTTAATTTATTAATAAAATTGATCTCCTCCGAGAATACACAATTTTTTTAACACGATCAATAGATAAGATTCGAAGGATGAGAAAAAAAATGAATGACATCAGAAGAATATTCTTCAAATTCTGTTGCCTCTATCCCAAAAGCAATATAAATACAAGAAGAAAAATAAATGACCGATGAAACCATTCCTTGAAACATTACAACCATTAAGAGAGTAATTTGTCAATACTTGTAAACTTTGTCTTCTGTAAAAACTGCTCGAATCCTCACTGCAATCGTTGGACGGACGTCATTTCCTGCAATTATTAATTATTTCAAATAGATTCACTTCAAAAAAATTCAAACTCAATAAGAAAGATGAAATCAAACTCTCTGCAGATCGGAAATTATATTAAAGAAATCGAAAAAAAAAAATTAAACAAAGGAAATAGTGCAGAAAGAAGTGAAAGAGTGTAGAATATATACACATTAAAAAGAGAAGAATGGATGGATAAAATTACTCAATTTTCTCAGTTTCGATCGGAGTTTCAGTTCTATAAATCTTCTTATACGGAAAGAAGGGAAAGGTGGTTAGTCTTGATTTCTCACGCGTAAATTTAATACAGAGACGTTATAATACCGGGTGGAACGTGAGAAAGTGAGGGCGTGGATAGTATACGGGCTTATGGAGAAAGATGTTTTAAAATATTTATATAAATATGTAATATATAAACTATCATATGAAATTTATTTTAAAGTTTTGAAGCTATCTTAATTAAATTTTAATCAAGAAATTTTCACTTAATTTTCTTCTAACTCAGATTTTTTGTAAGATTTACTTAAAAATTAGATTATAATCCGGCCAGTTTTGCTTTTAATAGTATGATGCATATTTTTTGTTTTCTAATTTTCTTAGGTTGATATAAATTTTGTAATAAGAATTACAAAATTTATTCAAATATACAAAAAAATTTATTTGAAACCAATTTTGTAGCTTACGCTTTGTTTATTAAATAATACAATTTGTTGAAGTCTCAATGTCTCATGTAGCTTCATTATGACATGAATAGTTTCTCAAAAATATAGTTTTAATAATATGATTTGTAGTTGATCATATTAGTAATCTTATGAACTTAGTTTGTATCACTGTTGGAATGTTTTGTAAGAGATTTTTATGACTTGTAGGCATATTTACATAATAAAATCTATAGTTGTATGTGAAAGTATTTATGGTTATTTTTTTATGAACTCTGCATTGTCTCTTAAATAAATCAAATTATAGAACAATTCTTTGAAATATTCTTGTGTATATTTACTAGTTAGATTCAGTTTCTTAATCTGATTGATTATATCTGCATAAGTAGAGCAAAAAAACTCATATAATAATAATAATACTTTCAATCTAATATTAGGTAAATTTCAATGCTAATATAAATTAATAATTTATTAAATATAAAACTTAATATACATAACTCAAAAAAACATGTAAATCTATTGCAAAATAATCATTTTCTTTATAAAATTCGATCAATTTTATCTTAAATTTGTCATAAATTACTATTTATCAATCATAAATTTCTTGGCAAATTAAGAAATAAAATATATATTGTTGTTTATATAACTTCCACTTACAAATAAAATATATTTTAAATTATATAATAGCAGATAATATATTCAATACAATCATCATAATAAATAAAACTATCATGCAACATCATAGATATCTTTCATACACCAACAAGACAATCATCTAATATAAGCGGGGCAAAAAAAATTTATATTTAACAACACATGAAAGAGATTATGAGGAAGTTTATAGCTGATTGAATAAATTCTATGAAAATTAAGGAAAAATGTCTTTTCTTTTTTAAAATTGGCTAACATTTATCCACGATGATGCCATTTTGAGGCAAATAGTGAAATGATGCAACAACAATCACACAATGATTTAAAGAAAATCTAAATATTTTGAAATTGATCACCCAAAAATTAATTCACATCAATAGCAATTACAAAATATCGACTTATATTTTAAGATAAGGCAAATCCTCATAAGCCAATTTGTTAGTGATGCTAATCTTTGATCATAAACCTTTCCAAGCAAGCATAGTGTTCTCCCATAAAAATGACAACCTAATTGAATTCGATATATTGTTGAATAAAATCAATTGACTCTGAATTATTTGTCATGAATTGAGTTATTCAAAATTTCATGTATTGTTAAGTCATACCTTGTCTAGAAGTTGACTCATTTCTTTATTTGATCATTAACTTAACTAGTGGTATTTTTAATATCTAAATAGTTTTCAAATGTATTTTTTGCATATAAAAAAAAAATAGTTGTGGGCTCCAAAAATTTTGGGCTTCTCAATAAAGAGAGTTTGATTTAAATATCGGTTTAATTTTCAAAAGGCATATGGAATAGTAGATAAGACACTACCCAGAGATTTCGTCCTCATTTTGTGAGAACTTCATATCTGGTTCCAGGTTTCCTATAGGCACAAGCACATATTGATTATCCCTCTCAATCTTTGAGAGAACTTTCGATTAAGGCTGGTTGTTAGATCTAAATGTAGCATATAGTAGCACCATGTGGGTGTTTTGGAATTTAAGTTTATGAAATTCATTATTATTTAACTTAGAGGATAGTTGGGGGGAACGATGTGCGATCAAGATCCTCATACCTTATTTGTTGTAGTCTGGTCTTAGTTAGAGGAGGTAGTCGACCCAACCTGACCAAAGGATTCTTATCAGCAGTCATAGGTTGCATAGTCCAAGAAAACCTTTTAGACCTACAATGGTATTTGTCTAATGAGACATGTTTAAGTCTATCTCAACTAACATAGGGCTTTTTGCCTAATCAAAATACATTATATAGTTCACTCAAAAAGCAAAATTGTTGAGGAACATACGGGCTGCGATCGTGACCGTAATTTAGTGGCATTATTTTGTGACAAACCACCCAGTCAGAGGGCTCTGGTCATAACTGTCATTTATGTTGTATCATTTTGTGGCAAAATCACGCAGAGGACAGGTAGCGTCTTGCTTAAGATCATTTGAGTGTGAAAATGTTATATATTTGATTTAACATTAGCTCATTGTAAGTAAAAATTTTCTTAATTTGTCATCCTCGACAAACGGGTGCGGATGGGTGAATGATTTTATTTTATTTATATTTTTAATTTAAATATTTGATCATTTTATAATTGATTTGAATTTGAATATATAATGATTTGACATTATAATTTGAATTGATTTTTTATTATTATTAAAACCCCTCTAGTTGAAATATTTAGTCAACACGACCATCATTGAGGTATTGATCATTTACTTTTTTTGAATCTTGTACTCTATTAATTTAATAATAAAGAATCAAATCTAGAATTATATTATGATAATTTTGAATTTGAGATTTTATAATATAAATATCTTGAATATTTTTTATAATGATGACATCGAGTTGATATCTTCAATCAACTAGGCTATCATTGGGGCATAAATATTATTTTACTATTTCAGATCCTGTCGACTCTATTAATTTAATAATAAAGAAATCATATATATTGTCATATGACTGAATTAGCTTCTTAGATATTTTTTTTTAAGTTGAAAATATTATAATAGTATAATTAGATTTTTAGGTTTTGTTAACTCAGACCTGGTCCTAAGACATAGGGGGTTGCATCGAGAGTTTATTCGGCATCCTCGTTAGTTCATTGGCATAGATCGGTGTCTTGCAATACGGTCTCTAGCTCGAGCATAACGAGGTTTTCAAGCACTTGAGCAAAAGATGTTTTAGGTGATGAACAAGTATATGTGTCGATCCTACTATGAGCAACATCAGCTTCTTCTCTTCTCTTACGATGATATTCACGAGAGATGTCTTCCACTAATATCCTGGCAGATGACACCCCTAAAGAGGTTGCTAGAACTGAATGTATCATGGTAAGTTAAAAGTCTTTTCTATGTCCATCCCATTATTGAACTCAAGGTTGAACTTAATATCTTCGAGTAAACCACATCCTTGTTTGATTTAGCATCCTCCAAAACGTCCATTAGTTGGTTATCTGTTGCAACCAACAAATCAAAGTCTGTTTGACCAGTTCTCAAAAAAGTGATAAAACAAAATCCACAAGAAACATAGATTATGAAGCATTTTAACAAAATAGGCACGAAATTTTTTTTTAACAAAATAGGCATAATAGTCGTCATAACGGACGGCAAGATCGTCGCGTCATCGTCGTCGTTCAACGGACGTGACTCTTTTATTTTTGACTCAGTCATCGTGGTGTGAAGTCAAGCTTGGTATCGTTGAAATGTAACAAAATTTTTAAAATTCTGATTGTGGCAGACAAGCTGACAATTTTTTTTTTAATCTTGTATGGCATAGCATGACGAAACTTTAAGAGCGAACTTTCGTACTTTGGAACGAAACTTTCAAATCATCTCGCATTCTCATCCTATTATATAAATATAATATCTATATATATATATATATATATATATATATATATATATATATATATATATATATATATATCGATCGGTTCCATGATTTCGCCGAAGTCAAGAAGGTTATTAGAAAATTGATATCTATTAAAAAAATGAATCGAATAATTATACAAAGCAGCTTCTATAGTTTTTATTATTTTTTTATTTTTTCGCCTCCGTAGAAATTATTAAGATTATTTTTTTCATATTCAAGAATGAATTTCTTATAAATACGATTAATGACATAAAAATATGAAACGGAGTTTATCAGACGCACTCGAGGCTTCCTTCTTAAAGTGTTCGAACTGGATTTCAATCGTTGGGCAGATTCCATTTCCTGCAATTATTAAGGATTTAAAATAAATAAAAAGCGAAGAAAAAGATATAAACTTAGGCTCAGTAGATCGAAGATTAGATTTTTTTAAAAAAAATCTTAAAATCGAATGGCAAAAAAATAAACGATAAATTTTAAAAATGGAGCACTATATTAAATTTCTTCAGCAATAAGTGCTTTTTATAATTAAAATTTAGGACCATAAACTTAGAATCAAATCACACTTTTTAGAAAACATAAACTCTTCTCACGTTTTCGAGAAAACATGAATTCTATTCACTTTTTTTTTAAATTTTTTTATTAATTAATTTATATATAATAATTATTCGTATTTTCGTATTTCTCGTATTTTATATTTTTTATTTTGTTAATTATTAAAAAATATAATTTAGTTTTTTTTTAAGTTAGATATTATTTAAGATAATTAAGTTTTAATAGTTTATTTTAAATTCTTTTATATAACACTTTTATAATTTTTATGCTTATGAAAAAATGGTATAATTTATATTTTGATTCTAAAAATTGCAATTAAATAATTATTATATAGTTTATAAATTTAGTTAAATTTTTATTATTTTTTGACAAAATTAATCTGAAGAAATCTATATATCATAAAAACTTATTAAAAAAAAAATTAAATCATTTTAATCAGCTTGGACTCATAGGCTCACAAATTCAATCATAAAATTTACCAACATCCATCACATAAGTATCGAATAGTTTCTCAAATATATAGTTTTAACAATATGATTTGCAGTTGAACATATGAACTATAGACTATTATTATTTGCATTAATAATCATATAAATAGGCGACTTGCAAAAGTTGGTACGTTTGAAATGAATGAAATGTAGATATATTTGAGTAATAAACTCTTTAATTTTATGTGAGAGCTTTTATGACATTTTTATCATATAGAAACTTTTCTTACGTTGCATTTCCTTTTAAGCAAATCAAAGTATAAAACAATTCATTAAAATATATAAGCTCATATTAGTGGAAAAATATATAAGCTCATATTAGTTGGGAAATAATATAAACATAATTATAATAATATTCGATATTAGATCATAATATCAGGCAACTTTCAAGTGCACCATTACAAACTAATAATCTATCAACTAAAAGCTTCGTATACATAACTTAAAAAACATGCAAAGTCATCATTCTCTTTATAAAATCTTATTGCTCAATCAATTTCATCTCAAATTAGTCATAAATTCATTATTGATCTGAACATTAATTTGTTACAAATTTGTCAAAAACTAAGGGTCCGTTTGGAATCACTTTTATTTTCTATTTTTTTATGCTATTTTTGAAAACATGTTTGTTTAGAGTGTTTTTATGTGGTTTTATTTTTTGTTTTCAAAAAAAAAAAATATTATTTTCAAAAGATGTTTTGAATGTTTTTAAAAATAACAAGTATAATCAAACAAATTTATTTTTAAATAAAACATAAATCAACACAAAATAAAAATACAAAATAAAAAATAGAAAATTAAAGTGATCCCAAACGGGCCCTACGGAAAAAATTCTTGTTGCTGATATAACTTCTAAAATTTACATATCTATAGATAAAATATAATTTGACATACAAATAGTATATAATACATTCCATACAATAATTATCATACATAAAATCACTGATAGCATTCATAAATCAACAAGACAATCATTTAAGACATGTGGAGCAATATAAAACTATATTTAACAACATATGGAAGAAACTATAAGAAGATGTACATTTTATGGAATGAACTCAATGAAATTAAAAGGAAATATCTTACCATTTTTAACATTGGCCAACAACTACAAATACATGAGATCATTTTTAGATAAATAAATAGTGAAATGATAGGTTAAGAAATACACAATGATTTTTAAAAAATTAAATATTTTGAAATGAATTACACAAAAATGAATTGCACAAAAATGAATTCACTTCAATGAAATTTGACTTAGTAGATTTTTTCGAGGCCGCAAATTCCCATAAATTGATTTATTGGTGAAGTCATTGTCTTTGATCATGAAGCCTTCACAAGCAAGCATACTGTCCTTCCATAAAGATGGCAACTTAATTGAGTTGATAGGTTGTTCAAATTAGATCAATTCTCATAATTCTTTTAAGTCATGATTTGAGTTATTCAAGCTTTTTATAGATAAGGTGTATCATGTCATATCTTGTCTAAAACCCCACACACATTTGTAAACTTATTTGATCATCAACTTAATTAATGAGCATCATTTCATAATTAAATGGCCTTCAAATATTTATTTTCTAATATTTAAAAGAAAATAAATCACATAACATCATATAAGAAGATTTTATATCCCTTCATCATTAGAATTATTCCTATAAAATTAATATATAAGTTAATACATGATTGAGATGATGACTCTTAAATAAAATTAATAGGAATATAGAAGGATAAGTTATAATAATACATGATTGAGATGATAAAGACCTTACACATAAATACAAATGTTAGCGCTTGGAACATTGCTTCACATATGAGAGCCAAAGCTCCTCACCACAAAGCTATATGGCTGGTGGCTACACATATAAATTGTTGAGGTAATAAAACCCTCACACATAAACTCAAAATGTACAAAAATTATTGAAGTTTCCGGTACTATATATAAATCTTCAAACTGAGAAGTATCATAATAATGGTTTTAAGCTTGCACCACTTTGCCTTGAGCCTGCCACCATTGGCATGCCAGACGCGACTGGTGACTCAATCAACAGATTTTCAGAGATGAATCTCATCCATCCATCAAGTGCAATTTAGGGGTATACCCCTTCAATTCGAGCGGGATTCTTGAGAAATTACATTGTGAGACTTCCCTAGTCATTTTCGAAACCCCACAGTGCTTTTTCCAAGCGTTCCCGGAGCTTTCTCGATCGACATTCCTCCTCCCCGAGCAAAGTTGAAATAGGACAACCTTCTCCCGTGCAATACTCCTTCCCCACTTGATCAAACCTCAATTCCTTGCACCCACACCATCCTCATACTTTGTCGAAGCCAACCGAACCATCCCCGAGCCTTCCCGACCACCGAAGACCAGATTTTGATCGAAGCTAAGGCTCCTACATGTGCTTTGGCCGAGAGCTCTACACCAAATCAAACTTGAATCTCCTCAACATTGCCTCACCTCAACTAGCCGAAGCTACATTCATTGATCCCACCACCAGACATTAGCTCTGAAGAGGTAATTTCTCAAAACCACTGGTTAAAGAAATTTTTGTTGGAGCTTTTTTATAGAAATTTGAATGTCATGCATTTTTGACTGTCAGATGTGTTCCTCTCCTTCTTCCAAGATGTGGGATCAATTTGATCCCAATCCGACCTCGGGTGAGCTCGGATCGAATGGGGAAAGAAGGACGGCATCCGTCTTTCGTCGGTCGCGAAGGAGAAAAATCATGGGTCGTCCATTCCGCGTGATCGGAATGGACGTACGTGATTAAATCATGTTATATCCACTCTAATTTGTCCTCTAAATCGCGGATCGAATCATGGTCCCGATCTGGGACGGTCCCGAGTGGAGATCCGCCGCAATTCGTGGATGTGACAACTTAAATAGCCAATCCCATCGCGTCGCGTGAAAAGCGCACCACGTGGCCCGATGAGAATAAGACTTTAATTATGCTTAAATAATCTATTTTTAAAGCTGAAACTTCCAAAAATCATAACTATTCCTAGAAAAATCTAAAATGCAAAATATGGCTCATTTTGAAGATATTTCAAGGTAGAATCTAGAAAAATTATTATTAAGTGATTTTAAATAGTGATTTTGGCCTAATTAAGGTTTAATTAAAAATTTATATAGCTTAATTACTTCTTAATTAATTACCCAATTAATCTCAATTTTGTTTATGAATGTTTAGGGGGATGACCTCTGCCTCCCCTATTTTTTGGGATTTTATTGGTTGCTTAATTAGGAAAACTAATTTATTAAGCTTTAATCACTCTCTTAATTTAGTTAGTGATAATTAGTGAATGAACAGTGGTTTAATTAATTATTTAAGCCAAATTACTTCTATTGCATAGTAAGGGAGCTTAGAGAATGTGATTGGGATATTTTTCCTAATTCATTTCCTAAGTTTTTTTCTTTACCTTTTAAGATGAAATTAATGATTAATAAAGTAATTAATTATTTAATTAATTAATTAATCTTCAAGATAAAATCAAAGCTTAAGTGATCAAATATGAGACTTAGGGAAGGCCTCTTTCTTGATCTCTTTCCTTAAGTTAATTTCATTTCATTAATTGAACATGCTTAATGCTTAACCAAATGGATTAATAAGCTTAATTAACTTAATCTAAAATCTAATTCACATCTAATCACTTTTAATCAATTTTTGGTAGCTCTTTATATGTTTAATAGTCTAAAAGAATTTAATGAAATTATGGTTTACATGTGTAAGAAAATCCATAAAAGTAATTAATTACTTTAAGCCTAATTAACTATTAATCATGAGCCAATTGCATTAGGCCCCTTTCATTTCTTAGAGCATTGCTTTTCATGTGGTTTTATATCATATTATTAAATTAGTTAATTAGCTTAAGGTGATGTGGTGGTTAACTAAATTGACTTAATTCATACACTAACCTAATTAAGACATAAAATCAACCTATTCTTCATTAAACTAAATTAACTCACACATAGGGGATGGGATTAGGATGAGCAAACCTCTTTCACTTTCCTTAAATCAAATCAAACATAAAAATGAAATGACATTAAAGAACTTTGGTTTGTTTTAAATAATCTTATTTAGTTTGATTGTCCTTGGGAGTTAATTGATTTAAATGAAATCACATGCTTGTGTTGTTTTATTTCTTTCCAATCATGCTAAATGTTGTAGCCACTTGTACTCATCCATTAATGTCTTTCAAATTAATCAAATAAAAATGATTTTTTATGTCAATTTGTATGTGTTGATTTAAATTAAAAATATATGTGGCTAGTATCATTATTAAATCTCAAATCTATTTTCAAAATTTTACTAATAATTGAATATACATATATATTGTAAATTTAGTTTTATATATATATATATATATATATATATATATATATATATATATATATATATATATATATATATATATATATATATATATATATATATATATATAAAAATGCAAGTGAATATAAATTTAGTGTGTGAAATAAACTCTCTACCTTACATTCATGTGTTGATTTGTATAAGTAAGAATGTTAGCGGGTATATTAGATCCCTAGGGTTACACGTAGTAGCCCCGAGGAGGTTCCTACTTCTTTAGTGTGAAACAATGGCGGCATACCTGCTTGATTTCATTTGTATGCATTTGGACATTAGAATTTAGATAATCTTTAATTCATTTACACAAAATAAATTAATCAAATCAAAATATAAATTTAGCATGATTTTCTATTCTTGTAGTTGTTTATACATCCATATGTATCTAAGGATAGCGGGTATATTAGTTTGGACATTCTAGGGATGCACAGCTTTAAGTAGCCCCGAGGAGGTTCCTACCTCGTTCCCGTGGTGTAAAATAATGGCGACATACTTGCTTAAAACCTTTATACATGTGGATGTGTACTAAGCTAATGAATGAAAATCCTTTTTTTATTAAAAATACATGCATTCATATGTTGTTTATTTGGTTGAGTTGATTAGTCATGTGATTTAAGGTTCTTTTCTTATGTTTTTGCATAAGAATTTAGATAGAGATTTAAATTAATATGACAAAATTAGTCAACCAAATAAAAAATCAATTTCAAATATATTTACTCACATTCAACTTTTAAGTGTGTTAAGAAACAAATTGTATGTATACCTATACATTGGATTTAATCATATACATGATATACATGATGGAAATAAATGAATAAACATGTGTTATGTGATAGTAATTCATTCCAATTAACCTTAAGATATCTTTCTTATTGAATGAGTTTATTTAAAGTGAACCTAAACTTAGGATTAATTAAAATATGTAATAAGCCCTTCACTAAAGAAAATTGATTAATTCACTTGCTTTTGATGTGACTTAAGGTAGGGATAAAAGAGAGTGATCCTCTCTTTCTTTCTCTTCATAACACTTAGTTATTTTGTGTAGGCCAACTAAAACAAAAGAAAATGTTAAGTAAAATTTGCAAATTAATTAAACCATTTAAAGTGAAGCCACCCTTGATAATTAAATGTCTTTCATACTTAGAAAATCTTAACTCTAAAGCCTAGCTAGGACATACCACACAAGCCTTAACACACCATTAGATTAATTCACCACTTCTGGCTTTATGTTAGGGCAGTGTATGGTTAAATGCATGCTTATTTTGTGATGTAATATTGTAGACTCGATGTTATAGTATATGTTTTGTAGATTGGATGTTAAGTTATGTTTGGCCTAATCATATTTTATGTAGGAGATTATGCTTAAGGGCTGCTTAAAATAAATTAAAATGCTCTCTTTTGTAGGTTGCTTAACCCCTAAGCATAATCTACATTAGCACATGTGGACTAGGTAACCCATGTTCACAGTGCTATGTCCAAATTATTCATAAAATTGCTTGGGTTGTATGGTGTGTTTAACTAACACTTATTTTGTAAGTGTACTTATATTTATTTTTCTTATTTTTAATATAATTTTGCATTAGAAATTAAGATTAGTGCTTTGAGGGCTTAAGATAAACATTGGTTATAAGACCAAGTCTTATGTACCATGTGATCCTATGGAGTTTGCCCAACCAAATGAAAAAAGGAAATGAAGGAAAGAAAAAGCTTTGAATATTTGAAGACCCCCCATAGCTCCCATTCATTTATTGTAATTAATTGTAATTATTCTTTCATTATACCAGGTTGTATAGGGGTAGAGCTCAGCAACCCATTTTTCTTTTTGAGTTGGACGGTAGTACCTGACTGCATCGGCTTATTATTCTTTCATGTTGAGGTTATAAATTGTTTAATAATTTATTTATATTATGCAATAGAAATGACATGTATTTTTCTAATTTTTTCATGATTGATGATTTAATGTGTGGTCTAGATACGATTAGGCACTTAGGAAAAAATAAATTTTCTACCCTAATTACAACTCATAACTAAATTTTCTAAAACAAACTCATAACCTCACATAAATCCTAAGCATTAAATAAATATAATAAAATATTTAGCAATTCCTTAGCTAGATGTTGTATGCTTAATATCATGTATATCATTTTATTTCACTCTTGCTAAGAAAGGGTTTCCATCTTTGTTAGATAGAAAAATATTTGACATTTGAGAGCCTATGATGGAAAACACCTCTTTCTCTTTTGATTTAGCCTATGATCAACTTCACCATGCATTTAGGCATATAAAATCCTATATCCTGTGTCAAAATAAAGAGTCCAAAATTAAATAAAATTTGAAAAGATTTGCATTAGACTAAGTCATTATTCATACCACTCATGCTCTAGTCTCTTAGGGAGTAGGTTTTTAAGTACTTTAGTTTCTTTCTAAATAATAACAATTTAGCCATCTTACAAAATATATGTTTTGATCACATAGTTTTAAATCATAGGAGCAGTTAACTGTCTGCCACTCCCTGCGGTTATAAGTTCAGCAGTTGGGTGATTTATTCTCTTATGGAGGTAAACAATATACCAACTTTTACCTTTGATATAGGTCATGCTTTGGCCCTCACTAAAGCTCCCTAAATTCAGAATCTAAGATTGTTGTTTCCCTTTAGGGCTACAAACATAAATTCTCAACTCTTAGGCATTTTCATAATCTTGTATTGGGAAATCATAAGTTCTATATCTCTAATAAAATTTGAACTTAAAAATATAATTTTTCCTCAATTTCAAATATATAAAGCTCAACCATAGGATAGTTTGGGATGTTCACTAGGCTTCCTAGTACCATGAGCATCCGTACACATCTCCTTTTGGTCTCGATAATAAGTCTTTCTTTTCGATCTATCTCATCTGATCTTCTAAAGTTAGCCAATTTTTTATAGTCCTGTCTTTGAATTCTTTGGAGACAACAATTGCTTACTTTAATTGAGAGTATTCTTATAGAATTCACCTTTCTTAAAATGTAATTAACTATGGGGGCTTGCCCCCATAAAGAACTTTAGAACTCGATTTAAATAAACCTTACTTTATTCATCCATGTAAAGTAGGGGAAAAATCTATAGTACATACGAAGACCCATCATGCTTTAAGAGTCCTTATTAGGATAGCACACTATCCTTTGATTTCATACCTGATCACCTTAAGTACACCTGATTTACGTAGTGTCCCCCCCCCCTCCCTATACACACACATACACATCAACCAAAAATAAACACAACATACATCATACCTCAATGTCATACCCGATCACTTCAATAAGTACACCTTCAAGTCTACGTGGTGTCCCCCATATACACATCCAAAAATAAACACCGTAGTAATAAAGTCATTGCCTCTCTTCACCAACTAACGAAGCTTATTGCTTAAGGTGAGATACAAATAAAGCATTTCTCCTGGGATTGGCTTTAATAATAATGGCGGTGATGACAATGAAGGTGAGGACAAATATTTTTTGAGTTGCTCGAATGCAGTTTGACATTCATCATTCCATTGAAAGCCATTATTTTGAGCACTCTTGGGTATACTAAAGAACGATAAATTTTGTCTCCCATTTGAGCTAGGAATCGTGATAGGGCCTCCATCCTCTAGTTCAGGCACTACACCTCCTTTATGCTCTTCACTGGCATCATATCTTATATAGCCTTAATCTTTTCTGGATTGGCCTCGATCCCTTGATGAGTGACCATAAACCTTAAAAATTTGTTAGTTGTAACTTCAAAAGCACATTTAGAGGGGTTTAAGTGTATATTATACTATCGAAGAAGCTTGAAGCATTGCTCAAGGTCATTTAGATATTTTTTTCAGTACTTTTAACCAACATATAATCTACATATACTTCCATAGTACGACCAAGAAGAGTTTTGAAAACTTTATTCATTAGGCATTGATACGTGGCTCCTACATATTTTTAATCCAAATAGCTTTACTCGATAATAATACAACCCTTTGTCAGTCTGAAAAGTAGTGGTTTCTTCATCATCCGGATTCATCTTTATTAGATTATATAGTAAGCATCCATAAAACTAAGCATTTGATTGACCAAGTGCCAACCAACTGGTGTATGCGTGGGAGAGGAAAACTATCTTTTGGGCAAGCTTTATTATGGTCGGTGTAGTCAACACACATTCTCCATACCCCATTAGATTTCTTCACCAGGACAACGTTTGCTAATAACATAGGATAATACCTTCTAATATAAATCTTGCATCTAAAAGCTTATCAACTTTCTACTCAATTTCTTGTAGATGATCTGTAGCATTGTTTCTTTTCTTTTGAATGATGGGTTTGAATGTTGAGTTGATTTTGAGGGAATGGAATATGAACTCAAGATCAATTCCTATCATATCTATTAGACTCCAAGAAAAAATATCCTGATTTTAACATAAAAAGTTTATGTACTCCTTTCTTACATCCTCAGAGAACAACAAACCTACTTGCACTATTTTTTAATGGTTATTCTTCTAATAATGGGATGTTGATCAACTCTTCGACTAGTGATGCTCTCTAGAGCATTTCTTCATCTCTTAAATCAAAATTTTTGATGTTTAATGTTATTGAGGGTTGCGGTTAGTCCGCCTCAAGTGACAGGTTTGTGTTATCTACTGGTCGACATGAACCTTACCTATTTCATTAGAGGTTGGAAATTTTATTTTCAGAAGAAGTATGGAAGAGATAATGCCAAAAATTGATTGTATGAGCCCCAAAGATAGCATTATAGGCTAATTCTGATTTAACTATGCATGGCTTGTTTAGGGAATTCCCCAAGAATAACTGGGAGTGTTATTGTTCCCACTTCCAATAGCTGGTTACAATTTTTCTCTTACAAGACCAAGATTTAAGAATGTTGAGTAGAATAATACATCGATAGAGCTACCATTGTCAACTAAAATTCTTTTAACATTATAACAAGGATCTCCAATCCTTGCATTGATAACTAAGGGATCTTGATGTTGAGTTTGTGTCCCTTTAAAGTCAGAATCATCAAATATGATGGACTAATCAATTCATGACCTCTTCATTCTAAGCTCTTCGGGTGTAGTGAGTAGAACTTTATAAAAATTATGATCCTCTAGCGATAGTTTTGAGTTCTCACTATTTTTCAATTTTCTTATCTTGGTTACTATCTTGGCTAGGGTTGGTTTTGCCCACTGATAGAATTATTATCATTTCTTTGTTGATTCTGAACAAATTTTCAGAGGTAGCCCTGTTGTAACAACTTTTTAATTTCTTTCTTTAGATGTCTACAGCCCTTAGTGGTATGTCTGTATCCTCAATGAAAATAACAATATTGATCCTGATTTTCAGTGTTCGGTCTCAGGAGATTAGGCCATTTGATATTATTTTCATTTTGAATATCCATTAAAATGTTCGTGCAAGAGGCATTTAAGTGTATATTCTTTTTGCAGGCGAGGCTCACGTGATGATTGTGCAGGCTTAGGGGGTAGGTTTGAAACTTCTGGTGATCATACTTTTTTGGTCGAGATATGTGAATATTGTCATTTGCATCTCTCTTACACTTCTTTGAAGAATGTTCAAATTGGTTATTGTGGGATTTGATGGCCTCATCCACCATGATCTATGCCTCTACTCTTTATATGAGGTCTCCATAAGAAGGAACTATTTCTCTCATCAATGTTGAGTAGAATGGTTCTGGCCTTAGTCCTCCAAGAAAAACACCATGTAATAATACAGGGTATATTCCTAGAATTTATCGAGCTTCACTCGAGAATATTTGAAAAATACACTTTTAGTGTTTCTCCTTCATTCTGGCATATTCTAGAAAGGTGATATGGGTCCTTAATGGTTCATCGATTTGAGGTGAATTGTTCGACAAAGAGTTTGGCAAAATAAGAGAAGTTCGGAATGCTCCCCTAAAGAAAGGGAATAGAACTACGTACGAGCTTGTCCTTTGAGAGTAACCAAAAATACTTGGCAGAGTAAAGCATTGGAGGCTTGTGGGATGTGCATAATAGTTTTGTAATGATCGATATACTCAGAGGGATCAAAAGTCTCATCGTAAGGCTCCATGTTAGGTAGTTTAAACCCCATCAGGATGGGTTGTTGAAGAACTGTATTATGCAAAGGAGAATATTCTTGAATGCTCCGATAAGGAATGAATTATCTATCTCTTTAAGAAAATTCTTCTTGGATTAGACGTCGTAACTCATTTCTAATGGCTTCACGGGATGCTCCAACAAAACGGGGCTTATTCAACTCCATCAAAGAGGAAGGGGGATTGAAGGTTGGTCAGACGGCATAAGAATGGTGAGTTGAACTAGCAGTATCATCAATATCCATATTAGAATGACATACATGGGGAATTTCCACATGATCATGAGGGGGTTCTTCATTAGTTTCTCCAACAAAATCAATTATATCCTATTGATATCAATTATTCCAAGTTGTCGCCCTTCTCATTATCCAAAGACCTAGTAAATGTTGAAGGATTTGAGCCTGATATTCCTCCATTCTTTGTATGCGCTCCACAAAGGTACAAACTATTTCACCTGGTTGGTGGTTTTGATCTTGTTGGGAAACTAGGTAATCTGACATGACAAGTTATGGGAATCACGTTCCCACGGATTGCTTCAAACTATTGCGTGCCAGAAAATTTATAGTGGTAGAATAAAACTTCATCCCTTAACTTCTATAAAAATCTAGCACACACACAGATAGTTAAAAAGAGCATAGGAAATTCCAGAATTATTACTTGGAAAAACCCCAAAAATAGGGGGAAATTCATCAGTCCTAGCCTAATAAAAAAGCTCAATTATATATCCGCTTTGGAATACATAGTTTAAATCTTCCCGACAATGGGATTATAGGATTGTATGTAGGATATTCTGATAATAAAAATTCCATAATCAGGTTACAACAGCTATGTGAAGGTAGTTGGTGGTGGTTAGTGACCATAATAGGCGGATCAAGAACTGGTGATGACAAACTTGAACTCTAGCTCTCTCAGCCTTTCTCCCTCCCCCTCTTCATAACAAGAATGAGGTTCTATTTGTAGGATCAAAGGGGTATTTTCATCATTGTAGCCAAAATCCCAAAACACTCCATCAGACGGTGTATATTGATTCATTTGATCATAGATAATTTTTTGATGATTTTACCATTTAAATGATCTTTGATTTGAGTGATCTTAGGCTCATTGGATTTATCTCATCGAGCCACTTGATTCGACTATAAGAAAGCAAATTTGAAAGTTATTTAATTATCCAATCCGTTTTCAAGCTTTCATGTAGCTTCGCTTGATTTGAGATCATATTTGACTCATATTCTAGTGTTGGACTCGTCCCCACCGAGTCGATTTAAATATAAAAAAAAAATTTATGAGGTAATTTTCTATCACATATATATTTTTAATGGTAAATAAATATGTTAATATCTTAATATTTTATTATACATTCTATAATTGTTACGTGGAGGAATATTTATGATGGCTAAGAGAAGGTAATTAACGTTTTAGCTTTATATGAAGATTCATCACACACATGCACATTAAAAAAGAATTGTAGAAGGTGTAATATATTTTTACATGGAAAACTCCCAAAGAGGGAAAAATCCTAAGGATTTGCCCAATTGAAATGGTTCAACTAGTATATATTAGTGGTTATAAATTTTGTTCTTCTTTATAGCCAGGATAAGAGTTGATACAATAAACATGAATTATAGAGAATAAACTCTAATATAAGTAATGGGATGAGGTGATGACATGCTTTGACTTTATAGATGATGTTGTA
Organism: Cymbidium sinense; assembly: GCA_021442155.1. NCBI lineage: Eukaryota > Viridiplantae > Streptophyta > Magnoliopsida > Asparagales > Orchidaceae > Cymbidium > Cymbidium sinense. The sequence continues at coordinate 8,085,636 of CM038226.1, forward strand.
TATCAACAGAAAAAATCGATCATATAGCCGATAATGTGAGTCAATAGGGTGCATCGACCATATGAGTGATAACATTTATGAATGTTGTTGGCAATGGTGTTAGCTGATGATAACGTAGCTAGATGCTAATAGTTAATACAATATAATTGGCCAATAATTCGATGATAGCGATCAGATGGTAAACTAACTGTAGTGGTAAACAAATAATCTAATAAAGTTAAATTGGGATCCAACGAGCATGACGCTATCCGGACAAGCTATTTAGGTGATGGACTAACATAGGGTTGTGGAAATAGCTGCATGGTGGTGATGTGATGATGATGGTGGCAAAGGGTTCTGGAGAGATACATCGCATGGTCGTATGGTCGCAATGGTGGTACCGGTCAAAATGACGTGGTCCATGACGATAGTTGGGGTACATGCCCGGGGTGGTTTAAAGTGATGAGGTCGACAATGGTTCAAAAATGGAGAGGTTCAAAGAATACCGACCATCGGCCGGTAGTGGCGACGCTTGACATAATTGGTCAAACGGTAATGACTGGTCGATGGCGGAAGGTCACGGAAATCTAGTGGAGGGAGTTGGGCCGTGATGGTCGAACGTCGATTGCCAAGAAATAATCTTGTGGAAATGGCTGTCAATGGTCTAATGGTGGCAATTGACGGCGATTTGATGACAGTGGATGGCCGATGATCCAGCAGCGGCAACAGTGATCTGACGATGGTGGTTGAGCGGTGATCCAACAGTGACGACTAGTGGTAAACCAAAGACTATTAGGTGGCGGTGACCGATGACAGCCAACAATAATCTTGTGATGGTGGTTGAATGGTTGTCTAGCGGCAATGGCCAATGGCAACTCGTGGCAACAAGGACCCATATACGATGGTGGCGGTCAATGGCTATCTTGTGATGGTGGTTGAGTGGTGCTCTGGCTGTGTTATGAGATTCTTCAAGAGTCAGAGCTCTCTCTTCTCTCCAGCTTAGCTTACTTTATATGAAGAATGATGAGCTATTTATAGATTTTGAGAGTGATATTTCTTGTAAATATAAGCAAAATTTGAACTGCTCCATCAAATGGCTCAAATGATCCCCTTGATCATGAGATGCATTTAAAGTATTTAAATGTCTAAATAAAGTAATAATTAAGAGATCTTAGATATGTTAGATTCGCCTCATCGAGATGCTCGATTTGACTATAAACAAGTCATTTTTGGAAGCTATTTAGAGATCTAAATGATATCCTAAATTTTTTAATTATATTTTAAGTACTTAATTTGGACTAGTTTGGACTCGAACTAAGTTGCTTTTTATCCCATTGAGGTTATTATATTGGTTCTATGATGGCCAAAGAGAGTTTGAAAGAATATGATTTTGATTTCAAAAGATATTCACTCACTCATACATTAAGATTTCTGTTTGAACTAGTATAATTTTCAATGATATATTAATAATAAATATTTTTTATTTTTTTATTTATTTGATTTAAAATTATATACCTTTACATCATTTAATTATAATAAAAATATTATATGTGTTGCGTGCTAGAAAATCAGTTAGGTAGAATAAAACTTTACTCCTTAGGCTTATTGAGAAATCCAACACACACAGATATTTGAAGAGAAAATAAGAAACTCTAGGATTTTTATGTGAAAAAACCCCAAAAAGAGGGAGAAAATCATGGGGCCTAGCCAAGTAAAATTGTTTCACTATATATCTGTTTTGGAGTACAAAGTTTAAGTTTTCCTGAAAATGGGATTACAGAGTTGTATGTGAGAAAGCTTGACAATGGGAATTCCAGAATCAAATCATAACAGTTATGCAATAGTAGTTGTAATGCTGGTGGATGAATATGGTCGATATGGCGATGTTAATGGGCGGCAACCTGCGGATACATGCGAGGTGGTTGCGACCCAATGGTGGTTACGCAGAACCGGCATGGTGGTGGTATAGTCGGCGTGTCGCGACGGTGACCGGAAGAAGAATCGACCAAAGCGGTGGTGTAATTAAGACGACCAATAGTGGTCGATGCAGCGACCGCGACGATGCGGCGCGGATGACCGCATAGTGGCGCGGACCACAGTGTGGTAATGGCGAGGACCGGTGGTGGTCACCAACGGTGGAGGGACCGCCACAATGGTTATCAAAGCGGTGATCGATGGTGGTAATGGCGAGGAGGACCGCGGTGGAATTTTATTTAGGGATCTGACTAATATCCCAAAGTTTTTAATTATATTTTGAGTGCTTGATCTGAGCTAGTTTTCACTCAGAATCAGATTTCTTTCGATATCAAGATTCGTGCTTCAACTAGTAGAATTTTCAATACCATATCAATATGTTTTTTAAGTTTATTTAGAACAAAGTTGAGTTCAAATATTTTGCCCTAATTTTTAATCATTTCATTAAATATTTTTAAAAATCATAATATTTATTAATCATCACCCATCAGCTAATTTATAGCACTTGTATTAGTTTATGTGAAACTAATTTTGTAGCATATGCATTGTCTATTAAATAATACAATTTGCTGAAGTCTAAATGTCTCATGTAGCTTCATTATGACATGAAATTTGTTAATAATATCGATTTGTAGTTGATCACATAAAGTTTTATGAACTTAGTTTATATCTTTGAAAGTTTTGTATAATAAAAATCTATAGTTGTATGTGAAAGCATTTATGGTAATTTTATTTTAAGAACTTCTTTTACATTGCATTGTCTATTTACTAGTTAGATTGAATTTTCTTAATCTAATCTTGATTATATCTAAAATAGAGGGGAAAAACTCATATAATAATATTCGCTTTCAATCTAATATTAGGAAAATTTTAGATGCACAACATAAATTAATAATTTATTAAATATAAAACTTAATATGCATAACTCAAAAAAAAACATGTAAATCCATTGCAATCATTTTCTTTATAAAGTCGATCAATTTTATCTAAATTTGTCATAAATTACTTAGTAATCAATCATATTGGCAAATTAAGAAATAAAAAATTATTGTTAATATAATATAATTTTACACACTTACAAATAAAATACATTTTTAACATACATAATAGCAGATAATATATTCAATACAATCATCATAATAAATAAAATTATCATACAACATCATAGTTATCTTTCATACACCAACAAGGCAATCATCTAACACAAGCAGAGCAAAATAAATTTATATTTAACAACACATGAAATAGATTATGAGGAAGTTTATAGCTGATTGAATAACTTTTATAAAAATTAGGGGAAAATGTCTTTTCATTTTAACATTGGCTAACATTTATCCATAATGATGCCATTTTGAGGCAAATAGTGAAATGATGCAACAACAAGCACACAATGATTTTAAAAAAAATCTAAATATTTTGAAATTGATCACCCAAAAATGAACTCACATCAATAGCAATTATGAACTATCGACTTATATTTTAAGATAAGGCAAATCCTTATAAGCCAATTTGTTAGCGATGCTAATCTTTGATCATAAACCTTTCACAAGCAAGCATAGTGTTCTCCCATAAATATGACAACCTAATTGAGTCGATATGTTGTTCTAATAAAATCAATTGACTCTGAATTATTTGTCATGAATTGAGTTATTCAAAATTTCATTTATTAGGTGTGTTAAGTCATACCTTGTCTAGAAGTTGACTCACATTTGTAACTTTATTTGATCATTAACTTAATTAATGATCATAATTTTAATATCTAAATAGTTTTCAAATGTATTTTTTGCATATAAAAAAATCGTTGTGGGCTCCAAAAATTCGCCATCGACTTCTCAATGAAGAGAGTTTGATTTAAATGTTGGTTTAATTTTTAGAAGGCATATGGAATAGTAGATAAGACACTACCTAGAGATTTCTCCCTCATTTTGTGAGGACTTGATTTGGTGTTCCCTATGTAAGCACATATAGTTGATTACCCCTCCCAATGCTGAGAGAGAACTTTTGATTAATCCTGGTCATTGGATCGCTAAATGTATAGCGTATAGTAGCACCATGTGGAGTTTTATAATTTACGTTTTTGAAATTCATCATTATTTAACTTAAAGTTGATAGATGGGGGAATGATGATGGGCCCGATCAAGATCCTCATCCTGCGTTGTTGTGGTCCCTAGTTTTCTTAGTTAGAGGAGGTAGTCGACCCCACCTGACTAAAGGATCCTTGTCAACAGCCATGGGTTGCGTCATCCAAGAAAACTTTGTAGACCTACAGCGGTGTTTGTCTAAGGAGACATGTTTAAGTCTATCTCAACTAACATAAGGCTTTTTTCCCAATCAAAGTCATTCTAGTTCACTCAAAGAGCAAAGTCGTTAAGGAACATATGCACTGCGATCGTAATTTAGTGGTGTCATTTCGACAAGCCATCGTCGAGAGCTTTGTCATAAGCGCCATTTAGTGGTGTCATTTTGCAAAAATCACGCTTATAAGTGCCATGCTTAAGATTAAGATTATTTGAGTGTCAAAATGTTATATATTTGATTTGACATTTTCTAAGAAAAGTTTTTTTAATTTGTCATCCTACAAAACGATGGGTGAATAGATTTTATTTTAAATTTAGATGATTAATTTTATTTGATCTATATTTTTTAATTTAAATATTTGATCATTTTATAATTGATTTGAATTTGATATAATGATTTTACATTATAATTTGAATAGATTTTTTTATTATAAAATCCCCCTTGAAATATTCAAATAACACAATTGGGTATTGATCATTTACTTTATTTCAAATCATGTCGACTTTGATTTAATAATAAAGAATCAAATCTAGAATTATATTCTGAGAATTTTGAATTTGAGATTTTATAATATAAATATCTTGAATATTTTTTATAATGATGACCCCTCGAGTTGATATCTTCAATCAACTTGAATATCATTGGCAATATATATTATTTTACTATTTTAGATCCCGTTGACTCAATTAATTTAATAATGGAGAATCAGATCTACTATCATATGACTGAAATAGCTTCTTAGATATTTTTAAAGTTGAAAATATTATAATAGTATAATTAGATTTTTAAATTTTGTTATCCCAGGCCTGGTCCTAAGACCCAACCAGGAATCAACCCACGTAGTATCCTCAAACATTAAGTTTTAGCATTCAACATAGAGTCGGGGCCCACCGCTTCAATTCATATAAACCTTCAAAGAATTTGTGTGTCTTTGAAGCACTTGTGCATATTTTAATTGTTATATAATATATGCATAATTTATTTAATTTGAAAAGCAAAATCTAAAATACTTGAATTTGAGTGAGAGTTCTCTTTGCAATTTGTGTGGTGAATTTAATCCAATCAAGCATTTGCACATATTTCGAAGCATTTGAATCAAGTGTGACATTACTTCAAAATGCATGTTCTATTCCACTTAAGGATTCTTATAAACTTTTAGACAAAATATTTGCAAGAATATTAGTCATGCAGTACATGTGATATTTAATTTGAAGCTTAACTATGTCCTTGTATAAGTGGATTATGGATGGTGTAAGATATATTAGATCTCATTCAATTATTAAGATTAATATGCATTTGTTTGCCTTTAGTTCATAGCTCGTTGAGTTTTTTAAGTTTCAATGAAACTTGTGATCAAAAAGCTGAAGCTTATCATAAATCTAATTAAATTCTTTATTATTATTATTATTATTATTATTATTATTATTTATTAGTAGTAGTAGTAGTAGTAGTAGTATTGCTCTGAACGATTTATTTGATGTGGCATATAACACAACCCATTTAACAGATTTTGATTTTTTAATAAGGAATATATTATCCAAGCACTTCATCTAGCCTTCAAGTTTATTTTGGATCTCATTCAATTCAGATTTTAATTTTGAGTTTATAGTTCATTTTGCATTAAATTATTTAAGTTCTCTGTCAATCTGAATTTCATCAGCCTCTCGGCATCTTCACACATAGGGGGCTACATTGAGAGTCTATTCGTCCTTCCCCTCTTTCATGACATTGTCTTCAATACACACGTGTCTTCTACCCGTTAGCTCTAATAAGCATAATGAGGTCTTCAAGCACCTGAGCAAAAGATGTTTTAAGCGATGAACGAGTATAAGTGTCGATCCTATTATGAGCAATGTCAGCTTCTTCTCTTCTCTTACGATGATATTCACAAGAGATGTCTTCCACTAATATCCTAGCAGATTACACCCCTAAAGAGGTTGCTAGCATTGAATGTATCATGGTGAGTTAAAAGTCTTTTCTATGTCCATCCCATTATTGAACTCAAGGTTGAAGTTAATATCTTCGAGTAAACCACATCCTTGTTTGATTTAGCATCCTCCAAAACCTCCATTAGTTGGTTATCTTGCAACCAACAAATCAAAGCTTTTCCCAATTCTCACAAAGTGATAAAATAAAATCCACAAGAAACATAGATTATGAAGCATCTAAGATATTCCTAAGACAACCCAAGTCTTCTTGATTAATTCCAATAACTCATCTATTTCATCTATTATAGATCCTTCCTTGTAATCGAAACATGCTTCTAACAACATGTAGTATAGGGGGAGATTCAGGGGAGTTCCGTCCACCTAGTGGCATGCATTATAAGAAAATCCATCTGCTGACCTGCTAGCTTTACATTACAACAAGAATCGCATTGACTCTAAATTATTTCCTGTCTCTATGGGCATATTTGAAACTCCACGTATGATCTGTCTAAACCTTTGAGATGCAACATATGATTTATCTAATGCCTTAAGAGGGTGTAGAAGTAACCCAGCCTCAAGAAGCTTCAGATTTCTACCATGCTAAGTTTCATACTCTTCATGGTATGAAAAATCAGAAGCTTTAAACTGTTGAATTACTCTAGTGGAAAAATGATAGATTCTACACGCCTCCCAAGCTGGATAGTAGAGATCCTGAGCAACCCACGTCAGATTCATGAATCAGTTTGCTCTAACACTCTCATCCGCACCCCCATGAGCTCTCTAATAATCATCGACCTCTTCACCATCCTAGAAGGACAACTCTCATTCTCGGGGCTCTTCTTCGACGATTTGGACCCCAATGCCTTCTTCATCTTGCTGGTAGCCATCTAAGCTAAAGATCTCTGCATCGACAGTGAGGGAGACAGAGACGAAGCGGATGATAATGACCTCTCCGTAGATGATGATGTCATCGATCCCACCATCATCATCATTCTCTCTGAAGATAGAATATATGTTAATGGCTTTCCAGTGTGACGACAAAGATCTCATATGTCTCTTAAAGTTCCTCATCCGATAGCTTGTAGCCCAATTCGGCAAATGGCAGGTGGAGAGACTCTATCAAGCTCCTCGTCAACAATGACAAGGAGGAGAAACACATTGAAGAAAGAAAATCTTAGATTGTTGTAATGTTCTGGGGTGAGCTTGGGATAAGCAACTTGGGAAGGCCAGCCAGCAATGAGAGCTACTCCCATTTTGCATAGAGGATTTCGGCTAGCTTTTAGCAGAAGAAAATATAATGTGCGGGGTCCAGACGTAGCTTTACGTTTAGAAGATACGCAACACCTGCCCAATATAAAAAAAAATATGTTTTTTCACTTAACAGCTCTGTCATTTGACAGCAATGATGTTGATTACTCCGGTCCGACCCATCCCGTTAAAATAGTGAGAGGAGAAAATATTACGTGTGTCGTTCCATATTCTTCAGCAAAAAATAGTTTAGGGATTTCTTTTTGTGCAGAAAGTTTTCTCAGCTCAGCTCCCGCTCTCTTCCGGCGTGCGTCCAACCTTCCCTCAGAGATTTTGCTAAATCTTGGGCATTAAAATTAAGGTATTATAGGTGACTGCATGAGGTATTTCTTCTTACATTCTTAAACTTTAATGAATTTAGGGTTTTCTCTATTATTCTCACCATCGAATAGGAGAACATTTGAAACATTTGAGTTCTTTAAAGGAAAGGAGACTGTTTTACTAGTATTTACAAATATTTTACATGTGTACTCTCTTGACTCGCATGATGGTACATGCTGTTATTTTCAAAATTTTGAGCTATGGGGCTTGTCATATATTTAGTATATCCTATTATAGGATGTTTGGTGTTATTTCATGAAGGATTTGATGAAATTTGGGGCCTGTTTGGATATAATATGTTCAGTTGATGGCATTATAATTTATTTGTAGGTTGCTTGATGGCTGTTTGCTTATATGTGTACTCTATACTCGGAGAGTACAACCCATTTTCTCATATTTTTTAAGATTTCTGACACTATTTGGATATAATATGATCTAGACATGACATTACAAGCAGATTGAATGGTTATTGATTAGTTTTTAGGGCTGTTTTGCATGTGTACTCTCTGTAATCTCTTCAGAGTACACCCGATATTCTTATTTTTTTTCCAGCTTTTAAATCATATTTATAGAGAATATGTTTATTAGATTCCATTAGAAATAATTTAGAGGCTGTTTGGTTGATTTTAGGGTTAGATTTGCATGTGTACTCCTTGTACTCTCATGAGAGTACACCCCATTTTCTCATTTTTTTCAGTTTCTTTGGCCTGTTTGGAGAGAATATGTTTATTAGATTCTATTAGAAGCAATTTGGAGGCTGATTGGTTAGTTTTTAGGGGACATTTGTATCTGTACTCTCATGAGAGTACAGTGCATTTTATCATTTTTTTTCTAGTTTCTTTAGCCTGTTTGGAGGGAATATATTTATTAGATTCCATTAGAAGTAATTTGGATTGAGCTTTGGAGGGGGGTAGATTTTTATGTGTTCCCTCTGTACTCTCATGAGAGTACATAATTCTTTCTCATTTTTTCTAGTTTCTTTGGCCTTATTAGAGAGAATATATTTATTAGATTCTATTAGAAGTAATTTGGAGGTTGATTGGTTGGTTTTGGGATCATTTGCATGTATTCTCCTAAGTACACCCCATTTTTTCATTTTTCTAATTTCTTTGGAGAGAATATATTTATTAGATTCCATTAGAAGTAATTTGGAAGTCGATTGGTTCATTTTAGAGAGAGAGATTTGCATGAGCTCTTCATAATTTTTTTTCTTTTTTCTGGCTATTTGGAGAGAATATGTTTATTAGATTTCATTAGAAGTAATTTGGAGAGGATTGGTTAATTTTTAGGAGAGATTTGCAATTGTACTCCCATAAGAGTACAAAATATTTTCTCATTTTTTCCATTTTTTTGGCCTCATTGGAGATAATATGTTTAATAGATTTCATTAGAAGTAATTTGGAGGCTGATTGGTTGATTTTAGGATCAGATTTATATGTGTACTCTTTATACTCTCATGAGAGTACACCCCATTTTCTCTTTTTTTTTCCTAATTTTTTTAGCCTGTTTGGAGAGAATATATTTATTAAATTCTATTAGAAGCAATTTGGAGGCTGATTGGTTAGTTTTATGGTCAGATTTGCATTTGTACTATTTGTACTCTCATGAGAGTACATAGTATCTTCTCCTTTTTTTTTCTTTGGCCTATTTGGAGAGAATATGTTTACTATACTCCATTAGAAGCAATGTGGAGGCTGATTGGTTAGTTTTTATGAGAGATTTGCATCTATACTCCCTGTACTCTCATGAGTGTACATAGCATTTTCTCATTTTTTTTTTTTCAGTTTCTTTGGCCTATTTGGAGAGAATATGTTCATTACATTCCATCAAAAGTAATTTGGAGGCTGATTGGTTAGTTTTTAGGAGAGATTTGCATTTGTACTCTTATGATAGTACAGAGCATTTTCTTATTTTTTTTTTCTAGTTTCTTTGGCCTATTTGGAGAGAATATGTTTATTATATTCCATTAGAAGTAATTTGGAGGCTGATTAGTTAGTTTTTGGGATAGATTTGTATGTGTACTCTCTATACTCTCATGAGAGTATAGGGTACTTTCTCATTTTTTTTCCAATTTCTTTAGCCTGTTTAGAAAGAATATATTCATTACATTCCATTAGAATTAATTCAGAGGCTGATTGGTTAGTTTTGGGGTTAGATTTGCATGTGTACTCTATGTACTCTCATGAGAGTACATACAATTTTCTCAAAAAATTTCCAGTTTTGTTGGCATGTTTGGAGAGAATATATTTATTAGAATCCATTAGAAGCAATTTGGAGACTGATCGATTAGTTTTGGAGGCAGATTTGTATGTGTACTCTGTACTCTGAGAGATGTATACTCATAATTTTTTTTTGATTTTATGGCTTTGGGAGAGAATATGTTTATTAGATTCAATTAAGTAATTTGGAGGTGATTGGTTTTTTTTTTGGGGCGATTTGTGTACTTATTACTCACAAGAGTACACCCTAGTTTCTGATATTTTTCCAGATTGTTTGACCTATTTAGAGAGAAATTGTATTCTAGATTCAAGTAGAAGCAATTTGGAGGGTGATTGGTTGGTTTAGGAGATAGATTTGCATGTGTACTTTCTGTACTCTCCTGAGAGTACTGAGCATTTTCACTTTTTTTTTCTAGTTTTTTGGCCTATTTAGAGAGAATATGTTTATTACATTCCATTAAAATTAATTTGTATGCTGCCTGGTTGGTTTTGGAGGTAGATTTGTATCTATACTCTCTGTATTATCATGAGAGTATAAAGCATTTTCACATTATTTTTTAGATTTTTTAGTGTGTTTGGAGAGAAATTGTGTAGTAGATTTCATTAGAGGTAATTTGGAGACTGATTGGTTTATTTTGGAGGTAGATTTGCATGTGTACTCCCTGTACTTTCATGAGAGTATAGAGAATTTTCACTTTTTTTTTCAAGTTTTTTGGCCTGTTTGGAGAGAATATGTTTATTATAATGCATTAGAAGAAATTTGGAGGCTGATTGGTTGGTTTTGGAGGCAGATTGGCATTGGCATGTGTACTCTCTGTACTCTCATGAGAGTACAGAGCATTTTCACATTTTTTTTTGTCTAGTGTTTTTGGCCTATTTGGAAAAGATATGTTTATTAGATTCCATTAGAAGCAATTTGGAGGCTGATTGGTTAATTTTGAAGGTAGATTGACATGTGTACTCTCAGTACTCTCATGAGAGTACAAACTAATTTCACATTTGTTTCCAAATTTTTTTGGAGAATATGTTTATTACATTCCATTAAAAGTGAGTTGGAGGCTAATTGGTTGGTTTTTGAGGCAGATTATGTACCTCAGACTCAGAGTACACCCAATTTTCTCATTTTTTTAAATTTATTTATCCTGTTTGGAGAGAATATGTCTATTAGATTTCATTAGAAGCAATTTAGAGGCTGATTTGTTAGTTTTGGAGGTAGATTGGCATGTGCACTCTCTGTACTCTCATGAGAGTATAGACCAATTTCTCATTTATTTCCAGATTTTTTTGGCCTGTTTGGAGAAAACATGTTTACTACATAGTAGTTGAAGTAATTTGGAGGTTGATGGGTGGATTTTTTGAGTAGTTTATTATGTGTACTCTTTGTACTCTCATGAGAGTATAGAGTATTTTCTCAATTTTTTTTAGCTATTACTCCTTGCTTTTAGTGGCCACTTTGCTTGTGTACTCTCTAGGCCACCATTGTGCTGATAATGTTCTCATTAATTGAATTTTCATTTTGAAGTTTAGCATGTCTAGGAAAAAGGATAGCTTCCAGATGCAGGCCTACCACCATTAGAGCGGTGTTCAATAATATTTCAAAGATGCTTTAATCGATGAAGTTATTGATATTTTAAGGAGGCTTCATTTGCATCAATTTATTGACGCATGGAATTCAGAAGACTCGCCATCACTTCAATTTGTCTTGGGGATATGAGAAGCAAACATTCTTTTTGGTGGCCAATGCATTCCTTTCACCCCAATGAAATTGCATTAATAGGGATGCCAAACAGAGGAGAGAAGGTCATATGGCAGAAATCCCCACTATCGAAGTTCAGCTCAGTGGACTTTAAGAATAAACTTGAGAATTTGGATGGCTCGTTGACTACGGCACAGTTTGTACAGTTGTACATACATTTTTTGCTTCAAATCTTTTTTTATATATCACAACTACAGAGTAGCATCGAAATTGATTGCCTATGCCAATGACATAGATAAATTTGTCGAAAGTAATTGGGCGTATTTGGGCCTTTGGTTTCACAATTTGATGGTATTACATCAAAGATCTGCAAGCACCGTAGATGAGCGACTTGGTCACTCTTCTAATGGTACATTCTACATCTTTAGATATGTATTATTTGATGCATTGAAGTTAACTTATATAAATATTCATTAGAGCAACATAGCACATGCATCATAAGGCCTCCCTTTCCTTCCAAAGCTATGTATGTTACGATGACCAAAAATAGATGACTCCTTCACTGGTTTGGGAGGACACCAGGTGACATAAAATAATTTCACTTTATTCATATTAGAATGTATTTATCCATATTATAAAGAATCATATTTTCTTATCGATATAATACAGGTCTGCCTTTTATTTGAGGGCATATCAGAAGAGGAGACCTGGCTCCTTGAAACATTGCCCCCTACCCAGCAGACAACCCATGTCAAGCTTGATAGTAATCCCATTCTTAGTCCAATGAGTGTAGCCCCCACTGAATCTTCATATATCTCTCCTCGATATTCTCCCTCTTCCAATGTATCTAGCCTATCCTCTGCTAGTACCCCATTTAGAAAGCTTTGTGGTAGAGGATACTGCGTGCTCGTGGCCTTCAGAGAGAGTATCATCTTTGAAGCATCAATAACCAAGAGAATTAATGGAATTGATTTGATATGCTATTGAGGCATGGTGGGCGGTCCCAACATCCCCAAGAGCATGGGGAAGCTCTTGTGGAGGCTACCATAGGGGAATCTCTTGAGGAAGCTATCATAGGGGAAACACCTATGGAGGCTACCATAGGAGCTTCCCCTATGGAGGCTACCATAGGGGAGGCTCCTGTGGAGGCTACCACAGTGGCTTTCCCTATGGTAGATGTTACTACAAGGGAGGCTCCTATAGAGGCTACCAGAGGGGCTTCCCCTATGGAGACGTCCACTAGAGAAGCCCATATGGAGGCTTCCACTAGGGAAACCCTATGGAGGCCACCACAGGGGAAGCTCCTATGGAGGTTTCCACTGCACATGAAGATGTTGCGCAGCCTTTACTCGGTAGCATTGAGCATGGTGTGAAGGTTCGATAGATGAGGAAGAGGAAATCTATATCTTCCCCCTTCACACTAACATACAGGAAGTCACGGTGCAGAATAACTCCTGTGGTAGCCTCCACACAGGATGAGCAAATGATAAAAGAGGTATTACTTTACTTTCCTTTCTAATTTAACCTAATAGTAACTGATTTCACTAAATTCTTTTGTAGGTTAGCAAAGATGCTCCAATATCAGTTGCTGAACCACCGACTACTATCGTGGTGATTGAAGAGCATTAGGTGAAGGTATGCATCATCTTAGCAGATTGAGCATTACTTCATAGTGAATCTAGCTCTTCATCACTAACTTTTATCATCAATAATTTTCTTGCAGCTAGCTGAGGCACATCATATTGTGGTCTTCTCATCAAGATATATCCTACCCAAGACAATGTTGTAGCTCATCGACACCTCATGCTTCTGATTCAAGGAGAAGTAAGTCATTTTTCATTCAACTCCTTCTGTATACATAAAATCACCTATTCATTTAATTAGGCTCACATTCTCATATTTCTCACATGAGGTGATAGCGATTCAATGAATATCATATCATTGCATAAGAGCCATATTGACGAGTCGATGTGACGATTTGTCGATGCACATAGATGCCTTCACTTTTTTTTACTGGCCGAGAAGTACTCGCTATGTCCTGGGCTATATGTCCCTTATTTGTATGTTTCATGCTTGCACTGGGTAAGTTACTCCATAGAACTTTAGATAATACAATCTATTCCTAGTTTAGATAGTTAAAATCCACTAATTATAAACTTTCTCTTCACTTCTTGTAGAGTTATGATAAATATGACCTATAAAAGGAAAGCAAAATATTCATCCAGCATGTCACTGAAGATAGTGTATCAAGGGCTGAGCTACTCTTACTTCCAATTATAAATAATCAGCACTTGACACTCTTGGTCAGGCATACTAAGCAAGGGGCTTAGTATTTTTATGATTCATTTCCAAGCCCAACTCATAAGATCATTCTTCTTGAGATTGTAAGAACTGTTCTCATGTCAGTTTGCCTGAAGTGCATATTTTGTGCCTACTTATTGACTATATTTCTTATAATTTAGATCAAATTACTTGTCGAAGATGCTGACTAGTCTTTCGAGAGTGATCCCACAAAATGGCCAATCAAAATGATGAGTGGGCTACCAGTCTAAGAAAATAGTGTCGACTGCGGGATGTTTGTCTGCAAATACATGGAGGCGAATCAAGAAACCTGGACTAAAGGCACACCAAGATTGGCCAAAGAAGATTACTGTGATGAGTTCGCTTTATTTATCTATCTGTATGGGTATGAAAAAACTGATTTGACAAATGTACAATTGAAGTTTGATATGTTGAAAATCAATTTCTTTAGAAATGTATCTGCCTGGTGTGTTTGTGGATGCCATTAGAAGCTACTATTTCTGCTTTTTTAAGCTTTCTAGAGATAACATGTCTAGTAGATGCCATGTTTAGTAGATAACATGTGTGGAGCTTTAGGACCCCTTTTTCAGCTATTTCTTCAGCCTCTTTAACCTGTTTGAATATATCCTTATAAACCATTAGTAGGTTGGTTGATGCTTGTTGGTTCGAATTTGCATGTATACTCTCTGTACTCTCATGAGAGTATAGAGTATTTTCTCATTTGTTTCCACATTATTTGGACTATTTGGAGAGAATATCTTTAAAATATTCCATTACATGTGAGCTGAATATTAGTTTTTTTTGAGTAATTTTGTAGGTGTACTCTCTTTACTCTCTTGAGAGTACACATTATTTCCTCAATTTTTTTAACATTTTTCTGGCCTTTTTGGAGAAAAAAATATTTATGACATACCATTTAAAGCAATTTAGAGGCTGATGGGTTACTTTTTTGAGCTATTTTTCATGTGTACTCTCTGCACTCCCATGAGAGTACATACTAATTTCATAGTTTTTTCCAATTTTTTTGGCTTGTTTGTAAAGGAAATATTAACTAGATTCCATTACAGGTTGATTGGAGCCGTAATATTAGCCTTTTCGAGCTATTTTACAGGTTTAATCTATGTGCTCTCCTAAGAGTACATACTATTTCCTTAATGTTTTTACTTAATCTGGCCTAGTTGGAGAAAAAAATATTTATGGCATACCATTTGAAGCAATTTGGAGGCTGATGGGTTACATTTTTTGACCTTTTTTACATCTATACTCTCTGTACTCCCATGAGAGTACAGACCAATTTCACAATTTCTTCCAGCTTTTATGGCCTGTTTGGAAAGAATATGTTTACTACAAATCATTTAGAGCAATTTGGAGGCTGTTGGGTTACTTTTTTTGAGCTATTTTACATCTATAATCTCTGTACTCTCATGAGAGTACATGCCAATTTCACTTTTTTTCTTGTATTTTGGCCTATTTGAAAAGAATATATTAACTAGATTTCATTACAAGTTGATTGGAGGCTGAATATTAGCCTTTTTGAGCTATTTTTCAGGTGTACTGTCTTGAGAGTACAGACTATTTACTCATTTGTTTCACTTATTCTAGCCTGTTTGGAGAGAATGTGTTTACTACAAACCATTTGGAGCAATTTGGAGGCTGTTGGATTGCTTTTTTGAGTTAGCATATTCAGTACTCTCATTCTCATGAGAGTGCACTCACATTTTTTTCCAATTTTTTTGGCCTGTTTGGAAAAAATATATTAACTAGATTCCATTATAGGTTGATTGGAGCTTTAATATTAGCCTTTTAAAGCTATTTTGTAGGTACACTCTCTGTACTCTCTTGAGAGTACAAACTATTTACTCAATTTTTTCAGTTATTCTGGCCTGTTTGGAGAGAATATGTTTACTACAAATCATTTGGAGCAATTTAGAGGATGTTGGGTTATTATTTTGAGTTGTTTTGCATCTGTACTCTCTGTACTCTCATGAGAGTACAGACCAATTTCACATTTTTTTCTAGTATTTTTGGCCTATTTGGAAAGAATATATTAACTAGATTTTATTATAGGTTGATTGGAGCTTGAATATTAGCCTTTTTGAGCTATTTTGTAGGTGTACTCTATATACTCTCTTGAGAGTACAGACTATTTACTCAATTTTTTTCACTTTTTTTGGCATGTTTGGAGAGAATGTGTTTACTACAAACCATTTGGAGCAATTTGGACATTGTTGGGTTACTTTTTTGAGATGTTTTGTATTTGTACTCTTTGTACTCTAATGAGAGTACAGACCAATTTTACAATTTTTTTCCAGTTTTTTTGGCCTGTTTGGAAAGAATATATTAAGTAGATTCCATTACAGGATGATTGGAGCCTAAATATTAGCCTTTTTGAGCTATTTTGTAGGTGTACTCTCTATACTCTCTTGAGAGTACAGACTATTTACTCATTTTTTTACTTAATTTGGCCTATTTGTAGAGAATATGTTTACTACAAATCATTTAAAGCAATTAAGAGACTGATGGGTTACTTTTTTGAGCTATTTTGCATCTATACTCTCATGAGAGTACAGACCAAACAATTTCTTCCAGCTTTTGTGGCCTATTTGGAAATAATATGTTTACTACATTACATTGCAGGTTTGATCTAATATTAGCTTTTTGAGCTATTTTTGTGTACTCAGACTCTTGAGAGTGTACTATTTACTCAATTTTTTTCACTTATTCTAGCCTCTTTGGAGAGATTATATTTACTACAAACTATTTGGAGCAACTTGGAGGGTGTTGGGTTGTTATTTTGAGTTATGTTACATCTGTACTCTATGTACTCTCATGAGAGTACAAACTAATTTCACATTTATTTTTTAGCTTTTTTGGTTTGTTTAGAAAGAATATATTTACTAGATTCCATTACAGGTTGATTGGAGCCTGAATATTAGCCTTTTAAGCTATTTTGCAGGTGTACTTTCTATACTCTCTTGAGAGTACAGACTATTTACTCAATTTTTTTCACTTATTCTAGTCTATTTGGAGAGAATATGTTTACTACAAATCATTTGAAGCAATTAGGAGGCTGATGGGTTACTTTTTTGAGCTATTTTACATCTGTAATCTCTGCACTCTCATGAGAGTACGGACCAATTTCACAATTTCTTCCAGCTTTTGTAGCCTATTTAGAAATAATATGTTTACTACATTCCATTACAGGTTGTTTGAAGCCTGAATATTAGCTTTTTGATCTATTTTTTAGGTGTACTCTCTGTACTCTCCTGAGAGTATATATTATTTCATTTTTTTCAATTTTTCTAGCCTATTTGGAGAGAATATATTTATTACATTCCATCACAAGCTATTTGGAGCATGAATTTTAGCTTTTTTGAGCTGCTTTGCATGTGTACTCTCTGTACTCTCATGAGAGTACAGATTATTTTCTCAATTTTTGTCAGATTTTTTGGTATGTTTGGAGAAAATATGTTTAATAGATTCCATTACAAGTTGTTTGGAGCCTGAATATTATCTTTTTTTTGTTCTGTGTACTCTCTACTCTAAGAGTACAGATTATTGATTCAATCGAATATATCAAAGTTATAGTCTATTATTATGTTATGACCGTCATGATAATTTATTTATTATTTTTATTCGATACTAATAACTAATACGATTTTACAATAGCTAAAAAATATCAAATAAATATAATAAAAAAATCTAAATAATCTAAAAATGCTTGAAATCATTCAAAAATATTTTTGGAAAGTGAATTAATCAAACAAACAATGATATTAAGCTCAAAACTACATTTTTTTAAAAAATATTGTTTCAATAAATTAAGATAAAAAGTTTATTAAGTTAAATTTATTATAAAATGTGTTTAATAATTTTGAATAAATAATGCGCACAGAATAAAAATTTATTTAAAGAAAATCATTATGGAATGTTAAATAGTCATTCGATTAACTTGAATTAACTTGAATTGCTCTAGTTTTATGGCGTAGTGCCTGTTAGGGATTACTTTTATTTTTTTTATTTCTTATAAGTCATTTTTATATTATTTTTACAAATATTTTTATTTAATAAGTTTTAAAAAATATTTTTAGTTTCTAGTTTTAAAATAAAAATATTATTTATAGAAATATTGAAATAATTTTTAGATATTTTGATTGGTTTTGAAATAATTATCATTATCAAATATATTTTATTTTAAATCAAAATATAAATAAAATAAAAGATATTAAAATTAAAAATAATTCCAAATGACCTTTTTGTATATTCAAAATATAACTTTATTCATTTCACACTTAACAAGGTTACATAGCACCTAACAAAATGATCACAATATTTTTCTTTATTCTTACCAACAAATAATAGTTTTCTTGCTTATAAAGTGTATTTATTGATCTTAATAGCTTTTTTATTCTTTGACTTAGTTTTAGTTTTGTTAAATTGTTTATTTTGCACAATTGTCTACTTTGATAAGTGGCTATTTCTGTCTATGAGGATGTTAGTTCAATCTTAACCCATTGATTGAATATTGTTAACTCAACTATTTATTAAATCATTAGAACACCTCAAGTAGAATTTGAGAATCAACCACATCAAGAGTTACATGATTTGTTTTATTATTATTATTTTTTAATTTTGTACATCTGACTGATCATGTAGCGCAAGAAATATCAATCAAAATCTATAAATAAAGGATCAAAGATCGATACGAAGTTACACAATTCAATATACTCTCTCTCTCTCTCTCTCTCTCTCTGAAATGTGTTTAATGTCGATTCAACATCATCACTTACATAATTAAGCCTCATCATCATCTACTGAAAAATTGAAACAAAGGAATTACAAATTATCCAATTTATTGCAAAAGAATGTGTAAGAATAAAGAACTAACACATTTTATTTTCATCTGACATAGCACACATTGTTATAAACGCCTGAGAAAATATTAGACATATAGTATTAAAATGAAATTTAAAACATAATGATTTGATATATTTAAAGAACATTTTTCACAAAAAAAATACCCAAATTGATTGAAATTATGCTTTCATCTCTCTATTGAGTAGTTGGAACACATTGTGCAGCCTCCATAGAGAAATAAACAAGCAACAAAAAAATGAGCCGAACAATGTAAGGACCACAGAAGACACCTTGCAGCGATGTCTGTCAAGGAGTCAAAATATACAAATAATCAAATTGGAAGAAAGATAAAAAAAAATTGCCTCATGTAATCGATGATTCGTACAACTAGTTCTTTTTTCTCTTCCTCAACACATGTAAGCTAATCATAATTTCATTAAATTCTTTTAGATTATTAAACATATAAAGGGCTACCAAAAATTGATTTAAAGTGATTAGATTTGAATTAGATTTTAGATTAAGTTAATTAAGCTTATTAATCTATTTGGTTAAGCATTAAGCATGTTCAATTAATGAAATGAAATTAACTTAAGGAAAGAGATCAAGAAATTGGCCTTAATCTCAATCCCTAAGTCTCATATTTGATCACTTAAGCTTTGATTTTATCTTGAAGTTTAATTAATTAATTAAGCTTTGCTCGGGGAGGAGGAATGTCGATTGAGAAAGCTCCGTGAACACTTGGAAAAAGCTTTGTGGGTTTTGAAAATGACTAGGGAAGTCTCACAATGTAATTCTTGAAGAATCTCGCTCGAATTGAAGGGGTATACCCCTCAATTGCACTTGATGGACGGACGGGATTCATCTCTAAAATCAGATTTGCCACCGCCGTGTCAGTCGGAGTCATCGTTCCAATGGCACAAGAGTGGAGGAAGTGGTAGGGAGCTCAATGATATGGCTTAAAGCCATTATTATGATACTTCTGGTTTGAAGCTTTATATAGTATTCGTGGAAACTTTTTTGTGCATTTTGAGTTTATGTGTGAGGGTTTTATTACCTCAACTATTTATATGTGTAGCCACCAACCTTATAGCTTTGTAGTGAGGAGCTTTAGCTCTCATATGTGAAGCAATGTTCCAAGTGCTAACATGTGTATATATGTGTAAGGTCTTTATCATCTCAATCATGTATTAACTTATCCTTTTGTATTATTAATTTTATAAGAGCAATAATGCTAATTATTGATGAAGGGATATAAAATTTTCTTATGTGATGTTATGTGTTTTATTTTCTTTTAAATATTGAAATATATATATATATATATATATATATATATATATATATATATATATATATATATATATATATATATATATATATTGAAGGCCATTTAATGATGACATGATGCTTATTAATTAAGTTGATGATCAAATAAGTTTACAAATGTGTGTGAACTTTTAGACAAGATATGGCATGATACCCCTAATCTATAAAAGCTTGAATAACTCAAATCACGACTCAAAACAATTATGAGAATTGATCTAATTTGAACAACCTATCAACTCATGATCAAAGACAATAACTTCACCAATAACTTGACAATAACTTCACCAATAACTTGCTTGCTTGTGAAGGACACTATGCTTGCTTGTGAAGGCTTCATGATCAAAGACAATAACTTCACCAATAAATCGCCTTATGGGAATTTTCGGCTTCCGCTAATAGTCGCAATTTCATTGAAGTGAATTCATTTTGTAATTCATTTTGTGTAATTCATTTCAAAATATTAATTTTTTAAACATCATTGTGTATTTCTTAACCTATCATTTCACTATTTATTTACCTAAAATGATCTCATGTATTTGTAGTGTGCCCAATGTTAAAATGGTAAGATATTTCCTTTTATTTTCATTGAGTTCATTCCATAAAATGTACATCTTCTTATAGTTTCTTCCACATATCTTAAATGATTGTCTTGTTGATTTATGAATGCTATGAGTGATTTTATGTATCATGATTATTGTATTGAATGTATTATATACTATTTGTATGTTAAATTAGATTTTACCTGTAGATATGTAAAATTTAGAAGTTATATTAGCAACAAGAATTTTTTTCTTAGGGCCTATTTGGGATCACTTTTATTTTTTATTTTTTTTGTCTTGTATTGATTTATGTTTTGTTTAAAAATAATTATACTTGTTATTTTTAAAACACTCAAAACATCTTTTGAAAACAATATTTTTTATTTTTGAAAACAAAAAATAAAACCACATTAAAAACACTCTAAACAAACATATTTTCAAAAATAACATTAAAAAAATAGAAAATAAAAGTGATAGTTTTTGACAAATTTGCAACAAATTAATGATCAAATTAATAATGAATTTATGACTAATTTGAGATGGAATTGATTGAGCAATAAGATTTTATAAAGAGAGTGATGACTTTGCATATTTTTTAAGTTATGTAGATGAAGCTTTATAGTTGATAGATTATTAGTTTGTAATGGTGCACTTGAAAGTTGCCTGATATTATAATTTAAAGTTGAATATTATTATAATTATGGTTATATTATTTTCCAACTAATATGAGCTTTTAATTTTTCCACCGCAAGCATGGTGTAGAGACAATCAAGTACAGTATGAGATTTCAAATCTAAATAATAAATAGACAAATTCCAAGGAATAGTTTTATACTTTGATTTGCTTAAAAGGAAATGCAACGTAAGGAAAGTTCCTATATGATAAAAATGCCATAAAAGCTCTCACATAAAATTAAAGAGTTTATTATGCAATTATATCTACAAGTCATTAAAATCGCTTTCAAAATGTACTAACTTTGATGCAAGTCCCCTATTTTTATGACTATTAATGAAAATAACAATACTTAATAGTTGAATTTGTGAGCCCATGAGTCCAAGCTGATTAAATTATTTAATTTTCTTATTTATTTTTAATAAATTTTTATGATATATAGATTACTTCAATTAATTTTGTCGAAATATAATAAAAATTAATTAAGTTTATAAACTATATAATAATTATTTAACTGTAAAATTTAGATTCAAATTATAAATTATAATATTTTTTCATAAATAGAAAAATTATAAAATTGATATATAAAAATATTTAAGATAAACTATTAAAACTAAATTATCTAAATATCTAACTTAAACCAAAACTAAATTATATATTTTTTTAATAATTAACAAAATAAAAATATAAAATACGAGAAATACGAATAATTATTATATAAAATTTAATTAATAAAAAATAAATGAAAATGTGAATAGAATTCTCGTTTTCTTGAAAACGTGAGATGAGTTTACGTTTTCTGAAAAGTGTGATTTGATTCTAAGTTTATGATCCAAAATTTTAATTATAAAAAGATCTTATTGCTGAAGAAATTTAATATAGTGCACCATTTTTAAAATTAATCATTTTTTTTTTTTTTTGCCATTGGAATTTAAGATTTTTTTTAATCTTATCTTCGATCTACTGAGCTTTGAATTTCATCTTTCTGACTAAGTTTACATTTTTCTCTCGCTTTTTATTTATTTAAATCCTTAATAATTGCAGGAAATTGAATCGGCCCAACGATTGAAATCCAGTTCGAACACTTTAAGAAGGAAGCCTACGAGTGCGTTTGATAAACTTCATTTCAGGTATTTGTGTGTTCCCAAAATGATGGATTAGGCCTATTAAAGAAAAAAATAATTATGTTTGACTAGAACGTACAAAAATAGTATCATATTATTAAAAGTTAAAGATATTGTGAATTAATTTATATTTTTGATTCTTTCAGGTATTTGTGTGTTCGAATCATGTGTTTGTCCATCGATTATTTAACTTTCAACTTGAACTTTCAACCAAGTATGTTTCAAGCTTACAATGATTTTGTGATAAGTTTACGATTAAATTCGCTCAAATATCTAAAAAAAAAAAAGAGAAGAAAAAAGCTTTCAACATAAGGGTAACATAGCTAACATAGTCTCACCTAATGACAAGCATTTCAAGCGTTAATATATGTATATATATGTAAGGATTTTATCATCTCAATCATGTATTAACTTAATGGTTTGTACTTTTAATTTTACACAAGCAATAATTTTAATTATTGGTGATTAGATCTAAACTTATGACATTGTGAGATTTTTTTATATGCAAAAAGCATATTTGAAAACTATCTAGAGATTAAAATGATCATCATTAGTTAAGTTAACGATCAAATAAATTTAGAAATGTCACCAACTTCTAGACAAGGTATGACTTAACACACATAATACATGAAAATTTGAATAACTAATTCATGACAAATAATTGAGTCAATTGATGATTAAAATATATCGTCAATTAGGTTGTCATCATTATTGTAGGACACTATGCTTGCATGTGAAAGGTTTGTGATCAAAGACTAGCATCACTAACAAATTGGCTTATAGGGATTTGCCTTACCTTAAACTATAAGTCGATAGTTTGTAATTGCTATTGATGTGAGTTCATTTTTCGGTGTTCAATTTCAAAATATTTAGATATTTTTAAATCATTGTGTTTGTTGTTCCATCATTTCACAATTTGCTTCAAAATGGCGACGTCATGGGTTAAATTTTAGGGTTTGTTAAAAATGGAAAGACATTTTCCCTTTATTTTCATAGAATTTATTCAATAAGCTATAAACTTTCTCATAATCTCGTTCATGTGTTGTTAATTATAAATTTATTTTGCTCCTCTTGTGTTAGATGATTGTCTTGTTGGTGTATGAAAGATATCTATGATGGTTGTATTGTATACATTATATGAAATTATGTATGTTAAAAATGTCTTTTATTTGTAATTGTGTAAAATTCAGAAGTTATATTAACAACAATAAAATTTTTTATTAATTTGCCAATAAATTTATGATTGATTAATAGGTAATTTATGACAAATTTGAGATAAAATTGATCGACTTTATAAAGAATATGATGACTTTGCAATGGATTTACATGTCTTTTTGAGTTATGTATATTAAGTTTTATATTTAATAAATTATTAATTTATATCGATGTATTTGAAATTTGCCTAATTGCCTAATATTAGATTGAAAGCTGAATATTATTATATGAGTTTTTTCCCCTATTGCTATGTAGATGTAATCGCGATTAATAAACTTCGAATCTAACTAGTAAATAGACACAAGAATATTTCAAGGAATTATTCTATAATTTGATTTATTTAATAGGCAATGCAATGTAAGAGAAGTTATTAAAATAAAATTACCATAAATGCTTTCACATACAACTATAGATTTTATTATGCAAATATGTCTACAAGTCATAAATATCTCTTACAAAATTTTCCAACAGTGATATAAACAAAGTTCATATGATTACTAATATGATCAACTACAAATCGATATTATTAAAACTATATATTTCAGAAATTATTCATGTCATAATGAAGCTACATGAGACATTGAGACTTCAACAAATTGTATTATTTAATAGACAATGCATATGCTACAAAATTAGTTTCACATAAACTAATACAAGTGCTATAAATTAGATGGTGATGATTAATAAATATTATGATTTTTAAAAATATTTAATGAAATGATTAAAAATTAGGGCAAAATATTTGAACCCAACTTTGTTCAAAATGAACTTAAAAACTAACATATTGATATGACATTGAAAATTTCACTAGTTGAAGTACGAATCTTGATATTGAAAGCAATCTGATTCTGAGTGGAAACTAGCCTAGATCAAAGCTTAAAATATAATTAAAAACTTTGAAATATTAGTCAGATCTCAAAATAGCTTCTAAATATAGAGTGTTTATAGTCAAATCTAGCATTTTGATGATCCGGATCTAACAAGCCCAAGATCTGTTAATTCTGACTTCATTTGAGCATTCAAATACTTAAAATATATTAGATGATCAAAAGAATCATTTTGGTCATAGCCGCTGTGGAGGAATCAAAGTACTCCTCTCTGTTAAAGATGATGGCACTATCAACACCTAAGTTTTTTTTATATATGGTCATATAACTATAATTATAATATTCTTTTATATTTATTATTTAATGCAAGAATGAAATATTAAATTTGATCTCACTATTAAAATTATAATGCAAAGATTGTAGTATGGGTAATACAGATAAATGACTTTAAATAAAATTTAAGCCATGTATATGTCATATTATTAATTAAGTTTTGGGCACAGTGACTTTATAGAGGATTGGGTCAAAATCTACACTCCTGCAAAAGAAAGTGTGAAGCAAGCTCATTGTGGTCTCTCCTTTGAAGAACAATGCTCAAAATTGGAGAAAATAAGATTATATTTATTTTGTCAATTTTTTTTAGAAGTTGGGCACTAATAATATTTAAAATAAAAAGTTAATGGAGTTAGTGAGCTTAAAACCCCACCACTACATAATGAAACTTATTATTTTATTCGATTGAGATAATAAAATTTATTTATTTGCAATATGTTTTAAGACATTTAAGCGAATTTAATCGCAAACTCAAACACATAATGCAGATATAAAGACTTGTACCTAAGGCCTCTTGTTGAAGGCCAAAGCTCTCAACCACTAGCCAAAAATGACTTGCACTTATTTTCAATGATTCAATGTCAATTTACTTTTATTTTTAAAAATATAGTGTGAAAGGACCCATGATGGTTCAAATATTGCTGGATATTATAAAAACATACAATATATCATAAAATCTGCCACAAATTATTCCTAATTTAGGTTAAACTACAATATCAAAAAAATAACAAGTCTTTAAATATCAAGAGTTAGATAGTAATATATTTCAAATAATAATAAATAAATACAGTAGATACATTTTAATACTTTTGATAACACATTCTTTTCTTCCCATTATTAATTTCTTAGGCTTATAACTACTTTGTTGTGAAGGTTTCTCTTGAGAACCTAAAAACTTACCCTTATGTTAAGGAAGATTTGGAGAAGAAGACACTTACTTTATATGGAGAGTATTATGATTTTGTCAATGGCACTTTTGAGACATGGGAGGCTTAAAACCATTATTATGATACTTCTCCGGTTTGAAGCTTAATATAGTACCCATGGAAACTTCAATAATTTTGTGCATTTTGAGTTTATGTGTGAAGCAATGTTCCAAGCGCTAACATTTGTATGTATGTGTAAGGTCTTCATCATCTCAATCATATATTAACTTATCCTTTTGTATTATTAATTTTATAAGAGCAATAATTCTAATTATTGATGAAGGGATATAAAATTTTCTTATATGATGTTATGTGATTTATTTTCTTTTAAATATTGGAAAATATATTTTTGAAGGCCATTTAATGATGAAATGATGCTCATTAATTAAATTGATGATCAAATATGTTTACAAATGTCTGTGGACTTTTAGACAAGATATGGCATGATACACCTAATCTATAAAAACTTGATTAATGCAAATCATGACTCAAAACAATTATGAGAATTGATCTAATTTGAACAACCTATCAACTCAATTAAGTTGTCATGTTTATGGAAGGACACTATGCTTGCTTGTGAAGGCTTAATAATTAAAGACAATAACATCACCAAAATCAGCTTATGAGAATTTGGCTGGCCTTGAAAAATCTGCTAATAGTTTGCAATTTCATTGAAGTGAATTCATTTTTGTGCAATTCATTTTTGTTTAATTCATTTCAAAATATTTAATTTTTTCAAAATCATTGTGTATTTCTTAACCTATCATTTCACTATTTATTTATCTAAAAATGATCTCATGTATTTATAGTTGTTGGCCAATATTAAAAATGATAAGATATTTCCTTTTAATTTCATTGAGTTCATTCCATAATATGTACATCTTCTTATAGTTTCTTCCATATGTTGCTAAATATAGTTTTATATTGCTCCACATTTCTTAAATGATTGTCTTGTTGATTTATGAATGCTATGAGTGATTTTATGTATGATAATTATTGTATGGAATATTTTATATACTATTTGTATGTTAAATTGTATTTTATCTGTAGATATGTAAATTTTAGAAGCTATATCACTAATAATTAATTTATGACTAATTTGAGATGGAATTGATTGAGCAATAAGATTTTATAAAGAGAATGATGACTTTGCATGTTTTTTAAGTTATGTATATGAAGCTTTATAGTTGATAGATTATTAGCTTGTAATGGTACACTTGAAAGTGCCTGATATTACAATCTAAAGTCAAATATTATTATAATTATGCTTATTATTTCTCAACTAATATGAGCTTTTATATTTTTCCACTGTAAGCATGGTGTAGAGATAATCAAGTACAGTATGAGATTTCAAATCTAAATAATAAATAGACAAATTCCAAGGAATTGTTTTATGCTTTGATTTGCTTAAAAGGAAATACAACGTAAGGAAAGTTTCTATATGATAAAAATGTCATCAAAGCTCTCACATAAAATTAAAGAGTTTATTACACAAATAGCTTTCAAAACGTACCAACTTTGATGCAAGTCCATTTTTATGATTATTAATGCAAATAACATTAGTCTATTGTTCATATGTTCAACAACAAATCATAATGTTAACATTATATATTTGAGAAACTACTCGATACTTATGTGATGATGAAGTTATATGAGGCTTCAACAAATTTTATGATTAAATAAACATAAACTTCAAAATAAATTTCAATTAAATCAATAAAATAATTATTAAATCATAAATTGATTGCTGAAAATTAATAATAATAAAGCTAATCTATAGTGATGTTGGCAAATTTTATGATTGAATTTATGAGCCTATGAGTCCAAGCTGATTAAATGATTTAATTTTTTTATTTATTTTTAATAAGTTTTTATGATATATAGATTTCTTCAGATTAATTTTGTCAAAAAATAATAAATATTTAACTAAATTTATAAACTCTATAATAATTATTTAATTGCAATTTTAGAATCAAAATATAAATTATACCATTTTTCATAAGTATAAAATTATAAAAGTGTTATATAAAAGAATTTAAAATAAACTATTAAAACTTAATAAACTTAAATAATATCTAACTTAAAAAACTAAATTATATTTTTAATAATTAACAAAATAAAAATATGAAATACAAAAATCGAATAATTATTATATATAAATTAATTAATAAAAAATTAAAAAAAAAGTGAATAGAATTCATAAATTTCCTCCAGTGGTTTCCAATAAAGAGGTCGCTCAGTCCATTATGTCAAGTGATTAAATTTGCTCAAATGTCCCAAAAAAAAATTTCATGTTTTTTCTAAAACGTGAGATGAGTTTATATTTTCTAAAAAGTGTGATTTGATTCTAAGTTTATGATCCTAAATTTTAATTATAAAAAGCTCTTATTGCTGAAGAAATTTAATATAGTGCTCCGTTTTTAAAATTTATCGTTTATTTTTTTACCAGTCGATTTTAAGATTTTTTTAAAAAAATCTAATCTTCGATCTACTGAGCCTAAGTTTATATCTTTTTTCTCTCTTTTTATTTATTTTAAATCCTTAAGAATTGCAGGAAATGGAATCTGCCCAACGATTGAAATCCAGTTCGAACACTTTAAGGAAGCCTACGAGTGCGTCTGATAAACTCCGTTTCATATTTTTATGTCATTAATCGTATTTATAAGAAATTCATTCTTGAATTTGGAAAAAATAATCTTAATAATTTCGATTCATTTTTTTAATAGATATCAATTTTCTAATAACCTTCTTGACTTCGGCGAAATCATGGAACCGATCGATGCAGTAGAAAGCATGGATCGATTGGTATAGCTCCTCAGTTCCTTTTGGGTGACTTGCTTTAGAACATATCTAATTTCTTTAATTTAGTTGTTATTAAGATTGGTGAAATTTATGTTTCTTGGATTTAATGTCCCTTCTTTCTTGGATTTAATGTCCTTTCTTTCTATTATTACCAAATTCGCCGTCGCCACATTGCCGATCTCCGCTGCCGACCAATCGCTACATCGCTGTTGTAGGCTATCGAACCATGTGCCGTCATCATTACCACGACGGCCACCGCCACCGACTACCATCATCGTCGAATCTCGACGGCCATCTTCGATCACTAACCTGACGACCTTCATCGTCATTGTCATGCTCACCATATTATATTATTGCCGATTTTGGGATTATTGTGCCCTTTTCTTATATATGTAATCTTACGGAAAACAGATCCAAAACAAATATATATTAAGATTTACCGAAAATTGATTTTTTTTTCGAGGTTTATATATTAGTTTTCTACTCTTTAAATACCTATGTGTGTCTGATTCAACAAGGCTAAGGCATAAATTTTTATTCTACCGCAACTGGTTTTCTACCACGCAACAAAAGTAAAGATATTGTGAATTAATTTATATTTTTGATTCTTTCAGGTATTTGTGTATTCAGATTCATGTGTTTATCCATCGGTATTATTTAACTTTCAACCTGAGGGTGAAGGCATCTTAGTCTAGTGGTTGAGAAATTTGACTTTTAACCAAGTTTCAAGTCTTTGTACACATAGTGTATGAGTTTGAGATTAAATTCAAAAATTAAAAAAAAGAAAAAAAACTTTAATTGAGGGTAACATTTTTTTATTTTATTTTTTTATTTTTTTAGAAACCCATGATCGGGTATTTATTGCCACAAAAAAATTACAAGGTCCTTAAAGGGGATAAACTCAAACTATGAAAGAGCTACACCTAAGGAGTAAATCCCATCTAAGTACATCCAAAAGCAAAAGAAAACATTAAAGCAATCAAAAGATACAAGATGATTAACAAAATAGGCTAAAGGAAGGTTAAGGCCAATGCTCTGATGGTTGTAAGAGTGCTTGGTAATATGGAGCAAACAAAATGTGATAGAGCCATATTTTCCAACCGTGAGATGAGCAAACAAAGAAGACAATACAATGAGATCGAGATCGCACCAAGAGCCTTCAAATGGAAAAGACAAGAAGGCCTTAAATGAAAAAAAGGCAAAAGCCAATAAAATAAATAGTAGATTAAACACCATTGAAAACGTTGACTAATTTGAATATTAAACCAATTGTATGAGAAAATAAAGTCCCCATTAGAGATGGGGAGCACATCAACAAAAGCAAGTAACACAGGTGCTTAACATAGTGCTTCATCATTCAACCAAGTACAAAGACAAGATGCAATGCCTTACAAATGATATTAAGATCTAATATAACTAAAACCCGTCTTGTCCAAAGTTAACCAATCCTTGTAAGTGTTTAGAAGAGAATGTTTATCAAAATTAATGGGCTCATTCAATCTAGTTCCTAAGGCAGTAATCAAGACAAGCATTTCCTTCCTCCATATAGAGTGATTTTGTAACTAGATTGGTTGAGAAAAGTTTTAGTTCACTTGAGTAAATAATATAATTCAGCATTGCCATTTTTTTCGGACTGCAGGAGATCGATTAGTAGTAAGGCATCCACTTCAAGCCAGATATTAAGCCAACCTTTCTGTAAGGAAATGTCAAGAGCATTATAAACTGCCGTAAGTTCAGCAAAAGGATCTATCAACTCAACTATTTATATTTGTGGAGGTTTATCTTTCTCATAGGTGTCAATATTTCAAGTGCTAACATGTGTATATATATATGTAAGGTCTTTATCATCTCAATCATGTATTAACTTAATGGTTTATACTATTAATTTTATAAAAGCAATAATTTTAATTATTGACGATTTGATATAAAATTATGATGTTGTGTAATACAACTCCATATATGCTACATCAATCGAGTGAGTAAATGAGACAAATTATGGACGGATGCAAACGCTAAATCAAAATACACCGACATAAAATTGGTCAAAATGACCTCAAAATGTGACTTTGCTTTCATCGATTTAACGCTTGAAATTGATCAAATATCATTGCACAATCCCAATCAATCGATTAAGAATGAGAGTCGTCAATGCGCCTACACATATATCGGAGTCAGGAGGTTGCGACGATGCCCACACAACCTCCGTTCTCGAAATTGATCACGATGTTAACGTCGAAACATCAAAATCTATTGAACAACATCTTTCGCGAACAATTCGGATGAGTTTGAGTGAATGTCGAAGTCATTCAAATGCGATGTCACAATTGAATTTTGATTTATTTTATCGCCAAAAGTTATCTGAATGATCGACAGAAATATATATCATGATCTAGATCAAAATTACTAAAAATAAACACCTATATTACTTAAGGTTGTTGAACGAAAAAAAATTCATATTTCAAGATGTACGAAAGGAAATAAGTTTTAGGAGAAGATGATAATTATATAGAAATATATATATATATATATATATATATATATATATATATATATATATATATATATATATATATATATATATATATATATATATATTCGGTTAGTTTATAAAAAGTTTTCAATATCTGAATTTTCTGCTATTTAAATATATTCACTTATTATATGCATATCTGTGACATTTTTTATTATTTATTATATTTATTATTATTCTGAACCGCCCAAGCCATTCATGACTCACACCACCGCCCAAGCCATTGATAACTCACATCTCTACTGAGAAAACTATTACGTGGGGAGTCCGCAATTACGTGCAGACTCCAATCATAAGGCTCAACTTTTTTTTTATTAGAGTCTGGATACATCCGAACTCAGCACGTAACCGAAATCCTCCATTCAAAACGGGAGTAGCTCATTGCTGGCCGACCTTCCCAAGTCGCTTATCCCAAGCTCGCCCCAGAACATAACAGCGATCCGAGATTTCCTTTCTTCCTTGCATTTCTCCTCCTTGTCGCTGTCGACGAGGAGCTCGACAGAGTCTCTCCGCCTGCCGTTTGCCGAATTGGGCTGCAAGCTATCGGATGAGGAACTCCGAGAGACAGCATACGAGATCTTTGTCGCCACGTGCCGAAACACAGCTGGAAGGCCATTAACATATATTCCGTCTTCGGAGAGAACGGCGGCAGTGGCGGGATCGGTGACGTCGTCGTCTGCGGAGAGGTCATTGTCGTCCGCTTCGTCGCTGTCGCCCTGGCCGTCGACGCAGAGATCTTTAGCATCGACGGCTACCAGAAAGATGAAGAAGGCGTTGGGGTCGAAATCGTCAAAGAAGAGCCCCGGGAAGGAGAGTAGTCCTTCTAGGACGGTGAAGAGGCCAATGACTGTCGGAGAGCTCATGAGGGTGCGGATGAGAGTGTCAGAGCAAACTGATTCACGGATCCGGCGTGGGTTGCTCAGGATCTCTACTAGCCATCTTGGGAGGCGTGTAGAATCTATCATTTTTCCACTGGAGTTAATGCAGCAGTTTAAAGCTTCTGATTTTTCATACCAGGAAGATTATGAAGCTTTGCATAGTAGAAATCTGAAACTTCTTGAGGCTAAGTTACTTCTACACCTTTTCATGGCATTAGATAAATCGGATGTTGCATCTCAAAAGCTTAGACAAATCATACGTGGAGCTTCAAGGAAAGAATTTAGAGTCAATGCAGATTCTTCGCAGTGCTGTAATGTCCAAAGCTAGCAGGTCAGCAGATGGATTTTCTTATAATGCATGCCACTGGGTGGATGGAACTCCCCCTGAATCTCCACCTGTACTACATGTTAGAAGCATGTTCGATTACAAGGAAGGATCTGTAATAGATGAAATAGATGAGTTATTGGAATTGATCAAGAAGACTTGGGTTGTCTTAGGAATATCTCAGATGCTTCATAATCTATGTTTCTTGTGGATTTTGTTTTATCACTTTGTGAGAACTGAGCAAACAGACTTTGATTTGTTGGTTGCAACAGATAACCAACTAATGGAGGTTTTGGAGGATGATAAATCAAACAAGGATGTGGTTTACTCGAAGATATTAAGTTCAACCTTGAGTTCAATAATGGGATGGACATAGAAAAAACTTTTAATGATAGAGTTTTATTTAAACAGTTTTAGATTGCTACTTAATTTGATTTGAAAAATTGATTAATTGGAATATATTTAAGAGCTTTAGATCCTACAACTCTGTAAGGCCAACAGAGGATTAGATCTACTGTCACCGATAGAATCTCGATATTTCACCACTAATTTTATAAGTTTTGATTTTGTTAACCCGATCCAGCCCTAAGAGTAAAATGGGAAGCAATCCAACATCTAGACACTGAATTTAAGATTCAAAGCTGGGCAATATGTGGTGTTTATAGTTTTAGATAATTTCATTTAACTAATGAAATCATTGATTGTGAAAATCATAGTTATGATGAAATTCTTTGATTTTTGATTGAAGGAAGCCTTATGATTTTTATAGAATTGGATTTAGTATCGTCTTCCGTCTGCTTGTATAAAGAGGTGCAGATCCAGTGGTGAAGAAGGCGTTTTGATTTAAATTGTAATTTAACACACTACTTACACTTAGTTTACTTGTTGAGATTTTTGTAATTTTTCTAACTTGATTATGCTCAATTTACATCAATTTTGGTAAATTATGCTGATTTCAGTGTTTGTTGCTTTAGCCCTACTCATGCTTATTAGGTAGCATAGTAATCACCTCCACATTCCTATAAGAATTATTAAACTCAATTTGGATTCATTCTTAGATTTTTAGTTTATTGTAAATTTGTTATGAGTTTGACACTAGTTCCCCCCAAGTTTCAATTAAATCTTGTCTAATTTTGAGGAATTTACAAGAAAATATAACTCATTCATTACTTCTATTTAAGCCATAGAGAATAACTATTAGAGTTTGTGAGTTTAATATTAGCTTCCCCCAAAATTTGTGAGTTTAATATTTGCCTCCCCCAAATTTCACTTGGATTTTAAATAAATGTTCTTTCCTTTCTAAAATTTTCTTTAAAGGCTCCTCCTCTTTTTTCTTGTTTGATACTTTTAGTTTAGAATTAGCTGCAGGTTTCCCTACTCAGTATTCTTAAGTTAGTTCATGTTACTCTCCCATTTTTTCAAAGTCAAAAGATTTGACTAATTTGGCCCTCCGGCCATCCCGTAGAGTCGACGGGGTATTTTGGCTTTCAAGATACCGTTGAGCATAACGAGTGATGTTTTACGACACCACAGTTGGTTTTCATCTCATCGCACCCTGCTGAGCATAACGAGACCTTCATACCTGAAAGGAAACATACAATGCAATATATATTCCTCCCCTTTTTTTTTCTCTAAGTTTAGAAATTATACAATATTTTGGTAGCATTTCGTCTAGGGGGAGCGGCATCTAACAAGTGGTGGCTTACTCGATACGAAGGTGAGTGGTGTCGCGACAAGACTATTTTTTTCATCTCATCGCACTGAAAGCACAACTCTTCAACTAAAGAACGCATAAGTATATATTCACATTCACAGATCCCATATGTTCTGATGCATTGTTCAACACACTGCAAGGCTAGGCAAAGGAACGGGATTAGGTATGTGATTGGGAATGTAAGGTAAGAGTGAGGCTAAAAATCGAAGGAATTTCATGACGATTTTTTCCGAGCGGAATGATATGACTAAAGCAGGGTGTGACAATCAAAGGAAGAATTCTACGATGTTTTTCGATTGCAATAGCAAAGAAAAGCACTAAAGCGAAAAGGAAAAATCGAGAATTTTTGTTTGATTGATTTATGGCTGAAAAAAATAATGAAATTTGGATATGTTATAGGCTTGTGGGAAGGATTGTGCAGAACAGATCAGATTTATGGGCTGGATTGCGCACGACAGGCTGCAAAGAAGGAGGTTTGTTGGCTTATGGGCCGTGGGAAAGAGCTGTGGGCTTCTGTACATGGGCTGGCTAAAAACAGCGGGCCGAAGGCGGGCCAGAGGCAAAATCGCGCGGGTCAGGTGACGGGCCGGCAGAA
The DNA here is from genome assembly GCA_021442155.1 of Cymbidium sinense. Taxonomy (NCBI): domain Eukaryota; kingdom Viridiplantae; phylum Streptophyta; class Magnoliopsida; order Asparagales; family Orchidaceae; genus Cymbidium; species Cymbidium sinense. The sequence continues at coordinate 8,120,320 of CM038226.1, forward strand.
CGGGTCATAGCGGTCGGTGGAAGGCAGGTCGCTCGTGGGTGCGGGCTAGACGCGTGGGTTGAGCGGGTGTGGTACGGGTCGATTTTGCGGGCCGCGGGCCGTGCGTGAAGCGGGCTCAGGAAAAGCGTGATCGGGCCTGCGGGCCAGAGGTTGGGCGGGAGCGGGTCGGGCGCAGGTTGCGGCCACGGGCCACAGCTAGGGGTGTAAATGAGCCAAGATGTTATTGGTTACTGTTATTTATTTTTTTGTTGAATGTACGTTCGAAATACTATTTATAGAGTAGTGTAAAAAAAAATTTTATGCTCGTGTTCGGCTAAATTATTGGCTCGATTTTATTTTTTAATAATATTTATTTTTCTTAATTTTCATTTAAAATTTAAAAAATTTAAAAAGTAAAATAAATATTTAATGGAAACTTATACAATAAAAAAAAATTTAAGTACTATCGACAAAAATTGAAACTAAAAGATATACAGAATAATGATATACAATCAAAATTTTATTTTTACAGTTAAAAAAATTAGTTATACAGTAAAAAACTAAGTAATATTAGTAAAAATTAAGTAAAAATTTAGTTAATTGAAACTTAAAGATATACAATTAAAAATATTTATTTTTACATAAAATTGAATACAATTTAAAATGCTAATTCATATTATCACAATTTACAAATTTATAACTTACTAAAATAAATTCATCTTAAAAATTACATGATTATATACAAGTAACAATTTGATTCAATAAAAGCTAACAAAATAGTGATATTACAATTTCCAATTTCTAATTTCCAAATCCAATCCAATCCATAGCTTCAAGCCTTCAAGTCATCAAGCTTTCAAGCCTTGATCCAATCTTGAATCTTCAAAATAGTAATCTGCACTTCATGTAAATAAAACTAACAAGAAAATATGAAATAAATATTATAAATGAGCTCAGAAAATTAAAATAAATAATCATTGATGCCGTCAATAACTTGGTGGCTGTGTGAATTTTAAACATTCAAAAAATTGATAAAATTAAAGATTAATAATAATAAGTGTAGGAAGAAAATGAAATGAACATTGAATAAGCTAAAATTAGAATGAGTAAGAAGGAAAAAATATAAAAAAAAATTAGAAATCACAAAAAATTAAATTGAATGTTTGAAAATACATACAGCCAACTATCAAGCTAAGTTTCATCTCATACATCTATTTAATTTTTCATCATAATTATTAATGTGTGTAATATCACAAGTGATATTACACATTAATAATGTAGCATATGTTACACATTAATAATCGCCAATTTCAAACTCCAAATGTCATCAAGCCCAAGACAAAAACCAAACCTGAAGACAGAAACTAAGCTAGAATCACCCAAGAGTCAAGACATCATTCAGCAGCCCCCCAAACTCCAAAGGTCATCAAGCCAAAAAAACCTAAGATAGAAACCAAACTCGAAGACAGAAACCAAGCCAGAATCACCCAAGAGTCAAGATAACATTCAACAACCCCCCAAACTCCAAAGGTCATCGAGCCAAAATCACCTAAGACAGAAACCAAGCTAGAATCACCCAAGAGTCAAGATAGCAGCCCCCCAAACTCCAAATGTCATCAAGCCCAAGAACATAAACCAAACTCGAAGATAGAAACCAAGCCAGAATCACCCAAGAGTCAAGACAACATTCAGCAGCCCTCCAAACTCCAAAGGTCATCAAGCCAAAAGAACCTAAGATAGAAACAAAACCCAAGACGTAAAGCGAATCACCAAGAGTCAGAGAAATTTCAAACTCCAAATATCATCAAGCCCAAGATAAACCAAACCCTAAGATAGAATGCTATCAACACCAACACTGATGTTAATAACAAACTCTTTCAAGGCTCACGCTAAATATATAACCAACTAGTCCAACAAAGTCATCCACAAGTGTCATCCACCACATGTTAGAATAATCTCAAGCAAGATAGCCAACTATTAAGATGCCAAAAATAATCTCGAATCAAAACATAAACATAATTATAGCAGCCAACTATAGTTGCTAATCAGTACAACTACATGTCCAAATTAAATAGCATAACTATATGTCCAAATTAAACAACAAAATTGTAAGTCCAAATTAAATAGTACAAATGTAAGTCCAAATTTAACAACATAAATGAAAATTAGATTGGAAAGAGTAAATGCAAGATGATATATTGATGCTTAATATCCTTCTCCATTGCTAAATATTTTCTGGCAGTTTCACATAAAGATCCTCCTCCTCCATTAACTCTTGCTGAACTAAAAGTAGATAATGAGAGAATGAAATTTATCAGATATATTAAATAGATTGCTCTTAGTTGGAAATGTACCAAAAGATTTTTTATGTTGGGCTGAACACCTCTGATCCAACTAGTAGTATAAATAAGCGCATTGACTATTTTTGGAGATAAAGAGCTCCTGAATCATCAAGAACTCTACCACCAAGACTAAATGCAGATTCAAATGCAACAGTGGTTATGGGAATTGTTAAAACATCCTTAGCCATTTTGGATAAAATAGGATACCTGAGAGTACTCATCTTCCACCATTCAAACGAATTATTATTGCACAAGTATAATCCCTCTTCCAAATAAGGTTGCAAATCATATTTTGATGGCTGAATAGAACTAGAAGCAATAATAAAATCAGCAAAGCCTAACATACAATCAAAATTTTTGAAAAGGCACATCAACCGCTAGAAGATCCTGAATTGAAGATTTGGATTAGTATCAACTAAATATTGATTGTAAATTTCCCAAATAGCATCCTTCACACTCTTAATCTTGGATTCTACCTCAGAACTAGAGTATATTTTAGGAAATGTGAAAGTAATGAATTTCATTTTTAAACGTGGATCAAACACATCAGACTGAGAATGATCCACATTAGACATGATTGCACACTAAATAAAAAAAGAAAATATGAGTTAGGACCACATACACATACACTCTCCATACTAAGTGTTTATCATAACATGTAGGTGTTTATAGGTGTTTAACCATTACAAAGAAAGAAACTCAAAACCAAATAAAGAAAGGAACTCATAACATATAGGTGTTTATAGGTATTTCTTATTTCTAAATAAAGAAATAACAAACTGAAATGCATAACATATAGGTGTTTATCAATTACTATAACATATATGTGTTTAAATAAAAAAATAATAAACTAAAATGCTAATTTTATCAGATCTACTAGCAGCACCAAATCAGGTCAAACAAAACGTTATTAGCATGGGCACCTTTGCATCTCATTTAATCTTGTTTAGCAACTTCATTTATATTCATCTTTACTCTTCTCATTTAATGAGCTCAAAAAAAATTGAAACTAAAAGATATACAAAATATATAGAAACTAATTTTATCTGATCTACTATCAGCATGAAATCAGCTCAAAAATTGAAGAGTAAAATAATGGCCAGACAAATTAGAATGAGAAGAGTAAAAGAAAATGAAAAATCAAACAGAGACAGTAATATATAGTATCCATGCCAACAGAGACATCAAAATAATGGCCGGACATGACAAATGAGAATGAGAAGAGTAAAAGAAAATGAAAAATCAAACAGAGACATCCATATATAGTATCCATGCCAACAGAGACAATAAAATAATGGTCGGATAAACTGAGAAAGCACTTCAAGCATTTCAACAACCTACAGGGAATAACCGAATCATCCACAACAAGCATAGCTGCATAAGGTGGAGAATATCCTACAGGGAATAACTGAATAAGCACTTCAAGCATTTCAATACCAGAGACAGCAACATATAGCACAAATATCAAGTGATTCAAATCTACAAATGAAAAATTAGAGTCACAAATTGTAAAAGCTTAAGAGCATTTCTCCTTTTAACATGAAACCAAAGTAAGTGGATTAGAGGAATTTCTATCTGTATATATCATAGCATTGCAACTCGAAGCAAGAGTAATTGCTTTACATATCAACAAAAAAAACTAAACATTAAAAATAAATATATAGACTGTGAGGAAGAAGAGTTAAGAGAATGATAGCACGTGTAGAAGCTTGATAAAAAGAAGAAAATAATGGCCGGTACCAAACCCTAGAAAACCAGAGATCGCGTCCAGAGGTTCGGCTCTTGCTTATAGATATTAGCGTTTCAACTTGCAAGACTCACAACTTGCAAGACTCTTGCTCAGAAGAGTAGAAATCCCTGAACGCTAGAACACTGAGAAGAGAAGAAACTAGAAAGTGACGGAGGGACTTATAGGATTAGCAAATCGAAAGTCAAGAGAGAGAGACGTCGTGTTGTGGTCGCTAGTCACTGCATGAGGAATGTATATATATCCTTCGAATTGTTTTAAATCGCAGCCGCTGAGATAAATTGTATGGCTATGATATTACCCTAAATATTACCTTACCGATTATCATAATTTAAAAAATCCCTAAAATTGTAATTATAATATATTTTAACTTATTTGATTTAAAATGTTATCAACTAATTTAATTATTAAATTAAATATAATTTCTAAAATATTTAATGATAAAATATATTTTAAATAAAATTTTATATAATTAATTATAATTTATTTATTTACAAATCGAACAATCAAGAATGGATTGTCATTTAACAACGGAGAAAATCTACTACCGGGCAACATATGCTCGCAAACAACGCTTTGACGTCCAGATGGATCACGAAAGCGAGATTGAGCAGGCTGTGGTTTCGGTGTGGGTCGGCAGCGGCAACGCAGGCCATGTGGGCTGCGGGTTTAGGCCGAACGACAGAACGCAGGTCGGCAGCGGCAACGCGGGCTGGGTCTTGCCGGACGCATGAGACTGGAGGGTCAGCGACAGCATGGAAGGCAGTGGTTTGCCCTGGCGGGCTTGTGCGGAAGACAGCGGTTTGCGCCGGCGGGCTTGCGTGGACTTGGACGCGTGGGTCGCGGATTTTGGCCTCGGGACGCAGGCTGCGGAACGGCACCGTCGGTGGCGGGTCAGGATGCGCGGAACGCTTGGCCGGTGTGTCGCACGGGAGCGGCGGCGGGATTCTGATGGAAAATTCAGAAAAAAGGAAAAAAAATATACCTTCTGTGTAGAGGGGAAGGGTGCCGAAGAGAGAAAATAGGCTTTGAAAAATGAGAGGAGAATGAGAGAGTGGGGAGGAGGGAGTAGTTTTCAGCTTTTTTTTTTTCCTTGTCTTTTTCAGAAAACTGAAAAAGAAAAATGGGAATGGTTGCTAAGTGGGGTAATTTAGGATTTTAAAATTAATTTTAAATTGTTTAAATGGCTTTAATTTGAATTTCGTGATAAATTACATCAATATATATACCGATTTAGGTAATTCCATTGTTAACGAATAATTTCACGATGGAGCCATTTTTGAGTTATCAAATTGAGTCAATACCAAAATATGCTTTCACACTGATCGCCGATTCGTTGAATTGAGTGAACAATCTTATTGATAGATTTTAGCATTTCAAAGCCAATGGAGTGATCAATTTCATGAACAAAGGTTGTTTGATCCTCGGTATTTATATGCATGCAGCATCGACGACCGAGTTGATTGGTCATCAAGTCATGCAATATTTATATCCTGACCAATTTCAATGTTCTAAACGCGATGGAGAAGTCCATTCGTCGATCGAAGTTCATTTGAGTTGATTTTGGCGACGTCATGCTTGACCGATCGAGTATTCAAATCACTGACGCATAAACTCATCCTAATTGAGCACGAATAGTCTCATTTGATAGATTTTGATGTTTTAAGCTAACGATGTGATTGATTTTATGAATGAAAGTTGTTTGTTCATCATCACAGCTTCCTGACTTTGATATATATATCGACACATCAATAGCTCGAGCGCTTAATTGATTGCTCATCAGATTTAGCAATATTTATATTCTGATCAATTTTGACGTTCTGACAACAACGACAAAGTTCGTTCATCGATCAGAGGTAGTTTCGACCATTTTCAGTGACGTCTAGTGCATTTTGAGCCTCAATTTGTGCAATGTCACCTCCAAAGTCTGTCGAATTTGACTTGTGGCTTGTCTTGATTTATGACACATATGTGGTGGTCAACAAATGCCCCCGAATAAATGTGATTTGTGCATGGAGCGAGTCACAGTTGTTGAAAACTGGTTGACCCTTTAGGTTGGCCAAAGAACTTGGATCATTTCGGATTCAATTGTAATAGCTTATGAAGCTTTAACATGATTTTTCATTAGTATGCTACCTTATTTAGGACATGCTAAATGATGAACTTGACTAATTTATCAGAATCAACTTGTCGGATTGATAAGAGTTCTTACACCATATACTATCTACTTCAATGGCTTTGCTGAAGATCTCTTTCTTCTATGTTCTTGTAGATTTGAGTTTCCTACGGCCATAGCTTCATGCTTGGTTGGGTTTGATGGAGGAATTAGTCTGCTTATTTTGATGAAGGACTCCACTAGGGAATCGCTCTATTCGTGCTTGATCGGATTTGAAATTTCTTCTGTCCTAGCTTTGAGCTTGACGAACTTGATAAAGGATTGACCTGACTTATCAACATTGACTTGTCAGGAAATATTTATATGTCATTAACCCTATGTTTGCTGCTTTGACGGATTTGTTGGAGGATACATATAGATGACTCATCCTTCCAGCTTATATATGGTCAATATTGAGTTATTAGTCTAGCAATGTGTGTTTTAATAGATTGAATAATCACAAAATTCCTTTAGTTCGACCATTGGCTTTGTATGAACTATGGAATTGCTTCCTCGTTCTTGTGCTTTCTGCTTTGACAGACTTGATGAGGAGATAAGCTTTGATCTATGCTTTGAGCTTGATCAGATCATTGATAATAGATTGAAAAATTACCTTGCAGGTAATATGAAGATTAATTTGAGGTATCCCTGAATTGAGCATTTTTCTCATATTTCCTTGATCTATTGATCAAGTATAGAGATATCTTGGATCTTGGTTGCTTATAATCACTAAGCTGGATCTGGTTTGAGATTAAACAGTTATTATCATTGGACTGACGAGCAAGGGCTCTTCACTACAGCCTTTTCGTGCAGCTTGTTGAGTGAGGAGAGCTTCAGCAACTCGATCATATTTAGGCTTGTTGAGTTCGACCTTTAGAACTTACTCGAGTCTTTGACTTAAGGTGTAATGGATTGGTGTTTTATCATCAAATTGGTCAATGTGGGCTATTTCACTACGGCCTTTTCTTACAGCTTGTTGAGTAAGGAGAGCGTTAACAACTCTACCATTTATGGGCTTGTTGAGTCTGACCTTTAGAACCCATCTATGTCCTAGACTTTAGGATGTAGAGGTTGATGTTTCCAACTTAATTGATTGAAGCTTCCGAAATTGGGAGTTCTTTTGACTTGATCTCCAGAATTTGGCAAATCTGAGAGATAAATGTCTTGACATTTAGGGTTGTACTTTCATGCATAGAAATAGATTCTTTTTTTCTTGCAAGAACATATAACTTAGTAATGATAATTATAGATATATTCAGGGATTTCGGCATAACGCTTGATGTCAACCTGAATAAAAATAAATTTGAGAATCTCATCTTTTGGCACGATGTCAACTCAAATAAATTTAATATAAACTAAAAATGTCGCCTGTCTTGTAGGGGGAATTCTAAAGTACGTTTAAGAGAATTTTCAAGATGAAAATATACAAATATATCCATATTTGAATTGATGTACTCTAAAAGAGATTTTAACATATAACATTGATTTTATATATATATCAAAATCTAAAAATGCCCCCTATATAATAGGGGAATTTTCATGAAAAAGTTCTTCATCTGGAGTATGTTTATTTAGGATCTCATGAAGCATGATGTCAACCTAAATAGATATACTAAAAAAAATGCCCCTATTCTTGTAGGGGGATTTCTATTGTACCTTGAGAATGTATTTATCATGTATAATACTTTTTCAGATAATGATCGTTGATTGACGACATTGATCTTTCACCTTTTAGGTTGATGAGTTGGTATGCCCCTCCTTATTTCACTTTTTCAATGACAAAAGGGCCTTCCTAGTTATGCTCAAATTTGCCACCAAATTTTCGATTGAGAATAATTGGTCTTCTCAACACCAGGACAAATTCCTCTTTTTGGAATGTTCGAGGCCGCACCATATGGTCAAAAGCTCTGGACATCTTTGCTCGATAGACTTCTAGATTTTGATGAGATTGTAATCTAACTTCACTGCCAAATTCCTACATTCTCGACAAGCATTTTGATCTTCGCTAGATTGTATTGGATGGCTACCCGAAGTGAAGGCAACTCAAGTTCAAGCGAAAGATCTTCTTCAGTTCCAAATACTAATGAATAGGGAGTGGCTTTAGTCGACGTCTTGTAGGTAGTTCGATACGCCCATAGAGCCTCTACTAATTTGGTATGCCATTTTTTAGTAAGAATCTTCCTTAGCAGCTTGACTAATATCTTATTGAAGCCTTCTGCCAAACTATTTGCTCTTGGATTGTATATTGAAGAGTATCGCCAATTCATTTTGTGTCGATTGACGAATCTATAAATCTTTGCACTTTTAAAGGTTGTATTAAATTATGACGCACTCTAAATCTATAATTACATTATATGAAGAAGTTGATCACCAAGTAGTAACTTCTTTAAATGGAGTAGCTTCAACTCACTTAGAAATAGTCAATACTGGGATGAAGCGATGTCCAAATGACATGGATCAATTGGTCCAATTACATGTTCCCAACATTTGAATGGCGTGGATGCTATTGTTGGGATGTGATGATGATGAGATCCCCATGTACTTGACACTCATGACACTTCTTAGCATGATTAATATAGTCTCTCACTATAGATAGCCAATAATAACTCATCCTTTTGATCTTTACTGCCATCTTGGGACTACCGATTGTACCACAAAGTCCTTCATGAACTTCAACCATCACTTTGACATCTTCATTTACATTTAGGCATCATAGTCACATTTGTTCAAAGGATCTGTGATATAAAGTGTTGTTGACGAAAGCATAGCGTAACATTCTTTTTTTGATTCGAGTTGCTAGTAATTTATTACTTGGTAATTTGCCTTCTTTAAAGTAGTCGATGAAGGTTTGCCTCCAATCACATGACTCTTATTCAACAAAGGCTTCACACTGCTTTTCTGAGGCAATGTCATTCTTAGCTCTTCTTGGAACAACTTCTTGTTGATTTTGGGGAGTAAGAAGCAACGAAGTCACCCTCGGTCAAATTTGTAACCCTCTCCTGGGATCACTTTACTATTCTAAGACTCATTGAGTAAATATGTCATCACATATAATCACCATTCATACTTGCCATTTCATTAGGTAGTTTTGTTAAGTAGTTAGCTTTGCTATTCTCGGATCGAGACTTGAGTTAGTGATATTTGGTATCCGCTTCATAAGTTTGAACTCCATGATAGAAAGCTAACTCAAGCTTGTTGATTCTATAGATGCCAAGTACTTGATTTAAAGAATCGCCAAAATATGCAAGTTTTGAATGCCTATGAAAATAGCTTCAAGACCACCAATAACGCTTCATATTCGCCTTCATTATGGCCAATCAATCCATATCGCCTCATTATCCCTCATTCTTGAAGTTATGAAGATGATTCTCGCTTGCTCTTAGAAATTTAGATTGGACTTGTTTGATCGATGAGACTCCGTCGAAATATATTTCCTAAATTTGTGATTTTTATCTTTCATGAATGAGCATAATTTACTCATCGGGAAAATCGTCATTAAGGGAAGAGTCCACATGGATGGGATGTGCAGCAAGAAAATCTGCTAAGACTTGTCCATTTACTGCTTTATGCGGAAAGTATGTGATATCAAATTGCAAAAGTAATATTTCCCATCTTGCTAAGCACCGTCAACACCGGTCTTGTCAAGTACTTCGATCTTGAGATGAGGGTAATCTTGAGATAACATATAATGATGAAGCTTTTGACAAAGATCAATGCTAAATTCTTCTCCATGAGAGTATCTCTCATTTCTCAATCAACCCGACGATATAATAAAGAGCATTCTCTTTGCCTTCTTCATTGTGTTGTGCCAATAATGCCGAGATTCTTCTAATGTATGTATAATGAGGGGTTTGAATGGCCAAGATTGGTGGATTTGACAAGTAGCTTTTGCTATTGAATACTTCTTGACACTCTTGTCCCACTTGAATGGAGCATCCTTCTTCATTAATCTTGCAAACAAGGTGATCCAAATTTATATGAATCGATGGATGAATGTAAAAAAGAACGAGCACACAAACTCTTCTCTCCAATTACCTTGATTTTAGCAATTAATACCTCTGACGCATACAATGTAAGAATTTTCGAGGATACCCCAATGCACATTTTAGAGGATTCATCTTGAGATCATCTTGATTCTCTCGATGATTCTCAAGTCTTCAAAGTGATTTTCACATTTAAGCTTTTCACCACCAAATTGTTGACATAACATTTCCACCTGATGAATCAACTCATAAAATAATGCGGTCATGGCTCTTGGTATGTAGCTCGATTTTTCAAGCCAAAGTCATGACTGTAGCAATAGATGCCAATAGTGTTAATGATGTATGTTTTTCATCTTCAGGTGTCATTTTAATTTGGTTGTATCCTGACGATCTATCCATGAATGAGAACATGTCATAGTTGGAAATGTTGTCCACCAATACTTGGAAGTGGAAAGTCATCTTTGGGCAAGATCCCTAAGTCAATGCAGAGATGGATTTGACCGTTCTTCTTTCTAACTGAGACAATGTTGGTTATCCAATATACATACTTCTCCTCCTGGATGAAGCTTGCTTCGATTAGCTTCTTAGTTTCTGCAATTACCTGTTCTTTAATCTCCAATCTCATTCGCCTAGGTGCTTGCTTAATGCATCTGGGTTTAATAGCTAGTTTATGAACTGCTACATCAGGTGATAAGCCTGGCATTTCAGAATATGTCCAGGCAAAGCAATATCTAAATTCACAAAGTAGCATTTTTAACTCTTCAACTTTCTCATCGTAATAATCGACAAAGTTGGAGAGGATCATCCTCAACTGGTTGATCTTTAAGTTCATCCATAGTAGCTATTTTTCCACCATCTTCAAGCTCTTTAGTTTCCATAAGGAGAATTTCATGGGAATCATCTTCTTCATCACTAAGAGTTTTATCATTCATTATATTATTCATCATCTTGATGAGATGATGAACCCAAGACCTTGGTAAACTTATCACTTATTCAGATGCTTGAGGACTCTTTGGCTCCACATCTTGTTAAAGATTTGAGTCATGTTTAGTAGTTCAATGAACCCAAGCTTATGCATCATTCTTCACATTCGTGGATAGTATATTGGTATTCTTGTTTGCTATGAACCATTGATGTTCAAAATCTTGATGAGACTTCATTTGTAAAATATTAAACATATCACTTTCATGCTTGAGGACTTCTTTGGCTCCACATCTTGTTAAAGTTTTGAGTCCTATGTTTAGTAGTTCCAATATGAACTCCAAGCTTATGCATCATTCTTATGTGGATGGTATATTGGTATTCTTATTGGTATTATCAAACTTTCATGTTGAGTAATTCTCAAAATCTTGAGACTCTTCAGATTTGTAAAATAGAGTTCATGTTTCATCACTCTCACTCAATGACGGCACATAGAATGTTTCCAATTTTTTAATAGTATGAACCTCCAGTGGAGTGATTTCTTTGAAAGGGATGGGTATAATCTTGAGTGAGTCATCTGACTCGCCAAGTGAGCTATCCTCCTTGATGCACCATCCAAATCTATTTCTATAAGTAGATTCAAAATCATAGTCCAATCGTAATCACTTATTTCATACTCGCTTTTCTTGAAAGCTTATAAGTTCTCTTAGGTTCAACAGACATATCTTCTTCTTCTTCTTCCGTGTCACTTCCCAAATGAGGAACTGATTTTCTTGACTTAGGTGTAGAATCAAGTGCTTTAGGGAGAGTCGAATGCCTTCTCCACTTTGCTTCGCTTTTTTTGTGAAATTGCTCTTAGTTTAAGTGGATGCTACCGCTTCAAGAGGCTTTATTGGCTTAGGCTCTTTGAGGATGAAGTACTTTGCATCTTCATTTATTTTTGCTTCATTAATGGAGAGAATGGTAGTTACAGAATTTTGAATTCTTCCATCTTACTTCATTTATACATTGATGCATTGATGATACCATGCCATACCATGCATACCATGGCCCAAGAGAGCTTTAAATGATGTATCGATCGATTACATGAAACTTGGCTTCAGATATAAATCCTTGAACTTGAGTGGGAGAATAAAGAACCCAAAGTTTTCGCCCTTTTTTTCATCATGAACCATCAATTTATCTCTCCCAAGATGTTGGATATCAGTGATAATCCTCAAATAATACCTTTAGACTCATGAGGTTGATAAGAACCTGATCAATCAATACGGTCGAGATGTCATCACTCAGTAAATATAAAGAGGACGATTGATCTATCATTCCCAACATAAGATCCTCTTCAGAATGTGATTATCGGGAGATCTTGAGTTTGCAAGGCTTACCATGCATTTTCAGAAAAGTAAGCTTCATAACTCTCTAGATCTTTGAGAGCTTGTATCAAAGTTTCTGAGGTCTTTGACATCAAGAGAGCCTTGTATACACTCAAGCAGATATTTCTATGATAGAATATTATAATCTATTTTCGCTTGATTTAGATTTTTCTAGGATTTCTGGAATAATATCTTTTGACTTCAATTTGTTTGTCTTTATCTTTATTTGTGTTTTCCTTCTTGATGAAGGTGGTAAGACTTACCACTTCAAGTGAACTTGAATAACTTTGTCACAGATTCTTCTAAGAGGTAGTTTCTTCAAATTTCTCTTATTCTCGGAAGATTGGCCAAAAGAGTTAGACTCATTTTTCAACGCCATACATTTCATAATGATGATATATCGATGAGTCCGACACTTCTCCATCGAAAACATAAATCTTCATCCTGAATCCATATCTTGTTGAGCTATTAAACAAAATCTTATAACTAGCTCCTCGTCTTCTTACTTTTCATAAAATTGAAAGGTCGAAGTTTTCTTTCCTCACTATCCTTATTTCAATAATGACAAAAAATACATAGCAATACGTAACAGATAATTCATCATGTCTCTACCGGACAAGACACACCATTATCCTCTTCATCTGATTTAGCAATGCAAAGTTTAGGCATGAAGTATGCAAGCCTAAATGGCTGTCTTGCCGACTAGTGATACTCCTCTAGATTGTTAATGATCTTTTGAGTTGTAGTTCTCTTCTTGATCTTCTTTTTCTTAGCCAACTTCTTTGATTTATGGGGCTTGCATTTGGTTGACTGCTTCTCATGCTGTCACGAAGTAGCCTTATCGGAATGCCATTAAGAAGCCCAAATATTTGGTTTAGGTATCTCTCTTAAGTCCATTATAGGTTCAAGCGGTGATTAAAAATGTTTGAATTATACTTAAAATACTAAGGACAATAATAATAATTATAATATATTTTAAGTATATTTTTATTAATATTTTTTATGAGCTAACAATAAGTCAACTAAGGACAAGCTTAACTTATTAATTCATTGACTTTAGCTCAGAAGCCATTTCTGAGTCATGCTTGAATCAACTTATGAGTTGATATGACTCACTTGCACCTCTATTCTGGTCTCCAATATTTTACTTGCCAAATGCACAAAATATATAAACATAATTAACATTTTCTAAGACCACACAAGGTAGGGAGTGAGTACAATATAACATAAACAAATGTAGGTTGATTAATAACTATTTAAATGTGAATACATTAAATTGATGTATAAGAATTTATATACATGTACATGTATTATATATTGAGTTAATTTCATTTTGAATTGAGTAAACTTTAAGTAGTGAAGCTATCCCAAGTCAAATAATAATAATAATAATAATAATAATAATAATAATAATAATAATAATAATAATAATAATATCACTTTAAAAGTCCGTTAAAACTCTGAGTGGTCATGGAGTGAATTTTGAATTTGTGCATAGTTATCAAATATTTGTTGGAGTATTCTTCCTAATTGAATGTACTGTAAACTATAAATAAAAGAATTGGTTATCTAAGGGCAACTTGGGGGAGAGCGCTCAGCAACCTTACGTATGTGGGAGGAATATGTGGATTTGGGGTTATATAGGGGCAACTTGGGGGAGTCACGATGGATGAGCTCTACTGAAAAGGGCTACTACATGATGCCAAAATTAGAAAGTTTGTTGCTACTGAGAGAATTAGCAAAGTTATTGCAAGACTGTCGGAAGATATGGCCATATCTATCGATCTATATATATCTGTATATATGGATATGTTGCACTTTATTTTTTCTCTTTCATTGCCTCGTATGTGGTGATTGAAGTGCAGAAATCAATTATTTACCGATCCACTTAACATAACCGAGGAGGAAAATATAATGTTTTTTTATTTCTATTTTATATCATCTCCTGTATAAGCACAGTAGAAAATACAGCCAACGTGACGTGAGCTCTAACAATTTCTTTGTAATAAAATTGAATCTCAATATAAATAAGAAATGACCAACATGAATCATTTCCTTTTATGTGATCGTGCAGCTGCAGAAAAATCGCTTTTCTATGACTTTAAAACTTTAGTTCAAATTTTACTTTCTCATGATTTATTATCTACATGCATGCATGCGAATAGTACGTACAACAAATGATAAAAGACAAACACTTAATTTTTTTTCATTAACACTTTACTTGAAATTCACTTATGACTGAATACTGATTTGGGATTAATATATAATTTAATTTGTCACCACAAAATAGTATAACTAATATTCTCCCTCTATCTCCCACTAAAAAAATACAGAGCTTCATGAATGAACTTGGTGATTTACATACAAAATAGTTAAAATATTAATGTTTATATATCTAACACCAAAACTTTCTATTTTATATTTCTATCACCTAAATTGTTGGCTAAGAAAATTTTTGTAGCATACATTTTATTAGTATGAAAAATCATACTCAAGAAAATAATTATGAGAGCAAGAGTTATAAAAAATCTTTTTGGCAAACTACCATTTTCAAGAGATCTATATTGAAGCTTTATTTCACCTAATAGGATAATGAATACCGTTTTGTTTAAAAAAAGATTTTATATAAAAAAAACAAAAAAACAACTCTTCTTATGTAAAGTTTTCCTCATTAAATAAGTAATTATTAATATAAAAACTTCTATCTTTTAATATTTAGGATTTTAGTATTGGTCATCATAATTATATATGACCTAATCGTGGTCATAACTACAAAGTAATTTATACTAACACATCAACATTTCAAGCTTTGTAGCATGGTTTTACTTCATTGTGAATGAAAAATGATTTTATTGCCATTCAACAACTCTAATTAAAAAAATAAGAATGGATTCTATTATATGATTAAAAGTTTATGAAATCCAATGTAGGGAACATATTTTTATATTTTTCTTTCATATCTATAATCATATATATATATATATATATATATATAAGTATAATTATTGAGGTTCATCAATTTTATAATGTATTTTCAAATTTTCTTTATATTCAATTTAAAGTTTAAAATTAATTGAAATTTTAAATATTTTCATGGATCTTAAAACAGTGAAATCTTAAAAAGAGGTAAACTGTCTTTGTATCATAGTGCAAAAACGAGAATCACACCTAGTCCAAGCACTCCATCTTAGTCAAAGAATCCCTAGTTGTCAAGGCCATTAACACTAATTAATAAGATCAGCTATGTGCTTACAATAATCAACACTCTCTAGATTGGATAAATAGCCAAACCTAATTATAAAATTGGCTACACCTCCCTCTTTTTATTATCATTAATTACAATTATAATCAATGAAGAAGATGTAATATATCTAGCCTCTTCTATCTAAATCAATATATACATGAGTGAGCAAATAACCTATCATATTCTCTAAATAGATAGATCGAAATAATATTTACACCTTTTCTAACTCCTACATGTGAATGATGGAATGGCCATATGAGTGAGCTACCATAGCTTGTTATTATCCTCATTAGAATGATAACCAATTCTTTTATTTATAGTTTATAGTACATTCAATTAGAAAGAATACTCCAACAAATATTTGATAACTATGCACAAATTCAAAATTCACTCCATGACCACTCAGAGTCTTAACGGACTTTTAAAGTGATATTATTATTATTATTATTATTATTATTATTATTATTATTATTATTATTATTATTTGACTTGGGATAGCTTCCTTAAAGTTTACTCAATTCAAAATGAAATTAACTCAATATATAATACATGTACATGTATATAAATTCATATACATCAATTTAATGTATTCACATTTAAATAGTTATTAATCAACCTACATTTGTTTATGTTATATTGTACACCTTGTGTGGTCTTAGAAAATGTTAATATTTATATATTTTGTGCATTTGGCAAGTAAAATAGAGAAAATTCAAATATCAACTCATAAGTTGATTATGACAATAAACTTTCAAGAATAATGGTTGAAAGCTCATAAAAATATTAATAAAAAATATACTTATTCTTTTATAATTTAGCCTATACTTGGTTTAGGTATCTCTCTTAAGTCCATTATAGGTAAACCAGCTTTGACTGCTTGTCGAAATAATTTAGCCACACTATCTCTTCTAAAGGAATATTCTTTATTCATCCTTTCCTCAAGAGATGGCTACATTCGCTCATCATCTCTCGTTGCTTATTTTGGATGCTCCCCATCACTTGGAAAAGTCCAAGGTTTGTCATAACCTTCTAATACCAATTTTGGTTGTGGATTAGAATAAATAGGCTTTTTATCCTTATCATCATAGTACATCGGCTGCTTTTCTTTATCCACATTGTATATCACCCACTTTTTGCCATTTGAACTATAAGAAGTGGCGTGAGTTTCATTTCTTCTTGAATCTGAAGGTTTGTTTCTCTTTGCTTTATCTGCATAGACTTCAGACTTAGGCCAATTTAACTTTTCAAATTTAGCCACTCTATTGAGCAAGTCCTAGAATATTGCAATCGATGTCATGCATAGAAATGGTGCCATTTTATCATCTATATAGTCCATTAGCAATTGGATCGCATGTTCTTCTTCCAATTATTGCTCGCACTTTATACTTAGGTTACGCCAACGACTTATGAATTTCGTACTTGACGCATCTTTCTTTTTTTTCAACAAGGCAAGGTCAGCGATTGCAATTTTTTTGGTTGCACTGGAGAATCTTTTCACAAATATGGTCTCCAATTCAGCAAATTTTTTAATTGAATCATTTGGAAATTCTGCATACCATTCAAAAGCGGCTGAGGTCAAGCTACTAACAAATTGACAGAAAAGCAGTGCATCGTTCCTTTTTGTGTTATCATAAGTAGCCTTAAATTGGGCCATATATTGCTTTGGATTACCAAGCCCACTAAATGTATTGAATTTTGACATCGAGTAGCCTTTCGGGTAAGACACTTGATCATATTCAGCTGTGTAAGGGCGACCCTTACTCACCAACATTTTATCCTGCTCTAAGTTTATGATCATCTTTATCTTTTCATTGATTATTGTTTCTAACTGAGCAGCTGTTACAGTTTCTAGTGTGCTAGCCAAATTTTGAATTATTGGTTGGAGAGGTGCTTGGTTAACTTCATCCCTTGCTTCATGCATAAAATGTACTATAGAAGCTTGAGGTACCATTGGTAGTACCGGTTAGCGACAAAATAGCGTTGATATGATATTCTTTTGTAACATCTTCATCATGATGTTCATTTGTACCATCATATCATTCATTTTGGTACACCAATTGTACAATTTCCTTGTCTTTGGCCTCCATTTGATGCTGCATTTCTCTTTGCTCTCTAGCTAACGCCATGGCATCAATCAGTATAGGTTTTTCCTCTTCTTCTATTTCTTGTTGTTGTTCTGCTCATTGCTTATTTTCAGAAGGAGGACTTGACTGTCCTTCTCCTTGTGCATTCTGAGAAGGGTGTTGATTATAAAGTGTGTACCAGAACCTGACGATGTTGATGATATCTTTCTCGTCGCCTTCTTCTTAACAAAAGATCAAAGATTTATCTTCTATTTGCTTATTGAAGGCTCTTCTTCATAAGTGTCAAATTAGTTGATTCCCTGCTTCTTCTTTGATTGTCTGGGTGGAGTTCATCTATATCTCTGACCATATAGACAACTTCAACTTCCATAGAATCTTCTTCATTGTTTTCTTCCTGCACATAAATTTTTTATCGACGTTTGCAGTGGATCTCTAGTTTAATGACACCACCTCTTTATTAAGGACCACGATCAATGTCAACCTTCTCTTGTAGGGGTGGCTGATCGATGGGATCCCCAGAGGATTCTCCGTATCGACCATCATATCTTTCATCATTGATATCCCTTATTTTGGGTATCCACCCGATGAGTTAATTTTGAGGTAGATTTGAGTATATGTATGTCACACTTCTATTACTCTAAGTTTCATTATGGGGCCTTCATATTTACACCGACCTTTAGTGGATTCTTAGGCACGAGGTCCAAGTGTCATGCTCTGATGCTCACCATGAAAAGCGTACTGGGCTCACTAGCTAGTTACCAGAAGAGATGGTAATCTTCTTGGTGGCACTTCAGTATTTTCCCTCACCACATGTTTATGAAATCTTCTTTTCATTAGGTCTCTATCCTTGGCTACTTTGAGAACTTTATGTATCCCCGTGAAGAGTTTCTGGTGGCTTGACCGGTTGGTTCCATAAGGACTACTTTATTTCGCCAGTAGAGCTATTCCTCTTTACCCACTTTAGATTATTAAAATTATTTTGGGTAGGAATATTCACTTCGGGTGGCAGTATTGCTAGTTCACTAAGTTATTCAAAGGTGATCTGGTGAGCCCTCAGCTCAGTATTTCTCCTTCTTCTCTATCTTCTGATTAATTTTCTACCTGATGAAGAAGCTTCATGATCATGCTTTCCAGGCACCAGAGGTTCAGTAGGTACAATAGCTTTACCACGAGGAATTAAAGATACAGTTTTTCCACTAACGATTCTTTTCATCACGGGAGCTTCAGATTGACTAAAAACAGTTCTTTGTCGGAGAACTCTTCAGCATTTGGTTGTTGGGCGGACGTAGTGGGTTTTAAGTTTGAGGCCTTCGATGGCCTGGGATGAATGCCAGGGTGGGTACTTAGTTCAAGTACAATAGCGAAATTCAAGCTACCAAATTGAATGGTAGCCCCGACATCTCCAGTGTTGATGATAGTGTTGGCTAGGTAGATGTTCGTACCACGACCTAGCTGAACGGTGAAAGGAGATCTTTGTAGATCCATTTCTATAAAAGTGAAAGATGGAGATTAGTAATTAGCAATTATTATTTGACCCCATACTTTCAAGATGCAGGGTAACAATAATTTGTAATAAAGATACACTCTACAGAATGATTCATTTTACATAGAGCTCATATTAAATTTGTTACACAATTAAATCACCATTTTGTTATTTTGAATTTTCAAAAATTTTGTACTATATCAAGCTAAAGATGGAAAGTGAATCTCCCCTGGAGTCACCGAAATGCGTGGCTCAATTCACCAAGACCTCTTCAATGAAAAGAGAAGGTTAAAGTGTCGGTGTAATTTTTAGAAGGAAGATGAAATAGTAGGTAACACACTACCTAGATATTTCATCCTCATTTGATGAGAACTTTAGATCTGGTTCCAGGTTTCCTATAGGCACAAGCTCCTATAGTTAATTACCCCTCTCAATAAGTGAAAGAGAACTTTCAATTAAAGCTAGTCATTAGATCACTTAATGTATAACGTATAGTAGCAGCATATAGAGTTTTAGAATTTAAGATATGAAATTCATCATTTTAGCTTAAACCAGAAGGTTGGGGGAATGATGACGTGCTCGATCTAGATCCCATAGTTTCATCATCACAGGCGTCATGGTCCAGTCTACTTAGTGAGGTAGTCGACCCAACGACGAAGGATCATCATATGGGTTACGTCGTCCAAGAAATCCTTGTAGACCTGGGTGGTGTTTGTTTAAGGAGATAGGCTTAAGTCTACCTTAGCTGACAGAGGGATGTTTGTCCTATCAAGTATACCTTATGATTCACAACTCAAAGGGTAGAGCCATTGAGGAGCATACGAGCTACGGTAGTGATCATAATATAATTGAGGTGGATTGGCCAAACCCGATTAGGACTCTCATAGCAGTTCATCATGGAGCCTACTCACCAAAGAGTTAGAGGACACCATGTCTTTAGATTGATTGAGAGTAAACATAGTAGAGCACTTGATTTGACATTAGCTCCTTTATGAGCTAGAGTTTTCTTAATTTATCACCCCTGACAAACAGTTGTGGAAGGTGGATGGATTGAGTTTGATTTGAGCTTTTAATGATAGAGTTTCATTTAAATAGTTTTAGATTGCTACTTAATTTGATTTAAAAATTTGATTGATTGGAATATGTTTAAGAGCTGTAGATCCTATCAACTCTGTTTAGCTGCCAACAGATGATTAGATTTACTATCACCTAACAGAATCAATTTCTCTGATATTTCACTAATTTGAAACTCTTTTCATAAGTTCTTAGATTTTGTTAACTCGGACCCAGTCCTAAGACTAAATCAGGAAGCAACCCGTGCAACATCCTCAGACACTTAAATTTAAGCATTCAGCACAGTGTCAAGGCACATGCAGGTGTTTATAGTTTTAGATAATTTCATCTAACTAATGAAATCATTGATTGTGAAAATCATAGGTAGGATGAATTCCTTGATTTTTTGAGGGAGGTTTTATAGAATTGGATATAGTATAGTACATGCGCTTGCAAAGAGGTGCATCCGATGATGGCAAAGAAGGCATTTTGATTTAGATTATAATTTAATACACTACTAATACTTAGTTTACTTGTTGAGTTTTTTTATAATTTTTTCAATTTGACTATACTCAATTTACATCAATTTTGATAAATCATGCCGATATCAGTGTTTGTTGCTTTAGCCCTACTCATGCTTAGTAGTTAGCATAATAATGACCTCCACATTCGTATAAGAATAATTAAACTCAATTTGAATTTATCCTTAAATTTTGAGTTTATTGCAAGTTTGTTATGAGTTTGGCAATAGTCCACCCCCCAAATTTGAATCAAAGCTTGTCTAATTTTGAGGAATTTATAAGAAAAGAGAACTCATTCATTACTTCCATTTAAGCCTTAGAGAATAGCTATTAGAGGTTGTGAGTTTAATATTATCCTCTCCTAAAGTTTATGAGTTTAATATTCACCTCCCCCAAATTTCACTTCGATTTTAAATAAATATTCTTTCCTTTCCAAAATTTTCTTTAAAGGCTCATCCCCTTTTTTCTTCTTTGTCACTTTTAGTTTAATTTGCGGGTTTCCCTTTCGTTCTTAAGTTCATTTTACTCTCCCATTTTTCTAAGTAAAAGATTTGGCCTTAATTTGTAGCCTCGACGTCATGCGCGTATGCATCCGGTATTTTGGTTTCGATCGCCCAGAGCATAAGCGTGGTATCTTCGACATACACCCGATTTTTTATCTTGTCACACCTGAGCCAACGAGGCCTTCAGACTTGAAAGAAGACATACAATGCAATATACATTCCTCCCCCTATTTTTTCTAAGTCTGGAAATTAGACAAAATATCGACAACATTTTGTCTAGGGGGAGCGACATCTAACAAGTGGGTGACATGCCTGCGAGCATATCCTGAGTGGTGTCACAACATTTTTTTTCGTCATGCCCTGTTGAGTACAACGAGGTCTTCAAACCTGCAAAGAAACACAAGCATGTACATAAATTCACATTCACAGTTCCCACATGTTCTTATGCATTTTTCGACGTGCTGCAAGGTTAAGCAATGGAACAGGCTTAGGTATATGATTGGGATTGTAAGGTAAAGAGTGCGATGCCAAAAATCGAAGAAAGAATTCACCTATTGACGATGTTCTTCCCCGATTTACGGTGCAGCAAAAATAGGTCGGCTAAAGTGAGAGGTACGACACCGAAAATTGAAGGAAGAATTCGTCTGCTAATAATGTTCTTTCTCAATTTGTGGCACAGCAAAAATGAGATGGCTAAAGTGAGGGGTGAGACGCCAAAAATTGAAGGAAGATTTCGCCTGCTGATGATGTTCTTCCCTGATTTGTGGTGAAGGAAAAATGACAAATTTTGGATGTGTTATGGGCTTGCGAGAAGGATTGCGTAGAATGGGCCAAGTTGGTTGGATTGTGAGGCATAAGGAAGGAGGTTTGTTGGCGATGGGTCATGGGAAGGAGTCACCTTTGTACATGGGTTGGCTACAAATGAGGCGGGCAGAAAAAGCAAGTCGGGAGTCAGGACAGTGAAACCATATGAGTGGGAAGAGAATGGGTTGTGGCGATCACGCCGCGGATGCGGGCAGATGTAGTCTAGCGGTGTGAGGATCGTCGATTCCGACGCAGTCCGAAATGGGATCACGAAAAGTGATCGAGCTGCGAGCCAAAGGATGTCGCGGAGCTGGGTGGCCGGTCAACGACTAGATTGTGCGAGGGTTAAGGTGCGGTCAGCGATAACACGACATCGGGGCAGCGAGATGATAGAATACTGGTGATGGTAGCCGTGCGTGATCTGAGCCGAGTTTCAGCGCAAAAGCGATAGTTTCGCCGGCGAACTAGGAAGATGACGGTTCGTCATGAGCTTACGTAAATTGGATGGCAGTCACGAATTTTGGCGTCCGTCGGTCGTCGAGATGCAAAACTGGCCGGTTTTTTTACGAGCGAGATTGATGAAAAATTCATCAAAAAGGAAAATGTAAAGTCTGTTTCATGAATCAGAGGATAATTCCATTGTTCTGAATGCAATGGCGCAGTCCATTTAATGATCGGAGGCCATTTGGCTCTAGTCGACACCAAAATGAGTCAATTTCAGCTCAAAATGTGCGTTGCCACTTTCAACTGCTCGATTTTCATGTACACTCATCCGAATTGAGTGTGAACATCTTATTTGATAGATTACGATATTTTGAATCTAATGACATGATCAATTTCACGAACAGAGGTCATTTGATCCTCATCAGTGCCTAGTGACCTCGATATGCAAGCAGACGCGTTGACGACTTGAGCGGTTGATCAGTTGCTCATCAAGTCATGCAATATCTATATCCTGACCAATTTTGACATTCTAAATGTAATGGAAAAGTCTGTTCATTGATCAGAGTTCATTTGAGTTGATTTCGACGACGTCCAGTGCATTTTAATTTCGATTTGCGTACTGTCACTTCAAATCACTCGACATTTGTATAGACGCATTTGAATTGAGTGTGTCTCATTTGATAGATTTTGATATTTTGAAGCTAATGACATGATCAATTTCATGAACGGAGATCTTTTGGTCATTGGCACAGCTTCTTGACTTTGATATATGCGTCGACACATTGATAGCTCGAGCGCTTAATGGACTGCTCATTAGATTTTGCAATATTTATATTCTGATCAATTTCAATGTTTTGAACACAACAGCGAAGTCTGTTCATCAATCGGAGATTATTTTGACCATTTTCAGTGACGTCCAATGCATTTTGAGTCTCAATTTGTGCACTGTCACCTCCGAAGTCCGTTAAATTTGACTTGTGGACTTGTCTTGATTTATGACACATATGTGGAGGTCAACACTTACCATGATACATTTACTGCCAGCAACCTCTTTAGGGGTGTCATCTGCTAGGACATTAGTTGATATGACCCTGAAAATTCCCTTAGTGAAGCACGAATCATGATGTCGGTCCGAATCAAAAAATGAGATCAGCGCTTATTATCAATCGACTCTTAAATATTGAGTGTTTATAGCCAAATCGAGCGTCTTGATGAGCCAGATCTAACAAGCCCAAGATCTCATAATTCCAACTTCATTTGAGCATTTAAATGCACAAAATACATCATATGATCAAAGGAATCATTTTGAGCCGTCCGATGGAGAGGAGTGGTTTGGATTTTGCATGTATTTACAGAGATGCCACTCCTCCAATCTATAAATAGCCCCTCATTATTCATATGAGGGATACCAAGCAAGAGAGAGGAGAGAGCTCTAAAGCTTGAAAATCCTCCAAACATAATCGTGCCATTTCGGCGGTTGCCAACCACGCCGTGCATTTATTTACCAGCGATCGACTTCAATCTCATTGCGGTCATCACCATCAACCACTTCCATCATCCCTCATCATCGGTCATCATCATCAACCATCATCGCCGATCATCATCGCCGACCACCGATACCGATCACCGCCACCGACTACCATCGTCATTCCTGCCGATCTCGGCGGCATCTTGGTCAACATCCAGATGACCTTCATCATCATCACCTCCACTATTCACCATTACTATACACATTTGTTGCCTTGGGATTCATTGTCGCCCTTCTCATATATAATTCTGTAATCCCGTATCGGGAAAACTTGTACTCTGAAATAAATACATACTGGAAGCATTTTACTGGGCTAAGCCCCGTGATTCTTCCCCTCTTTTTGAGGTTTTTCACTTTAAAATCTCTCTAGTTTTCTTGCTCACTCTTTAAATATCTGTGTGTCTGTGCTGGATTTCACAACAAGGCTAAGCTGTAAACTTTCACTCTACCGCAACTGGATTTCTAGCATGCAGGTTTGGCAGATGTGAGAAGATTCCATTATTTCATCTTGCATGACCAAGTTTCCCAAGATCAAAACTAACATCGAGGTGGAGCATTTCAAGCTTTAAGCACAAGTGAAGAATGAAGATTCATCAAACTTCATTTCTTCAGATTTTTCCAAAAACTGGGGGGCAACTCTTAATCTCAGAAGATTGCCCATGTTAATATGTTAAGTATGTAATCGATTACCATCCCAAGAAACAAGTCAAAGTTGGAGGATATTTCAACATTGAAAAGAGATATAACTTTGCAAATTATGATTTTCCAATCATACTCATGGAAAAATAAGACCAAGGTTAAGGAGCAACTTTGGCTACAATCACAAACGGATGTTTTGATTCGATCTCTTCCATACATGTTAACATCATCGAGCAAAGACTCTAACAAATAACCTCAGATAGATCAAAACTTCACACCTACTTCACATAAGTTAACGTCATCGGGTAACACTTTGACAAACAACCTCGGATAGTCAAAATCCTCGGATTCAATTCGACATCTTCCATACATGTTAATGTCTTGAATCACACTCGACAAACAACTTTATGTCAAAATTCTCGCAGATTCAATTCAACCTCTTCCATACAGTTAACGTCATCGAGTCACACTGAAGCTTGGATAGTCAAAATTCTCGATTGATTCCATTCAACCTCTTCCATAAGGTTAACGTCATCGGGTAACACTCTGACAAACAACCTCGGATAGGTCAAAAATCCTCAGCGGATTCAATTCGACCTCTTCCATACAGGTTAACATCATCAAGTCACACTCTGACAAATAACCTCGGATAGGTCAAAGAAAAACCGCCGACCATCGTCGGTAATCTCCATCGGTCACCACCATCGTCGCCGATCATCCCCACCAACTATCGATGCTTATACCGTTTATTCTGTCACGGTGCCGCTGCCACCCGTCAATACCGTTGGTCACCATCATTGCAATCTCTGGTCACCACCATTGTGGTCATCCCGTGTTAGCGCCCTGATCTACCGTGACTATTTGCCATGCTCGACACTCGGCCAACCATCGCGGTCACCGTAAATACCATTGATCACCGCGACCATGCCGATCTCGGCTGTCACCACCATCCATGTCATCCCGATTCTACAAGCGCTGGTCGCCAGTTGCGTCGTCGATTACCATGTACGCCAACCACCATTGTCAATCACCACCGTCATTGGTCGCGTAGATTCTGTTGCTCTTCGACCATTCGCCGTCATTGTCACCATCATCGGTTATGCTCGCTACGTCGGCATTGCCGTCGACCATCGATGTTGGCCACCATCCTCGGGCATCGCCGTCAACCCCTGTCTCCAGTTATCATCACTGATTATCACTTTTGAACCCGGTCGGTCTGACGAGTACAGTTGATGCCTCTTTCGAGGGAAAACTATAGACAAGCCGTATGTACCGCGGGCCTTGATCACCTCCAAACCCGATCTGTCTGACGAGGCCAGTTGATGCCTCTTTCGAGGGAAAATTATTGACACGACGTATGTACCATGGGCCTTGATCCACGTCATTGACCCGTTCATTTTCCTTCCGCACATTGACCTTAGATCGAAACTGCAGCACGTAAATGTTTGGATGAGTCCATAACCATGAAACCTTGTGCTCACGCATACCCGTACACATCCGCAAACTTGCATCCGCTTCCGTGATCATAATCTTGTGCTCCCATGAAGATCTGTTCTCTCAAAATATATGGTTAATGGACCCCAAATTTCATTGAAGAATCTATTATTTTTAAGTATTTAACATATATATTTTTAGATGATTGAGATAATATCATCCAAAAATAGGCAACTTGAAAATTCCACTAATGAAACCACGAATCTTGATGTAAAGCTCGATTCAATATCTAGCGAGATCAAGCACTTATTATTCGACTCTTAAACATTAAGTGTTTATAATCAAATCGTATTGGAGTGATCTAGATCTCATAATTAACTTCATTTGAGCATTCAAATGCACAAAATACATCATATGATCAAAGGAATCATTTTGAGCCGTCCGATGGAGAGGAGTGGTTTAAATTTTGCATGTATTTACAGAGACGTCACTCTCCAATCTATAAATTGCCCCTCATTCTTCATATGAGGGAGGCCAAGCAAGAGAGAGGAGAGAACTCTAAAGCTTGAAAAATCCTCCAAACACAATAATGCCACCACTCGATGGTTGCCAACCACCGCCGCCGTCAGCCTCCATCCCTGATCCTTGTCGTCATCAATCTCATCACCGGTCATCTGCACTCGCCTTCTCCATGTCATTGTCAACCCATCAGGTCATCATCGCCATGACAGGTTACCACCAATTACCATCTATCTTGCCGATCCTCGATGACCATATGCTCATCCTTATCCGACCTTCATCGCCGATGACCCCATTCAATTTTATGGTTTGTTGATTTTGGGATTCTCATTGTCAGCCCTTCTCAAATACAATTCTATAATCCCATATCGGGAAAACTTGTACTCCAAAATAAATACATAGTGGAAGCTTTTTACCCGGCTAAGCCCCGTGATTTTTTCCCTCTTTTCAAGGTTTTTCACGTTAAATTTTTTGGAGTTTTCTTGTTCACTCTTTAAATACCTCTGTGTGTGCTAGATTTCACAACAAGGCTAAGGCATAAACTTTCACTCTACCGCAACTGGTTTTCTAGTACACAACATTAGTGGAAGACATCTCTCATGAATATCATCATAAGAGAAGAGAAGAAGCTGATGTTACTCATAGTAGGATTGGCACTTATACTCGTTCATCACTTAAAACATCTTTTGCTCAGGTGCTTGAAGACCTCGTTATGCTCAGTAGAGCTAACGGGTAGATTCTGACAGTAGTGTTGAAGACGCTGATCGTTATGCTCGGTGAAAGCTGGAGGCTGAATAGACTCTCGATGCAGCTCCTATGTCTTAGGACCATGTCTAGGTTAACAAAACCTAAAAATCTAATTATACTTTTATAATATTTTTAACTTAAAAAAATATCTAATAAGCTAATTCAGTCATATGACAATAGATCTTATTTCTCTATTATTAAATTAATAGAGTCGACAGGATATGAAATAGTAAAATAATATTTATTCCCCATTGATAGCCGAGTTGATTGAAGATATCAACTCGATGGGTCATTTGACAAATAATATTTAGTATGATTGGAAAAAATAAAGGAATGTAAACACATGATTTCATTCACCCCAATTAATTCCTAAGGATAATCATATCAAATAAAGTTATTTAAAATGAATCAAAATTCTTTAAGGACATTTTTTTTTATCTTTGAATTTGATTTGATTTAAGAAATATGAGAAGGGTTTGCTGATCCTAACCCATTTCCCCATGTGTGAATTAGTTTTGTTTAATGAGGAATATTTAAGTTGATTTTATATTTTGATTAAGTTAAGGTATGAATTAAATGAATTAATTATCCCTTACTTATATCACCTTAAGTTAATTAACTAGTTAATGATAAGCCAATATGATATGCAACCACATGAAAAGTAAATTTGCAATGCTCCTAAGAAATGAAAGGGGCATAATACAATTGGCTTATGATTAATAGTTAATTAAGCTTTAGGGATCTCACTTAATTACTCTTATGATTTTCTCACACATGTGAGGCAATCATTATTTCATTATCTCTCACCTTGGGTTATTGAACACCCAAGGAGCTGCCCAAGATAAATTAAAGGTTGCTTAGGTTAGGATGAATTGAATTTTAATTTTAATTTCATTGGGCTTTTAATGAATTGATTGAATATTTTGGTTATGTCTTAATTTGAATGATGAAATTAACTTAAGGGAAAGGATCAAGGGTAGGCCTCAATCATAATCCCTAAATCATTTAAACATTCAATTGGTTTTTGATTTGCTTATTTTGTAGATTTAATCACTCTATTAATCAATTATTCATTCCATTAATTAATTTGATTTTTAAAGGTAAAGAAGACTTAGGAAATGAATTAGGAAAAATATCCCCCATCTATTGCCTAAGTGATCTTACTATCTAACATGAATAATTATGTTCAAAATGATTAATCAAGTTATTGTTCATCCCTTAATTATAATTAATTAGATTAAGAGAGTGATTAAGGCTTTCTCAATTGATTTTCTTAGTTAAGCAATCAATAAAATCTCAAAAAATAGGGGAGGTAGAGGTCATCCCCCTAAACATCTACAAAAAATTTGAGATTAATTGAGTGCTTAGTTAAGGTGTAATCAAGCTAATTATATTTTTTCTAAAATCTTAATTAAGCCAAGTCACTATTCAAAATTAATTAATTATAATTTTCCTAGATTCTCATCTGAAATATCTTCAAAATGAGCCAAAGTTTATATTTTTTTTAGATTTTTCTACAGTTAGTTATAATTTTAGGAAGCTTCAGGATTAAAAACTAATTAATTAGCCCTAATTAAACTCTTAATCCCATCGGGCCACATGGATGCTGATGCGGCATGCTTTCCATATGGCATGACGGGATTAGTTATTTAAGTAGTCACATCCGCGCGCTGATGCAGCAGTGGCAGATTTACTTTCTCTATGGGTTGTCTGATCTAAGATCGGACGATCATGATTTAATCTGTGGGTTAAGGGGGAAATCAAAGGATCTATCGTGGGATTTGATCAAAGTCATTCATCTCGATCATGCGAGATGGACGGTTCGTGATCTATCCCATTCGTGAGTGATGAAAGATGAGCACCGTCCGTCTTTCTCCATTCGATCTGAGCTCACTCAAGCTCTAATTTGGATCAAATGGATCCTACACCATCTAAGGGAGCACACAATCACATCCAATAGCTAAAATCCATTGAGATGGAGATTCCTTTCACAAAAGACCAACATATAGAGGTCTAGAGCTATGGTTTTGAGGAATTACCTCATTGGAGCTAATGTCCAATAGTGCAACACTAGAGGTAGCTTTATCTAGTCAAGGCGAGGCCCTATTGAAGAAGTCCAAGCTCAATTTGACCTAGAGTGGCTTCAATCAAACTCACGCCCCTTGTGCTTTGGAAGGCTTGGAAATGGTTTGGTTGGCTTCGATTGGGTATGCGTATGGTGTGGGTGCAAGGAATTTGGATTTGGTTTAGGTGGAGAGTATTGATTGAGGGAAGGGTGTCCTATTGCAGGAATGGCAATGGAGACGAGGATCCTCAGATTTGCTTTGAGAGAGTTTAGAATGTGCTTATGACTCACATGAGCTAATTATGTCCAAAATTGGCTTCGAATTGAGGGGCTATATCCCTCAATTTGCCATCATTGATGGATGGGAATGTGTGCACACTTTGCCCTAGCTCACCACCATCTTGCCGTTGGAGTTGGCTCCATCAAAGTTAGGCTGCATGCTAGGGATGGTGGGAGTGATGGGAGGAGCCTCAAGGACTGGTGTCCAAAGCTTCTTCTTCGTTTATCCATGGGGTGCTCGGTTTGGCTTGGAGGTGAGTCAACTCTCCTCCAAAAGGTTCTTAGCTGACCTAGAGTGGGTTAGGTGCAGTAGGTGGGTCAGGGGAAGGTTCCATGTAGTGTAAAAATGCTATTATGGGGATGGGTAAGTTGACTTTAGCCTTGATCCATTGGGTTTAAGGTTCAAATCCATTTATTTGATGGCTAATTCCCTTGGTGGGGTCCACTTAGCTTTTAGGTTAATTTGGGAGTGAAGTAGGGCATGCTTGGGTCGGGCTTGACTAAGCCCTAGGGTCCCATAAGTTGGTTTGGAGGAATTTGGCTTCATTTCATCAAAATGGGTTCATTTGGCTTAGGTTGGGCTAGGTTGACTAATTAATTGGTCAAATTGGGTCAAACCAAGACTTGGGTTAGGTTCATATGATGATTTGGGATATTTTGGTTTAATTAATTTGGATTGGTTTGACTTAGGTTTGAATTTGACTCATTTGGATTCAAAAGGGTCAAATTGGTCAAGTTGACCAATTTGACCAATTTGACCAAATTAGGTTGGGTTAGGTGTTGAGTCAAGTTCAATTCATTGATTAAAAATGAGTGTAGGCTTTGGTTTGGTTTAATTTAGAATTAATTTAAATTTTGGTCAATTTGACCTTTTAGGTCAATTTGGGCTAGGTTGGGTCAAGTTGACCAATTGGTCAACTTGGGCTCAATCATGGCTTTGGTCAATTTCAACAAGTGATTTGGAATGAACTCGAGTCATTGGTTGCAATCAATTTGGATTAAATCATGATTTGACTTAATTTAGCACTTTTAGGCTAATTTGTGTCAACTTAGGTCAAGTGGCCAATTAGACTTGGTTTGACTCAATTGATGACTTGGTCATGTTCAATCATTGATTATGAATGGGTTTGGGTTAATAGTTTCAATCAATTTGGCATATGGTGGATTTTGGCTAGTTTTGATTTCATTTGGGCTAAGTGTTGACTTGGTCTGCCCCAATTCAAGGTAGTTAATCACCCCATGATGATTGTTGATCATGATTGAGGTTTAGATGGGTGTAGTTCAATCCAATTTGGGTTGGATTAGAACTTGGCTCAAAAAGGGTCCTTTAGGTCACTTTGGGTCAAGTGAGCCTAAATGTGTCAATTGGTTTGATCAAGGCTTGATTCAAGTTTGGTTGAAATCACATATGAGCTTAGGATTGAAATATAAATCCAATTGCAATTGGTTTCGAGCCAAATGGGTTTTGGTTCATATGACAATTTCAAGTCATAAGGGTTAACTTGGTTTGATTTGGGTTGACTTGGTTTTGGTTTGATAATGGTGGTTTATGTTTATATTTGGATCCATGATTGAAGGAATGATTGACTCATGAAGAAATCCATGGGTTTTGAGTTGATTAGGGTTTCATTTAGCCAAGTTCAAAAGTTTGGCTATAATGACTAAAATTGGGAATTTGATTTGATTTGAGTTTGGTTTTGGCCATTTAAATTTATATTTCATTTTTATTTGTGATTATAAATGAAGATATAAATAGGTCATGAGAAAATCACTTGAGTTTGGAGTGATTTGGAAGCAAATTTGATTAAGCTTAAGGATGTAGGTTGAAAGGGCTAATTTGGATTTTGATTTGGTTTGATTTATTTTTGGTCATTGGAGGGTGGGTTTCATTTATATTTATGAACATAATTGAAGGAATGATTGATTTATTAAGAAAGCAACCATGTTTGAGTTAATTTGGATCAAGATTTGATTAGGTTTATGGAGGTAGGTCCATATGGCTTAAGAAGGAAAAGAAGTTGGATTTGGTTGGAAGGTATGATTTGGGTTGAGTATCCGCTGGGGATTAGGGTGTATAACCCACCAGGGATAGATGCATGAACCTTCCATTAGGGAAGCAAGTTCAGGTTATCCACTAGGGATAAGGAGGGTTTGGATTTCTTTTGAGAATGCACTTGCTGGGAAATGCAAGTTTAATTTGGGTTTGATTGACTCCACTAGGGAAGTCAGGATTATTGATGTCTAACTGGGGAGAAATCGATTGATCATTTGTTTACGTTTTGGATTTTAAGATGAACCATATCGGTTTGTGATGGATGGCACTAAGAAGGTGCTATGTGGGCCTAGACCTATCTCAGATTTACCAATCTAAAAGGGTAGTACATCGCCCACATGGTAGAACTATCCAACCAAAAGGATGCCTTTCGGTGTACAATGACTGTGCTAGGGAGAAAGCATAGTAGACTTACATCTCTAAAAGTAAGGGACAACTACTGAGGTGATTTGTTGGATGTAACAAATTGGACCCAACCTTGGGCGACTACTAAATGAATGCCTCTGGAGGACTTATATCAACTCGGAAGTAGTCAAGATAATGTCATTTGATTGAATTTTTTTATTTTATTTTATTTTAGTTTGATAGATCCCCTCAATTTGTGCTGGATCCACTAAGAAGGGGCTAATATCAGCCTAGACCTATCTTAGATTTACAAATCCAAAAGGGTAATCTACCGGCCGCGAGGTAGAACTAACTAACCAAAGGGGAGCTTTTCATTCTGCAATGGTTAAGTTAGGAGGAAATCATGGGGACTCAAATCTTCCTACACAAGGAAACACTGGGGTGATCAGTTGCTTTTGTAACAAATTGGACCCGACCTAGGGCTACCCGTTAGTTTGCAATGATCGTGCTGGAAATAATGCATAATAGACTTATATCTTTTAAAACAAAGATGACCACTAGGGTAACTTGTCGGTGGCACAATAGGTTAAACCCAACCTAAAGGTGACTATGAGAGAGTGCTGACCCGGGGACTTATCTCAACTCAAGGTAGTTAGGCAATTCTATAGGGAGTTTTGCTGACACTGTCCTAAAGATAGGATGCTTGCTCGTGAAAGGGGCCCCCAGGGTCTTGAATTCCTAATCCACAAGCGAAGAAATATTTTATTTATTTTATGTTTGCACGAACCGTGTTGGTTTATGAGGGACCATACTAAGAATGAGCTTATATCAACCTAGTCCTATCTCAGACTTTACTAGACCAAGGAAGAATTTGTGCATCCGTTGAATAAATTCTCTAACCATAGGGCCGACTACTAAGAAAGGGGGAATGTCTAATTCAAGAGTAACTAGGGTAGTGTCTAAATGGGGTCGCTAAGGACGTGATCCAAATAGAGTGCCCACAGGGGAGGTGCCGCTGGGGGCATTATCCAAAACCCTATAAAATTGTAGGTATTTGGTGGCCAACTCAAGGAGAAAGCGTGGGGACTCACATCTACCAAGAGTGGTGTATTCATTGGGTGGGTCACCATCAGCATGGTGATAACCAACCAACCTAAGGTGCCCATCGATTTGTGATGATTAATCTAGAAAGAAGGCATGTAGACTTACATCTCTCCAAAGCAGAATTGATCGCCGGGATAGTTTATCTTCATTTTGACAGGGGCTATCCGACCCAGGGTGACTACTAAGCGGGGAATCTTGTGTAAGGACTAAACCCAAGCTTGAAGTAGTCAAGAGGAAAGGAGCCACTAGGGGACTTACCCTGAACCTCAAATATACTTGACCTAGCTAGTACATGATGGCTAGTTCAAGAAGAAAGCATGTAGGCTTACATCCTCTTAAACAAAGTCAACATGGGGTAGCTTACTGAATGCGCAGTAAGACCTACCAAACTAATAAGGTGCTCATTGGTTTGCAATGGTCAAGTTAGGAAGAAAGAACGTAGACTCACATCCGCTAGACAAGTGACCACTGGGGCGACATACTAGCATGGTAGTATTTCAGACCTAGTGTAATAATAAATGAATGCCACCAGGGGGCTCCCACATCAAAGTAGCTCGAAATAAAAGCATGTGTTTGTTTGTGCTGTGAAAGAAGGAATAGGATGCCGCTTGGGTTCTCTTGCACCTATCCTAAACACGTAGGAACATCACTCCACTAAGAAAGGATATCGCTTGGGTTCTCTTACACCTAACTTAGTTGTACTAGTCGAAATAGGATGCCTCTTGGGTACTCTTTACTCCTAGTAGCACCGGATTGAATGTGGTTAGTGTTTGTGTTTTGGAGGGATAGGATGCTACTTGGGTTCTCTTACACATATCCTAAACACATTGTGGTAGATTTGCAAGCAAAAGATGTTTTAACACATAAGAGATGGAATTTGATGTAAAAATAAGTTTTATTGATGATTATTTTCAAACAAGATTTATGGATAGTATTTCCTTAGGTAGAGCCCGTTGATTGGAAGCATAGGGCGCTCTCCCTTACAGTTTATAAGTTGATAAGATCCTCCTTGGTAGGCCTTTTCTATTGCAAAAGGGCCATCCCAAGTTGGTTCAAACTTACCTCCCATCTTTCGATGTGCAATAATTGGTCTCCTTAGAACTAAAATAAACTCTCCTACTTGAAAGCTCTTGGATGGACCAACTTGTTGTGAGCTTGAATCATTTTGGCTTTGTACAACTTGAGGTTCTAGCTTGCCCTGAGCCATCTCTCCTCCAAATCATTGAGCCTTCTAACCACAGCTTGGCATTCTGTTCGATTGTAATCTTGCTACCCACATCTATCCTTAGTGATGAGAGTTGGACTTCTAGTGGCAGAATGGCTTCGGACCCATACACTAAGAAAAATGGGTTAGATTGAGTTGGAGTTCTATATATGGTGTGGTAGGCCCACAAGGCTTCAACGAACTGCTCATGTCACTGTCTTATATTGTTGTTGAGTACCTTCTTCAGTATTTGGATGAGAGTTTCGTTGAATGCTTCTGTTAGACTGTTTGCCCTTGGGTTTTAGATCGTAGAATATCTCCAATCTATATTGTGTCTCCAGGCAAAGATGTTGATCTTGGTGCTTTTGAATGTTGTACCATTATCATATATAATTCATCGAGGCACCCTAAATCTATATATTATATGGTTCCTGAAAAATTAGAGCACGTGCTGAGTTGTGACCTCTCTAAGTGGGATTGCTTCCGCCCACTTGAAAAAGTAGTCAGTGGTAGCTAGATTGAACTAGTGACCCTTAGAAGAAGGAGGATCGATCAGACCTACTATGTCAGTGCCCCAACACTCAAATGGCCATGAGGCCAAAGTAGGATGTAAAATGTTGGGTGGCTGATGCAGGACCATACCATGCACCTGATATTAGTGGCATCTCTTAGCTACATCCATACAATATGTAGAAAATAATGGCGTCGTACTCACTTATGTCTTTCATACATGTAAGTGTGCATATGAATAATAGATAAAAGAACCCCTCTTTAATACTTAACAAAAATATACATACATGAAACATCCCAAATTTATTTAAGAAATATATCCTAGAATTCATCATGAAGGTGTGCTAATATTTCCATTTGCATGTATAGGTATGCTTAGGATTCATCTATGTGCATGTTACACATGTTGGAAATAAATAAAGTGTTGTATATTTTGTGATAGTAATTCACTTTACTTAATCTTAAAATGCCTTTCTCTTTGAATAGGTTTGTTTAGGGAAAATCTAAACTTAGTATTAATTAAAACATATAATAAAATATTCACTAAGAAAAAAAAATAATAATGAATCTACCTTAGGAAATACTTAAGCTAGGGAGAAAAGAGAAGTTCTCTTCTCTTTTCTTCTCTTTATAACTTAGTAATTAATTGTAGATTCATTCAAACCAAATCAAATCATAAAAATCAAACTTTACAAAATCAACTAAACCACTTAAATGAAACCACCCTCTAAGTTGAACCTTTCATACTTAGAAAATTCTATCCTTAAAGCCTAGCTAAGACATACCACACAAACCTTAAATGGCACACACATTAGGCTAAGTCACCTTATATAATCCTTTGTTAGAACAGTGCATGGTTTGATGTTTGTTTTTATTTTATAATGTGATGTTTTAGTCTAGATGTTAGGGTGTATATGCGTAGACTGAATGGTAGGCGGTCTCAGTATAACCTTTGTCTTCTGTAGGGGATTGTGCTTAAGATGCGCTGTAATAAAAATATAAATGCTTTTGCTGTGCAAGTTGCTTATACCCCTAAGCATAATCCAAAATAGGTTAGGTGGACTTGGTTGCCCAAGTGTGGGTGTTAAGTCCAATTTATTCATATACATGCTTGGGATTGTGTGGTTTGTTTAGCTAATCTCTATTTTGTGGGTGTTAGTTAGATTTACTTTTCTTATTTTTATGTAATTTTATAATTAAGATTTGGAATGAATTTTATGGGGGATTAGGATGAACATTGGACATAAGACTTTATCTTATGTACCATGTGAAGACTTTGGAGCAACCTCCAACCCACCACAAGAAGAAAGAAGAAAGAAGAAAGAAGAAAGAAGAAAGAAGAAATGAAGAAATGAAGAATGAAGAATGAAGATCCCCATAACATGAATTCCCTTTTGATTGTTGTTAATTCATTTATAATCCAGTTGTTGTATCGGTAGAGCTCGGCTACCTAATTTCTTTTCGGGTTTATGCAGTGGAGCCCGACCATAAAAGGCCTCTTATTCTTTTGCGCTAACTTTATAAATTGTTTGATGTTTGTTTAGCTTGTGCATTAAGATGACATGTTTTCCTAGTTTCTTTCTTGCTTTGATGAATGGCCTAGATGCGATTAGGCTTAGGAAAAAATAAATTTTCTATCCAATTAATCAACTCAAAATTAAAAATTAACAACTCATAACCTCATTTAAAGCTTAGGTTATAAAAATAAGATGAAAGATTTAGCAACCCCTTAGCTAAATGTTGTATGTTTTCACATCATGCATAAAAAGCATCTTATTTCACTCCTGTTTTGGAGGGCTTCCACCCATGCGAGGGAACTTGGATTGATCTTTAAGAGCCATAGTGGAAACACACCTCCTTTCTTTCTAATTTTGTCCCATAATCTAATTTCTCATGCATTAGGCATATGAATCCTATAAGTCCGTGTCAAATTAATAGCCTAAAAATGAAAATAAACTAAACAAAATTTGCATTAGATTTAAGTCATTAATCACGCCCTACATGATGTAGTCTCTTAGAGAGCATGTTTAAGGACTTAGTCACTTTCTAAATAAACAATAACTTAGCTATCTTACAAAAGCATATAACTTGCATACATGTACTTAAAATCATAGGAGGAGTTAGTTGGCAGCCACCCCCAGGCAGTTGTAAGTCCAAACAGTCAGGTGGTTTATCATCTATTATGGAGGTAAACCAAATACCCATCTTTACCTTAGAATTAGGTCATGCTTTGGCCTCATCAAAGCTCCCTAGATTTAGGTGCAGAGGTTGCTACTTCCTTTTACGAGCTACGAGCATAAATCCTCACCTCTTAGGCATTTCCATGATCTTGTATGATGGAATTATAAGTCTAAGATTTATAATAAAAATTCAACTCAAAATAAATAATTCCCTTCAAACTTCAAAAATATAAAGCCCAACCATGTGATAGTTTGGGATGATTACTAAGTTTCCTAGTATCATAAGCATCTCCTACCTATCTTCCTTTGGCTTCGATAATAACTCCCTCCTCTTCATGAATCCCACTTGATCGTCCAAAAATAAACCAATTGATTGATAGTCCTATCTTCAAAATCTTTGGAGACAATGATCATTTACCTTACTCAAGAGTATTCCTAAAGAATCTTATTCCTTAGGATGTAATTAACTATAGAGTCTTGCCTCCATAGGGAACTTAACGAACCCGATTTAAAATATTCCATGTAAAGTAGGGGAAGAATGTCTGGTACATACGAAAACCATAATCCTTAGGAGTCCTTATTCAGGTGATAAGGTTCATTGTAGGGTGGTGATTTTTAACTTTTGAGATAGTACACCTTTCCTCAATGTCATACCCGATCATCCTAATAAGAATATCTGCAGATCTACGTGGAGTCCCAACAAAAAATAGATTATATTTTTTCTTTTCATTTTACCCTTTCTAAAAAAAATGTTAGATGAAGACGATAATATTTTCACCACAATTTGATTATATAATTTACATGTGTAATGTGAAGATCTTTCTTAAGTCATAACATAGAAATGAATAAGAATATATTTAAGCAAGTGTCATGTTCTTTTCAAATGAACTATACACTTTGCAAATCCCATTCAAATCCATGTTAAGAGAAGGAAAGAGAATAACATAACACACATCTTATGCTATAATCACATACAAGCTTATAAGTACTTAGAAGTAGCATCTCTTCATTCATAATCTTTGATTTATTAGTTTTGAACCCTTAAAGCCAATATCAATCAAATTGCAATCAAGGATCATATTGGAAAATTCTTCCATGGAATGAATATTAGAGAGCAACCAGCTTCAGAAGAGAATAAAATAGTGTTGAAATGCCCACCAACAAACCAAGGTTTATTGACAAAGGTAGCAAAATTCTCAAATTTTCCCAAAGAAGATTTCTACTGATCTATTACAAGATGCATGACAAAAGAGCCCAAAACACAATAGTCACCATAAGATATTTGAACAATGACAACTTGTTTAAAATCATCAAGAATAGAAGCCTCCACAAAATTATTCTTAACTTTAGCCAAAACATGAAATTTGACATAAAAGGAAACATTTTACTTAATTGATTTTTCAAAAGAAATGATGCATGATTTCATATGGAAAATAGTATTTAGCATGCTTGGAAAGAAATAAAGTGATGTAAGCATATGATTTCATTCACCCTAATTAATTCCTTAAGATAATAAGATCATTTAAAGTGAATCAAAATCCTTTAAGGAGATTTTTATTTTTATTTTTTTGAATTTGTTTTGACTTAGAAAATGTGAGAAAGGTTTGCTGGTCCTAACCCATTTCCCCAATGTGTGAATTGGTTTAGTTTAATTTTAGAACAATTAGGTTGATTTTATGTTTTATTTAGGTTAAGGTGTGAATTAAATCCATTAATTACCCCTTACCTACTCCACTTTAACGTAATTAAACAAGTAATTATGAGCCAATATATGATATGAAACCACATGGAATTTAAATCAGTAATGCACCTAAGAAATAAAGGGGCCTAATGCAATTGGCTCACAATTATTGGTTAATTAAGCTAAAGGGTTTAATTAAGTACTTTCATAACCATCCTACATATGTAGTGTGATTATAATTTCCTTTGAAATCCTCTTAAGTTATTGAACACATAAGAATATACCCAAGAATTAAGTGATTAAGTTCTGGAATGATTTGGTTTTGAGTTTGGTTAATTAATCCATTTAATGAAGTGATTAAGTCATTAATCAATTTGAAAATTAATTAAGTGTTTATCCAAATGAAATAAACTTATGGGAAAAGATTGAAAAAGAAATCCTAATCTCATTCTCTAAGTCCATTCACTATTTCATGATGATTAACAAGCTTAATTAATTAATTTATCACTATTTAATAAGTTAATTATTCATTTATTTAATTAAGAAAGTGATTAGGTAAGAAATAAGTAATTCCCTTAATTAATCCAATAATAAATTCCAAGAAAATCATGGGAGGCAGAGATCATCCCACCAATCAACCTTAAAATATTTAAAATTAATTATTGAAGTAATTAAGGAGTAATTAGCCTAATTATATTTCCTATAAAACTTAAATTGAGTTAAAATAACTAGTCAAAATTGATTAATTTTAATTTTTTATTATTCTTCTCTAAATTATCTTTAAAATGAGCTTGAGTTTGCATTTTTAGGAATTGTTTACAATTAGTTATGATTTTAGAAATTTTTAGCATTAAAAATAAATTAATTAAGCCTAATTAACCCCTAATCCCATCGCCACGTGGTGGCTGACGCGGCGCAATGGGATAGGTTATTTAAGTTGTCATAACTACCTACTGAATCAGCCGGTGGCGGACACACTTTCTCCATGGGCCGTCCGATCTAAGATCGGATGGCTAAGATTAATCTTGTGTTTTAGGCTTAAATCAGAGGGGGATCTATCGTGATCTAATCACAATCGTCCATTCCAATCATGCAAAACAGATGGTGTGTGATCTATCTCCTCCGGAGCGGTGAGAGACAGATGTCGTTTGTCGATCGTCGCTCGATCCAAGCTCACTTGAGCTTGGATGGAGTTCAAACTCACCCCACACCTTCGAGGAAGCACAAATAATGTATCTAACGGTCAAGATTTCATGGGATTACAATTTCCTTCAAAATGGACCAAATAATTTTTATCCTAAGGTCAATTTTGAGCAATACCTCGCTGAAGGCTATCACCGGTGCTTCCAATGGAGGAGATAGCTTCGTCTAGTAGAGAAGAAGCCCTATTGAAGGTATTGGATCTTGATTTGAAGTGGATGACTCAGTTGATCAAGCTCCCCTTCAATGGCGATCGACTTTGATCAAGGTGATGCTTCCCGTGGCTTGGAGACTTGGGAAATAAATTGGTTGAGCTCGACGAGGTCCACTGAGGATGTGTACAAAGTTAATTTGGTTTTGATGGAGAATTAAGTGAATTGGGATAAGGATGGACCTCCCTTATTTCAGCTTTAAGCAAAATAGAGAAGGAGAAATCAATGGAGCTTGGGAAGGGCTTGAAAAAGCTTGGGGAGCTGTGACTCACTCTCCTTGCCTCCATAGAAATGAGTGCTTGTCATTTGAGTGGGAATGAGGGGGAGTATATCTCCCCCTCCTCGGATCAGATGGTGAAGAGTAATTCTACCATTTTTTATCAATGGGTGAGATTTGTTGATCAGTTTGGGCTATTTAGCATCCCATGTGGGTCATTTTAAACAGAAGAGTGGAGGAGAGTGAGTGCCCATGTGCTAGGTGAGTGCATTGGGTGATCCAAGTGTTCAATTTTCATTTGAGGGGTCAGTTTGGCCTTGGGTTGGGTCATGGCTGACCCAAGGTCATTGGGTCATGTTCACCACCCTCCTTGGTGCTAGAAGGATGCTAAGTGGCCTTGAGGAAGAATATGACCAAATTCTAAGTGAATTTGGTCATATGATACCCTTTGACCTAGGAGGAAAGTAGCCATTTTGCCTTGATTTTGATTTGGGCAGATTTAAAATGATTCAAAAATGGGTTGGGCCAAATTTCAAGTGATTTGGAGTTCATTTGGTTTGAATTGGTTCAACTTGACCCATTTAGATCAAATTGGGTCAAATTGGGTTAGGTTGACCAATTGGTCAATTGAGTCAAACTGTATGTTAGGCCAAGTTTAAATGATCATTTGGAGCTTATGGGCATCATTGGTTTGGTTCAGTTTGGTTTATATTTGATTTTGGTTCATTTAGGTTAAATGGGTCAAGTTTAGCAATTTGACCCATTTGACCCAATTGGGTTAGGTCATGGGTTGGTTTTTGCTTGGTTGATCATTTAAAATGTATTACAAGCTTTGAATTTCAATTAATTTTGATTTGGTTTGATTTCAAGTTGATTTGACCTTTTAGGTCAAGTTGGGCTCATGTTCAATTAAGCTAGGTTGGTCTTGTTGGCCAATTGAAGCTTTGGTCAAGTTTAACAATTAATTTAGAATGTATTTGACCCATTCATTGCAATCAATTTGTCTTAGATCAAGATTTGGTCCATTTTGACTTTTTAGGTCAAGTGGCTAATTAGGCGGGTTTGGCTCAATTGATGGCTTGATCAAGTTAAATCATTGATTATGAATTGGTTTAGATCAATAGTTTCAATCAATTTGCCTTATAGTAGATTTTGGCTTTTTTGGATTTCATTTGGGCTAAATGTTGACTTGGTCAAAGGCTAAGTTTGACTTAATTTGACCCAATTTGAGTGATTGATTATCCTAGGATGATTGTTGCTCATAATGTGAGGCTTAGATGGGCTTAGTTCAATCCAATTTGGGTTGGGTTAGAATTTGGCTCAAAAAGGTCCTTTAGGTCACTTTGGGTCAAGTGAGCCTAAATGGGTCAATTGGCTTGACCAAGGTTTGATTTAGGTTTGGTTGAACTTACATATAAACTTATGATAGAAATATAAATCCAATTCTAGGTGATTTGGAGGAAAATGAGTTTTGATTCATTTGACAATTTCAAGTTCAAAGGATGAACATGGGTTTGATTTATGTTAGTTTGATTTTTGGTTTGATGATTGATGTGCATGTTTATATTTGGGCATGTGATTGAAGAAGTGATTATTTGAAGAGAAAATTCAAAGGTTTGGATTGATTTGAGAATTATTTGGCTAATTTCAAGGATTTGACGTGAAAGAGTATAAATTAGATTTAAGTTGGATTTGGATTTGAGTTTTGAATTTAGTTTTGGTTATTTGAATTTATATTTCATTTATATTTGTGAATATAAATGAGAATATAATTGGTTTATGAGAAAATATTTTGAGTTTGGAGTGATTTGGATTTGACTTGAACTAAGTCAATTAGATGAAATCAAAAGAGCTTAGTAAAGATTTTGGATTTGGAATTGATCATGGGTTTCAATCATTTGGAATTGATTCATGAGATTTTAGAATTGTTTAATGATTTGGGAAAATAAATTGAGTTGGAAATGATTTAAGATTTGATTTTGAAGTTTGGTTTGGAAAGAAGGAAGCAAGGATTGGGTTCAAGCTATAGGGTAGGTAAGTCCTCCTAATACCCCTAAGCCATAACCTATTCCTTATGGCTAACTCTTCTAAGTCTCTAAGATTAGGTTAAGTGTTCACCTAATCACTAGAAGTGTTTTAAGACTAAGGAACTCTCAGTGTCTAAAGGAGTCCTATGTCAAAGATGAAGAAGTTGAAAGCTCACTCCAAAAGTGAGGTCAATAAAGGGTGCCCAATAGGTGTGTGTAACTACAAGGTATACCACACGTATTGGTGTTGACCGAGATGATCAACAACGTTCAAATGATCACAAGCACTAACAGAAATGATCCACTCCTAAACTTGAGGTGTAGAAGGAATAAAGATCTTAATGCAATGTCACTCTACTTATGTGAAAAACATAAGAGAGTAAAGGAGGAATCCATTAGGATTATGTATGTGAGC
This sequence comes from Cymbidium sinense, assembly GCA_021442155.1. Taxonomy (NCBI): domain Eukaryota; kingdom Viridiplantae; phylum Streptophyta; class Magnoliopsida; order Asparagales; family Orchidaceae; genus Cymbidium; species Cymbidium sinense. The sequence goes on from CM038226.1 coordinate 8,163,312, forward strand.
TTTCCACTAGGAGAAAAGGCTCAAGTTATCCACAGGGGATGAGAGGTTGTGAAATCCACTGAGGATTAAAATTTGGAATCCTTCGGGGATAAAAGATGTGAACCTTCCACTAGGGGAACATGTTCGGGTTAGATTGAATTGACTCCATTAGGGTGATCAGAAAGATTTGCATCTCACTGAGGAGAAGCTGATTGATTTGATTGTTTAGTTTGGCCCATGTTGGCATTGACCAACTTCTGGTTTACCAATCTAAAGGGGTAGTCGACCAACCACATGATAAGACTATCCAACCAAAGGGGTGCCTTTCGGTGTGCAGCGGCTATACTAGGAAGAAAGCGTAGTAGAATTATATCCTCCAAAGTAGGGATCAGTCGTTGAGGTGATATGTTGGTGAGGTAATGGATTGAACCCAACCTTAGGCTGACTACTGAGTGAATGCCCCTGGGAGACTTAAATCAGCTCAAAGATAGTCAAGATTAATTTCATTTTAATTGTATTTGATGAATTTCATTGGTTTACGATGGACTGCACTGAGTAGGGGCTATGTCAGCCTTGACCTACATCAGATTCACCAATCCAAAAGGAGTAGCTTCCCGACCGAGGGGAGAACTATCCAACCAAAGGGGGCGCCTTTCAGTTTTTAGTGACCAATTCAGGAAAGAAAGCACATGGACTCACATCTTTCTTGAATAAAAGATCATTAGGTTGACATATTGGCAAGATAACATGCCAACCCAACCTAGGGCTGCCTAGAAAGAATGCGTAGTGGACTTACATCTTTCAGAGCGAAATGACTACCAGGGAAACCTATTTATGGAAAAATAGATTGAACCTGACCTAAGGGTAACTACTAAGAGAGTGCTGACCTGGGGACTTTTCTCAACTCAAGCGTAGTCAAGCAATTCTTATAGGGAGTTTTGCTGACACTACCCTAAAGATAGGATGCTTGCTTGAGAAAGGGGGCCGCTGGGGGCTTTAATTTCTAATCCACAAGCGAATAAATTTGTTTATTTTATCTTATTTTGTTTTATTTATTTATTTGTTTATCATGGACCCTGTTGGTTTGTGGGGGATCATACTAAGAAGGAGCTTACATCAGCCTAGACATATCTCAGATTTACTAGTCCAAGGGAGAATCTGTGCATCCGTTGAACAAATTCTCCAACCACAGGGGTGGCTACTTAGAAAGGGGGACTGTCCAATCCAAGAGTAATGCTAGTGTCTAAATGGGGTTGTAAAGGAAGTGATCCAAGTAAAGTACCCACAGAGGAGGGGCCACTAAGTGCTTTATCCAAGACCTTGAAGAAGATAATGTCTACAGGTTTTCAGTGGCCAACTCAAGGAGAAAGTGTGGACTTACATCCGCTAGAGGGTGTATCCACTTGAGCCGTCGATATAACATTAACCAACCTAAGTTGCCCATTGGTTTGCAATAATCAGCCTAGGAAGAAAGCATCAGGGACTAACATCCTCCTACATCATAACTGATTGTGGGGATAGTCTGTCTTTGGCTCAAAAGGTACTATCCACCTAGGGCAACTACTGAGTGAATGCCACTGGGGACTTATACAAACTCAAGAGTAGTCAAGAGGAAAGGATCCATTGGGGACTTATCCTAAACCTCAAATATACTCGACCTAGTCAGTGCGTGATGGCTAGTTCAAGAAGAAAGTGTATAGGCTTACATCCTCTTAAATAGAGTCAACATGAGGTAGCTTACTGGTTGCGCAGTGAGGCCTACCAAACTAACAGGGTGCTCATTAGTTTACAATGATCAAGTATGAAAGAAAGCGTGATACACACTTCTGCCAAACAAATGACCACTAGGGTGACACATTAGTAAGGTAGCATGTCAGTCCGACCTAGAGCAGCTAATGAGTGAGTGCCACAAGAGGCTTGCTCCCACATCAAAATAGCCCGAGACAAAAGATATGTGTTTGTGTTTATCTTTATGGTTGAAGGAGGATAGGATGTCATTTGGGTTTTCTCACACCTATCCTAAAACACGCTTAATAGTTGATGAAATGGTGCCACGAATGGCAGTTATGATCCCACCAAGAAAGGAAGCCGCTAGGGTTCTCTCTAACTTAGTTGTGCTAGTCAAAATAGGATGCCTCTTGGGTTCTCTCACACCTATTCTAGTAGCACTGGGGAATCGTGTTTAATTTTTAGTTTGTGTTGTGAAAGAGAGATAAGATGCCTCTTGGGTTCTCTTACACCTACTCTAAACCATTGTGGCAGATTCACAAACAAGCAAACAATGCTTCGAATGAAGAGAATATTTTGATGAATTGAATAGAATTTTGAGATAATTATTTTCAAACATGATTTTATGGGTAGTATTTCTTCAAATAGAGCACATTATTGGAAGCATCAGGTGTTCCCCTTTACAATCAATAAGTTGATAAGATCCTTCTTGGTAGGCCTTCTCTATGACAAAAGGGCATTCCCAAATGGGTTCAAACTTGCCTCCCATCTTTCGATGGGAAACAATTAGTTTCTTTAGAACTAAAATAAGCTCTCATACTTGAAAATATCTAGGGCATACCAGCTTATTGTGATCTTGAATCATCTTGGCTTTGTATAACTTAAGGGTCTAGCACGCCCATAGGCGTCTCTCCTCCAAACCTTTGAGTTCTTCTAACCAAAACCTAACGTTCTGCTCTGTAGTGATTTTACTACCCATTGCTATCCTTAGTGATAGGAGTTGCACTTCTAAGGGTAGAACTGCTTTGGACCTATACACTAAGGAAAATGGAGAATATTGGGTTGGAGTTCTATATGTGTGGTATGCTAACAAAGCTTCAACTAACTGCTCATGTCACTATCACTTGTTGTTGTTGAGTGTCTTCTTTAATATTTGGATGAGAGTTTTATTGAATGCTTCTGCTAGGCCATTCGTCCTAGGATAGTAGATAGTGTAGTACCTCCAATCTATATTATGTCTCTTGATGAAGCTATTGATCTTGGTGCTCTTGAATGCAGTACCATTATCAGATATAATTCATCGAGGCATCCTAAACCTATATATGATATGGTTCCTAAAAAATCAGAGCACATGTTGAGCTGTGACCTCTCTGAGTGGGAATCCCTCCGCCCACTTGGAAAAGTAGTCAGTGGCAGCTAAGATGAACCGATGACCATTGGAAGAAGGAGGATCAATAAGACTCACTATGTCGGTATGCTAACACTCAAATGGCCATGAGGCCAATGAATGATGTAGAATGTTGGGTGATAGATGTAGGACCACACCATGTACTAGACACTGATGGTATCTCCTAGCTACATTCATGTAGTTTGGTTGATGACCAGCTGATAATCCCCATAGATGTTGATGCTTTTAACACACACACTATAATATCTAACACCAGACCAACAATCAAAGCCTCATACTCAGCTTCATTGTAGGTGCATGAATTGGAGAGATAATATGAGAATCTCATCACATCATGGTCTGAAGTTAAGAGAACGATTGCTACCCCAAACTTTCTGGAAGAGTAGATTGTGGTTCTTCTCCTTTTTGAAAGGAAGCCACACCATCAAAATACATCTCTCAATTGTGAATGCTAATGTCTCGTAAGTTCATATTTTGTTCATCGAGGAGGTCATCACTAAGCGGAGAGTCAGCAGATAGTGGGTGTGTTACTAAGAAATATGGTAGTGCTTATCCTTTCATCGCATGGAGGGGTACAAATGTAATATTAAACTATGAAAAAATCATGGACCAACATGCCAACCATCTGGATAACGTTCACCGTATCATGAGATGTTGTTGTGGATTGATTCTTGAAATCAAGTTCACCTTATGAGAAAGCATATAGTGTCGTAGCTTTTAGGATGCAAAGATTAAAGCTAGGCAATATTTCTTAATAGGTGGGTAGTTTGCTTCAATAGGGATCAGACGATGGTTGAAGTAGTAAAGAGCATTCTCTTTCCCTTCATCATTGGTTTAGGCCAACAAAGCACTAAGGGAGTCATCCAATGCGGTAGTGTAGAGGATAAGCCGCTTGCCCAAGATAGGGGCTGCTAGAACTGGTGGCATCGCCAAATATTATTTGATGTTTCCAAAAGCATGCTGACACTTGTCATCCCACTTGAACTTAGCATCCTTTTGATAAGTGCTGAAAATGGCTTGCATCTCCCTGATAGATTGGAGATAAAGCTTCATAGAAATGCCAATCTCCCTTAGAATGATTTGAGTTGAGTTAAACTCTTAGGGGTTGGAATTTCTAAGATGGCTTTGATCTTTTTTTGGGTCTATCTATATTCATCGGTGCTGGACAACAAACCCAAGGAACTTTCTTGAAGCTACTCCGAATGCACACTTCAGGGGATTCATTTTGAGGTTGTATTATCTTAATCGTTCAAAAACTACTCTCAAGTCAAAGAGATGGTCTTTCTTTTCTTTGCTTTTGACTACTAGATCATCAACCTAGCATTCAACTTAAGATGAATGAGTCCATTGAACATCTAATCATGGCCCGCTGGTATGTAGCACTGGCATTTTAAGGTTGAAAGGCATGACCTTATAACAATAGATCCTGATTGGGGTTCTCAAAAAGTAGTATTTCTTTCATCCTCGGAGGCCATCTTGATTGGTTGTAGCTAGATGACCCATCCATAAAGGAGAAAACTGCATGAGATGAGGTGATGTCCACCAATAATTCTGGTATAAGAAGTAAAAATTCATCTTTAGGACATGCCTTATTTAAGTCCCTCAAATCAACGCATATGCGAATTTGGCTATTATTTTTCTTAACTGGCATGACATTGGCTAACTAGGTAGGGTATTTTTTTTCCCTAATAAAACCAACATCGATCAGTTTCTTGACTTTAGAAATGACCAGTTGTTCAATTTTTAATCACATGAGTCTAGGATCTTGCATGATAGGGTTAGCGTCAGGGTCTATTGCTAGTTTATGAACTGCTACGTTAGAAGATAATCCAGACATCTCTTCATAGCTCCATGCAAAGAAGTCTTTAAACTCAGTCAATAGCCTAACTAAGTCATTGGTTCCTTGTTCGTTCAGTAGAGAATTGATGTATGTGGGGCATGGATCTTCTTCTATCCTGAGATTGATTTCTTTGAGCATGTTAATAGTTGAATGGATTTCCTCTTCAAATTTTGGAGGTGCATCTTTGATTTGAAGATCATTTGGATCATCTAAATTTTCTAAACACACATCCTCATAAGAGTTAGTGTGGTTTGAGAAGAACTTATCAGACTCTAGATGATTGATGACAACTAAACAGTAATCATCATCATCGACTGGACCCACTGTACCGAATCCTAGTCTTGGTCTTGATTGTGCATCCCTGCCTTTATTGTTCCACGCTTGAAATACTCGACTGCTGACCATGTATAAGGAATCAAACCTTTCTTTGCAAGATTATGAACATAAAGCAAGTACCAATCAAAAGGTAATTCCATTAAATCTTTATATGAATTATTCTCAAGTTCTACATCAGCTTCTGGACATGAGGATGATGATCCCAATAGGAATCTCTTTGGCTTGACATTCATGGAAGACCTAGGGACTTCCTTAACTATTAAACCTTCAACTCTTTGAGAGAAAAGTGAGGTTAGAGCTAAAGTTCACAACTACTGCCTAATAGTTTTACATAAACCTGATTCTAATATATTCGTGCTTTGCTAGGAGGCCTGGTCTTTGTCACTGTCTGGCTCAAGTGTCACCTCTAATGAAACTCGCTGAGAGAGGTTGGTTGGTGTGCTAATCACATGAGACTCATATTCTTAGCTAGATTCCAAGTCTATGTGAATAACAGGAGTACTCCTGTGAACTAGAATATAACCCCTATTGGCTAGCTGCCAACCAGGGGGTCTTCCGCCTTTGGAATTGCTTCTGTATCTACCTCTGCCTCTGCCTGGTAGAGGTCGAGTCATCCTACCCATATGTTCATATGTTGGAACAAACTGAGGGTGGAATGTAACATGGGGCTCTACCTCTTCCTCGGTGTCCCTTTCTTGATCACTTGTACTTTCCTTTTTCTTTTCTTTTTCTTTTTCTTTTTTCCTTTTCTTCTTTTTCTTTTTCTTTCATATTGAATTTTGACTAAGTTCACGAGAAAATGTGTTTTGATTTTGAGGAAGATCGTAGGTTGCATCCTTACATATCTTGACCTCTCTAACTAAAATGACTTTTCATCTCTTTTGACACAGTATTCGATTCCATCTCTTTGAAACTTGATGCACTGATGAAGGGAGGATGAAATCATCTTGTTCTAGTGTATCCAAGGCCTACCGATCAAAGTAATGAACGATGTATTCAAATCAATTATATTGAACTTGGCTTCAGTCTTCCAGTCACCTATTTCCAAAGGTAACACTATGGAGCCTAAAGCCCTCTCACCCTATTCATTGAATCCTCTCAACATCATCTGATCTCCTCAGAGCTTAGAGATGTCAATCTTCAAATAGGCAAGGGTTTTCAGGCTCATAATGTTCACCGATGCACCTGAATCAACTAAAACCCTAGAAAGTCTAAATATGCCCATGTCTATTATGATGGAAAGGGGACATTTGTGCTCCATGTCCCCTAGAAGATGGTCTTCATCAGAGAATGTGACTCCCTGGGCTTCTCTTGAATATTGTGGCTCATCTCCAATAATGATCAACTAAGCTAACCATAAGTTTGGATCAAGAAGGGCATTGATTAATGATTCCCTCATCACTTTGGATAAGACAAGAGGATCAGATCTGCTTAGCTGAGCTGACAACTTTTTTAGGTGAGCGAGGATATTATAATCTACTTGGGGTTGATCCTCCACAAGCATATCCATGGGTGGACCATCATATGGAGGGGCTTCTTGCTTGCTGGTACTAATGAGTTATTTTCTCTTATCTTGAGGTGCTGCCCTAGGAGGTGGAACCTTGCCACTACGAGGTTAACTTCGGTGACCTCTTGTGGTGGTTTAGTCGATGATTCTATTTGCTCATCAGGCATACATATAGCTTCTCCTATAGGACCCTCAGAATCAGATGATTCCAAGTCTATCTCAAGAGGTGAACCCATAGTATTTAGAAAAGAAAAGTCCATTTCTGAATCAGAAAGAGGATGATCAAAGTTATTATAATTATTAAGAATTGAAGAGTTTTCTAAAGGAGTAGAATTAGATAACCCATCAGAAGTGACATATATGTAATTCAAACTAGCTTTATTTTTTGATTCCTTAGATTTAAAGGGAGGTACATAGTAAAAATTTAGTAAAGTAAGTAGGGTGAGGGATTTGGTGCCATCATCCACCGATACAAGATGTTTACTAGAAGAATAGCTAGTTGAAGTAGGAATGTTGGCTGAAGTAGTAGGTGCAATGGTGGAATGGAGGCTGGACTCGATCGGTGGTTGTACTACTTGGCTATCCTTAAATGTAAAGCAATCCTCTAAAACATGGCCTAACATGCGGTGATAGGGAAAAGTTATGATCATTACTCTTTCCCACTTCTCTGCTTTCTAGGCTCGGGTAGCTGAAATTTAAGTTTCTTTAAGATGTTCTTAAAGATTTTCCTAACTATCTCCCTCTTAAATGAATAAGGTTTATTTAGTTTATCCAAAAGAGTAGGTGGATGATAGCTACCTGGGGGTAGGTATGTGTACCGCTGCTATGAGTATGGCTGAGGAGGAGGTGACAAAGGTTGTAGAGGCTACTGTGGTGACCGATAAGATGGCCTGCGGTGGTTAAGGAGGCAGATGAGAAGGCTGTGGAGCTCGAGGTCTCTCATGCTGATCCCTGGTCGGTTGCTTCCCCTTGTTCAATATTGCTACTATCCTTGGCTTCTTTTCATAGGCTTTCTGCAGCTTTTGGCTTCTTTTCATAGGCTTTCTGCAGCTTTTGGCTTTGATGACTGATCTTGAAAAGATAACTATTTGGCCTCTCCTTGTAGGCAAACCGTCTTATTGATTAGATTTTCAAATGTCTTGATGTTGAAACCTTTAAGCATGAAGGCAACTGAGCCATGAATATTCTTTAGTAGAATTTCAATAGCATGCGGTTCGCATTGTATTTCATGCTTAAATTATGCCATATGAGAATATAATCAATGAGGGATTCACCGGGTGTTGTTGAGCCACAACAAGATCGCCCATAGTTACTCTTTGCTGAGCTCTAGCAAACCTCTTAACAAAGAGTTGCTTCAACTCAGCAAAAGTCTTCACTGAATCATTGGGGAGTTCAGTGTACCAATCAAAGGCTATGCCTGCTAAACTGCTGACAAAGAGATGAAACAATAGTATCACGCCGCCACCAAAGATTGCAAATAGGCCCAAGTGTGCTATATGCTAGTGTGGGTTCCCTCTACCATGAAATCTCTTGAAAGAAGGAGACACAAAACCCTTAAGATATTGGATAGTATCAAATTCCTCAAGGTAGGGTCAACTCTTTGGAAGTCATGAACCACCTCGGGCTTGTGCTAGTGCTTCTTTCACTTACTATTCAACCATGAGTTTGACATCTTTTTCTTGTATGAAGGTACTGTCCACTACCTTCCTATACAAGTTAGTGCTGCCCTGCTCTACTGAGGTGAACTCTTGGGTTGATCCAAGGCATGCAGTAACTCAGCCGACTCTCCATAATGGTAGGATGTGCTATTGGAGCTTGATTCTGAGGTGCTAGAACTACCGCTAACAAATCCTCAAGTCCTTTTCCCATCTTATCAATCTGCTCATCCTTCTGTTTGAGTTGTTAAAGGAGGTGTTGTGTTGAAGTCAGACATCATCCTCGGTCCACAACACCTTCAAACTGCTGATCCCAATGGAGAGAACCCCCAGTGTCAACCATATGCACCTCTACTAAGTCTTCCAACAAATCATCTTCATTGGGATCAAAGCTAACCTTCTCTTCCTCTAGGTCAGACCAGTCATACCTTAGGATTTCCTTCTTCTCAATGAGATACTGTGCTACAATATCATCCAAGGAGCAGTCCAACTGTGCAAGCACAAATGCTCGTGGTTGATCGATGGTGGGATCATGCTCATGAACGAAGATACATCTAACCTCCTTTCTATTGGAGAGCTAACCCTATGAGGGATACGCTCACTGGAAGAAATGTGCTCATGACTATTAACTATTAACCTTCTCCTCTCATCGCTATATCCATGATCTTGAGGTGGTGGTGGTGATGGCATGACTATAATGCTGAGGTCCACTCCCTCTTCACTAATCAAGTAGGGAGGTCGAGCAAGAGAGTTGGGCCTCACCTCAGTTGGTGGCATAGATGGAGCGGGATCCCTTGGCCATAGCCGGATCACCAGTGGGGCTTTCTTTTCCCCTGATGTGGCCTTCATGGCTTTAGATGGAACTGTGGAAGATGGAACCTGTACTGGCGATGGTGGATGCAGAGTGGAGCGGTGTGATGGAGACAACACCGACTCCCTCTGTATGGGGGCTCTCTTCCCATGATGGGTAGTACCAGTCAATAGAATACTATTAATGTGACTGGAGTGAGTAACACGCCAATCAGGGAAATCTAAGAGGGTAGAGACTGCTGACTGCTTGGCGTACCTTTGCCTCTCTCTACTAGTAACATGAACTGATACACGAGCCTCTCTAACCCTCTCCTGATGGATATGCTTTTCCACATTGTGAGGAATAACCTATCGTAAATCAAATTAGGTGCCAGACTCTGATCATCCGTAAGCCCAGCCAACTTAGCACAGAACTATCCTGATGCTGGCATACGACCTCCTCCAATCTCTAGTAGGTGCTTCATAATGAACTGCAGGTGGTGGTGACACTGTAATCCTCCTAACATCTTCCTCTCCACCAGATCTGAAAAAAGGATATAACTTATTATGTGTAATCAAAGGAGAAACTACCCTGGGTGACTCCTCTACTGCAATGTGAGAGACTACTTCCATCTCCTTTGGAATGCACACATGATGTCGCTTGATCTTATGACTCTTATTATGGCATTGAGTTTTGTTGGAGCAGTACGAGAACTAGACCCTATCTCAAAGGTAGGGGAGACTTTCTTAGGTAGCCTTCCCGTTAGAGGAAGCCAGTGAGTGGGTACTAGCCCATACTAGGGCAGTAATGGGAACAACTGAACATACGAGCACTTGAGTTATGGCTGTTGCGGGAACCTCCACCATCTTCCTCTTCAGTGAGGGAAATGCAAAATATGAAGGCATCTCAACATGGATGACCGGCTTCTACCCAATCACCACATTCCTACTGACGGTGGTGAGGGTTGCCCCCTCATAAGTGATCCTGGTCCCCTTAAATCCTTGGCCAAAGTGTATCAGATGAGCAAAAAGGGAGTTGTCCATCCAAGGCCAAATCCATCCAAAGGGGAAAGTGAACACATACTCGAGATTCCATTTGCACTTGTACCAAACTTAAGAAAAGTCAAGACTAAACTGGAATTCTATAATTGTTGGAAACAAACTCAAATCAGATTTTCTGTCTTGATATTCTGTTGACTTTTTGAATTTGATTTAGACTTTGAACCCACACTCAATAATTTGAATATGTTAAGTGGGGTTCTTTGAATTTAAGAGAGAGATTTTGAGTTTTAGAATCCACTTTCAACAAATTTGTATATGTTGAAAATGGGTTCATATTTTGAAGAGATTTTTGATGCTTCCATTGGTTCATATTTGAATTTGATTTTTATGTTTGGGGATCCTTTATTTAATAAATTTGAGTATGTTAAAATAGAGGGTCAATTGATTTTGTTTAGGATTACTCATTTAGCAAATTTGGGTATGTTAAATGAGTTGTTTAAAAATAGTTTTCTACTTTTTCTTGTTTTCCCATGATGTGAATCATGTGTGAATTTAGAAATGAGATCTTTACTTAGCAAATTTATGTATGCTAAATAAAACCCAAATATATTTGATTCTTTATTTTGATTTTTTTTAAAGAGGTTCTTTACTTAGCAAATTTGTGTATGCTAAATAAAAATCCAAGTGTGTTTGATTTTTGTGTTTTGATTTTGGAAATGGGATCTTTATTTAGCAAATTTGGGTATGATAAATAAAGTTCAAATGTGTTTGATTTTTATGTTTTTGATCTCAAAAATGCTATATTTACTTAACAAATTTGTGCATGCTAAATAAAAGATCCAAATGTGTTTTATTTAATTTTATTTTAATTTTGAAAATGGGATCTTCACTTAGCAAATCAAGACCTGCTAAATAAAAATCCAAATGTGTTTGATTTTGAAAATGAGATCTTTACTTAGCAAATTTGTGTTTGCTAAATAAACCCCAATTGTTTTTTTAAAAAAAAAGGGCGGGGGGTTCTGTTTAACAAAGATGGTGTGTTAAATAGAATCCAATTTATTTTAAATTTCTTTTTGAAAAATGAAACTCTCATTTGACAAATTTGGGTATGTCAAATGGAATTCTAATATATTTTTGTTTTTATGATTTTTGCAAAGGAGATTTCCATTTAACAAATTTGGGTAAGTAAAATGCAAGTCAATTATTTTTTTATTTTTCAAAGATGAAAATTTTAGTTGTGATTATTGCTTTTTCTTGAAAAGAAACTTAACACATGTGGAATGTGTTGAGTGGAATTTCAAATGGTGTGGTTTTGTTTAAATATGAAACCTCCATTCAACAAATTTGGATATATTGAATGAAGAGGCTTACTTTCAAATTTGTACTTTTGAAAGAAAGAAATTCAACTTCAATATATGTGAGATATATTGAAATGGAATTTCAATTTTATGATATGATTTTATTTGGAAATGAAATCTTCATTCAATAAATTTGGGTATATTGAATGAGGGTGTTCATTTTCAAAATGTGATTTTTGAATGATGATTGATTTTATTTGGAAATGAAATCTTCATTCAATAAATTTGGGTATATTGAATGAGGATGTTCATTTTAAATTTGTGCTTTTTGAAAGATGATTCTTAACTTTGATTTTTGAAAAGATCTTACATGTAACAATCTTGAAGATTGTTAGAAGAGATTTAGTTATAAAATTTTTTGTGCAAGTATTTTATTATGTGAACTTTTTGGAAAGTGCTTTTTGAAAAATTGATATTTTTATAAAGGATTTATTTTTCTTATTTGTGGAATGAACTTTACCTTACCATAGAAATGGTAAGAAAATTCAATAAAGTTTTTAGTTATTTCTTTTGGTTAAATTTTATTTTCACCTATTGGGGGACCCAACAGGGGTTTTAAGACCTACATGGAGTGAGGTCCTAAAACCTAAAGGATGTTTACTAGCTTAGCTAAAAAATGAAATGAGCTAAATGCCAATGGAAAGAAGGATAGTCTCGAACTCTTATGAAATACAAATCAACTATCGATACTCAAAGATAGTGATCATTTACCAAAGATGGAGAAAGGAACCATCCCCAATGGAGTCATCAGAAAAATATGTGGTGAATTTATTTTTTTTTGAATGGAAAAATATGTATTGTTGGGACACTACGTAGATCCATAGATGTACTCATTATGGTGATTGGGTGTGACATTGAGGAATGATGTACTATCTCGAGAGATAGAAGTCACCATCATACAATGGACCTAATAACCTAATAAGGACTCCTAAGGACAATTGGTCTTTGAATGTACCAGAGATCTTTCCCCTACTTTACATGAAAAAGTAAAGTAGAGTTTATTTAAATCAGGTTCATTAAGTTCCCTATGGAGGCAAGCCCCCATAGTTAATTACATCATAAGGAACAAGATTCCTTAAGAATACTCGCAATTAAGGTAAATGATTGTTGTCTCCAAAGATTTCAAAGATAGGGTTTATTTACAATGACCTCTTATTCTTTTGCGATTAGCTTTATAAATTAATTGATGATTTATTTAGCTTGTGCATTAAGTGCCATCCTTTTCCTAGTTTCTTCTTTGCTTTATATATGGCTTGGATGTGGATTAGTCTCTTAGGGAAAAATAAATCTTTTACCAAATTTAATAATTCAAAGCTAAAAAAAAAGAACTCATAACTTCACCTAAAGCTTAGGCTGAAAAAAATCAAGATAAAAGAATTAGCAATCCCTTAGCTGGATGAGTATTTCTTTTACAACATCATGCACAAATGCATATTTTTTTTACTCTTGATTGGAGGGCTTCCACCTTCGCCAGAGAAATTTGGCTTGAACTTTGAGAGCCATGGTGGAAACACACCTCCTCCCCTCTCACTAATTTTGGCCAATAATCTCATATCTTATGTATTAGACGTATGAATCCTACTAGTGTGAGCCAAAATAATTGTCTAAAAATAGAAATAAAATGTAATCTGAATTGCATTAAATTTAGGTCATTTGAAGCATACCCTTACATGATCTAGTCTCTTTAGGGAGTGAGTTTAAGGACTTAGTCTCTTTCTTAGAAAATAATAGCCTAGCTTTCTTGCATAAAGCATATGACTTGCCTACATGAATTTAAAACTGTAGGAGGAGTTAGTTGGCAGCCACCCCCAGGTGATTGTAAGTCCAAACAATCGAGTGGTTTGTCCTCTCTTATGGGGGCAAACCAAATACCAAATACCCTTACATGATCTAGTCCTACCTATTGAAATCTTTGAAGACAGTGATCATTTACCTTAATCGAGAGTATTTCTAAGGGATCTCATTCCTTAGAATGTAATTAACTATGGGGGCTTGCTCCTGTAGGAAACTTAACAAATCCGGTTTAAAATAAACCCCGCTTTACCTTTTCATTTAAAGTAGGAGAAGAATCTCTGGTACATATGTAGACCCATTATCCTTAGGAGTCCTTATTGAGGTGATTAGATCCATTGTAGGGTGGTGACTTCTATCTTTTGAGATAATACACCTCTCCTCAATGTCGTACCTGATCACCCTCAATAAGAATATTTGTGGATCTATGTGGTGTCAAAATGCATAAAAATAGAAGTAGATGTGTATCTCCATCCTTATTTTATTCTGCATAGAGTGAAGATGGAAGTATATATTATATTTTCTAAAAAGTAAATTGATAAAAAATTTTACCACAGATCATTATCTTTAAGTATCGATAGTGGGTTTGTACTTTGGTATGAATCTGAGACTATCTTTCGTTCAGTTGACTTAGCTTATTTCATCCTTAAGTTGAGCTAGCCAACATCTTTAGGTTTTAGGACCTCACCCCGTGTTGGTCTTGAAACCCCCGTTGGTTTTCTGATTGGTAAAATAAAAAGATCTAAATAAAAAATCTTGCTTTTAAAAATAATAAACTCTACTTTACTTTTTTATGATAAGGAAAGGTTCATTCTAAAATAATAAAGACAAAATAAATTTTTCATAAAAAATCTTGCTTTTCAAAAGCACTCTTTCAAAAAAAATGCACATAATAAGATATTTTCCATAAAATTTTCTTAAATCACCCTTATTTAATAATTCTCATAATTATTATATGTAGGAATTTTCAAAAATAAAACTAACAATCTTTTCCAAAAGCACAAATGAACATCTTCCTCAATTCATTTTGATGAAGATTTCATTTTCAAAATAAAATGAACAATCATCTTTCCAAATTTCATGATCAAAATTAAAAATAAAGCTTTCAAAATCATGCATGAATCTTTCCATTCAATGCACTCACACCTATTGAATGGGAATTTCATTTTTTAAAAATAAAACTAAACTTTTCAAAAGCACATATGAACATCTTCATTCAATATACCCAAATTTATTGAATGAAGATTTCATTCCCAAATAAAAATAAGATCATTTGGAAATCCCACTTAAACATATCTCATATATGATTAAGTTGGAATTCCCTCTTTCAAAAAAATAATCGCACAAAAAATTTTTTTTTTCACATTTTGCAAAATCAAAATTGACTTCCATTCCTACATACCCAAATTTGTTGAATGAAAGTCTTCTTTTCAAAAGAAAATCAAAACATAACAATCATATTTTCAAAATTCAAAACACATTTGAAACTTCATTTAGCATACTCATATTTGCTAAGTGAAGTCTCCAAATTTGAAACCAAAAATTTTCAAACATATTTGGAACTTCATTTAGCATACTCAAATTTGCAAAATAAAGTCTCCAAATTCTAAACAAAAAAAACAAAAAAAAAAAAATTCAAACATATTTGAAACTTCATTTAGCATACTCAAATTTGCTAAGTGAAGTCTCTAAATTCAAAATAAAAATTTTCAAACACATTTGAACTTCATTTAGCATACTCAAATTTGCTAAGTGAAGTCTCCAAATTCAAAACCAAAAATTTTCAAGCACTTTTGGAACTTCACTCTTTAGCATACCAAATTTTCCAAAGAGAAGTTTCCATTTTTCAAAACAAAACCAAAACATAAAATTTTTTTAAACACATCTTTTGGAATTTCATTTAGCATACTCAAATTTTCTATGTGAAATTTCCATTTCACAAAATTAAGTGGAACTTCATCTTTAGCATACCATATTTGCTAAAGTAAAGCCTCCACTTTCAATCAAAAACAAATCAAAATCAAAAAGGAAACACATTAGGATTTTCTTAGCATACCCAAATTTGCTAAGGACCCTACTTTTCAAAAAATCAAAATATCCAAAACAAATGAAACACTTTAGGATTTTCTTAGCATACTCAAATTAGCTAAGAATCCTATTTTCAGAAATCTTTCAAATAAAAATAAAACACACTTGGGTTCCTCACTTAGCATGCCTAAATTTGGTAAGTGGGAATTCCAATTTTCAAAATCAACAATAATTCATAAAAAAGAAATAATTATTTTCAAACACTTCACTTAGCATGCCCAAATTTGCTAAGTAAGTAAAATACCAAAATACCAAATCAAAAATAAAATCAATTGACCCTAACTTTAACATACCCAAATTTTTAAAGGAAAGGGTCCTCAAATCAAAAATCTAATTTCAAACATGAACCTATGGAAGCATCCTTCTAAAAATATTTGAATCCATTTTTCAACATACCCAAATTTGTTGAAGTTGGATTCTTATTAAAAAATTCCTCTTTCCAATCAAATTTCTAAATCTTCTCTAATCCATTTGAACCCCACTTAACACTTCCAAGATGTTGGATGTGGGTTCAAATTTTAAATTCAAATCAATGAAAATAGAATCGATCCATCATTTCCTATATATTGCAAATTCTTAGCATAAGTCATATACTGCCTTTTAATTTTTGCAGTTGATTAGAAATGGCTGGCTCACATAAGTTTGTGTTCACTTTACCTCATGACATTGGCCTTGGTCAGCCAATTTTTCCTGAGTGGATCATACCCACCTTATCCATTACAACAGGGGATTTGAGGGAGTGAAGATCACATGTGAGGGCACTCCCCTCATAACTATTAGTGGAGGTGGTGGCGTGGCCATCAACGAGATCGATTTACCTTATTATGATATCTCCCATTAAGAGAAAATAGTTGTCCACCAATTTTAGCATGATAGTATATGCCCCATGGTTTCCAAGCTACCTAGTTGGCACCCTCGAGGTAAGGCTCCTTTGATTCCAGAGATTGCCTCCTCAGGTTGGGTCTAGTTCTTATTCTACTCATCCACCGCAGAGAGAAATAAAATTGCATGATCAAGCAGTATCATACCAGGATTGCTAGGGAGATGGAGGCCGCTACATGGTCAGTTGTAGAGGAGGTACCTACTCTGATCACCCCATTACAACTAGTTTCATCCTCTCGGGTGAGAGAGGATGATGGATACTTCACCTCCACTGGTTTAGCAGCCCTCCATTACTTGAGCGAGGTCATATGCGTGCCTCGAATCCTTACTGGCCAGTGAGCATGGATTTGACGGAGCTCAATTTGATTTGAGATATCATCCCCACAATGTGGGGATATTGAGAGAGGGCTAGAGAGACCCATACATCTATTCATGGTAGGGAGAGGAGAGGCCGGGTGCAGTTGGCCGCTTCCTTCATTGATTTTCCCAGCTACCTCAAATACAGATATCATCCTACTTGGGACCACCATCATGGAGGAAAACCCTAACATAAAGAGTCGTGGTGGTGTCTCCACCCACACTCTAACCCCGCCCCGCCATCCGCACTGCTCACGCCACAACATCTTCAAGCCATGGAAGGCCAAGAAGGCCATATATGGGGAGAAGCATAAGTTGGTGATTCTGGACACGTCGAGGATCTAACTCCATCGGCGAGCTCTCTTGCTCTATCTTCTGCCAAAGTGGTGGTGCAGAGGGAGTGGCGACCCCGAAGCATAGTGGTCATCCCTTCACCAATTCCACCAGTTCAGTAGGACATGGAGATGGTAGCAGCAATTGTAGAGGTAGCACATGATAGCCTAGCTGCACCGATGATAGTGGAACCTCCTAGGAATGTCACCCCTTTCATAGGTAGTGATAGTCAGGAGTGTGTCTCTTCTAGTGAGTATTGTCCTCTTAGGATTGACTCTCTAGTAGCAGGTGAGGTCTGATGCCTCTCAGTACATGACAATGATCACATCGGTCAGCTAAAATCATTTGTTCCCATTCAAATTGATCATTCTCTCAAGGAGATAGTAACACATTATCTTGTAGAGAAGAAGGAGATTTTGGGGTATGATTGGTCAGATGAGGAGAAGGTCATCTTCGATCCCAATGAAGATGGTTTGTTGGGAGACTCAGCCGAGATCTATATGGTAGGTACCAGGGGATCCCTCCTCAAGGAGCAGCAAGCCATGGATGGTGATGAGGTTGATCAAGAAGACACCACCCAATCAACACCTCCGATATCAGTTAAAGAAAAAAAGAGAGCATATAAATAAGATGGCACAACAGCTTGAGGACATGTTAGTAGTAATTTCAGTACTTCAAAAATAAGCCCTAATAGTTCATCCTACTACAGCCGATATTAGTTAGCCACAGTTAGTGCATGTCTTGGAACTAGCCAAGACCTTACCTCCTGTTGAGCAAGGTAGCACTAGCATGTATAGAAGGTAATGGAAAGTACCTCCATACAAGAAAAGTACATCAGATCCATGATTGAGCAGTAAGTGAAGGAAGCATTAGCTGAATCTCGGGGAGGATCATCTATTCCAAAGGGTAGATCCTACCTAGAGGAATTTGATGCAATCCAATATCCCAAGGGTTTCGTGCCACCTTCCTTCAAAAGCTTTGATGGTAGTGGGAACCCAAGGCGGCATATTGTACACTTCAGAGCCAATTATTGCAATGCCAGTGGAAGTGACGCTTTGCTATTCTGCATCTTTGTTAGTAGCCTAGCAGGGATTTCTTTTGAATGGTATGCTGAACTTCCCAACATTTCAGTAAAGGCATTTGCTGAGTTGGAGCAACTTTATCAAGAGATTTCTTTGGAGCTCAAAGAAAGGGTTAATGTAGTGGTTGTAGTACAACAATACCTGTGAGTCCATTATTGATTATATTCTATGAAATAACATGAGTATGAAATAGCTACTGTTGAAAAGATGCCATTGAGATTCTTTTAAAGAATATCCATGGCCCAATCGCCTTCATGCTTAAGGGCTTCACTATCGAAATATTTGAGAAGCTAATCAACAAGGCAGCTAGTCTACAAGGAGAGGCCAAGCCTTTTTCAAGACCAGTTGCCCAAAGCAAAGCCACAAAAGGTCAATAAGAAGAAACCGGAGCAGTGACAGTGGTAGATAAGGGGAAGAAACCAGCTAGAGATCAGTCCAAGAGACCATGACCTCAACAATCTTATTTCCACCTCCTTTACCACCATCGAGGTAGTCTTATTGGCCTCCACAGTAGCCTCTACCCAAGATGCCGCCTCTCCTCACCATACCACCAGAAGGCACACATACCTGGCCGTGTATGGTTCACCTACTCTTTTACATAAGAATAACAAACCTTATTAATTTAAGAGGGAGGTAATCAAGAAGATCTTTAAGAATCTCATAAAGAAGCTCAATTTTCAGCTACCTGCCTAGGAGATAGGAGGAAGTAGGTAAAAGTCATGATCCTAACTTTTACCCCTACCACCGTATGCTAGCCATGTTTTGGCGGGCTTTAGGTTTGATAGTGTTACCTTTGGAGATAGCTGACTGGAAGACTGAAGCCAAGTTTTACATCATTGATTCAAATACTTCATTCACTGCTTTGCTCGGTAGGCCTTGGATATATCAAAATAAGGGAATTCCATCCTCCCTCCATCAGTGCATCAAGTTTAGAAAAGAAGGGATTGAATGCCATGTCAATGGAGATGAAAAGTCATTTTCAGTTAGAGAGGTTGAGATTTATGAGATACAACCTACTATCTTCCTAAAACACCCTTTCTCATGAACTTGGACAAAACTCAAATTCAAAAGAAAAAGAAAATGAAGAAAATGTAAAGGTAAAAGAAAAAAAATAAAAATTCAAGTGAACAAGAAAGGGGAATTGAAGAAGAAATAGATCCTCATATCACATTCCACCCACAGTTCATTCCATCATATGTACATGTGGGTAGGATGACTCAACCTCCACCAGGCAGAGGTAGAGGTAGAAATAGATGAAGTTCTAGAGGTGAAAGACCCCTAGTTGTTGGCCATCAACCAACAGAGGTCCTGTTCTAGTTCATATGATGAGTCTAATATGAATAGTATACTAGCCAACCCTTATCATTGGGTTCCATTGGAGGTGACTTTCGATCTAGATAGAGATGAAGACCAGGCCTCCAAACAAAGCAAAGTATTTGAATCAAGTTTTTGTGAGACTATTAGGCAAGCTAGGAACCTTATTTCTAACCTCACTTACTTCTTAGAAAGTTGAAGGTTTAGTAGTTAAGAAGTCCCTAAGTCTTCCAGTGATATGAATTAAGAGATTCTTTAGATCATCACCTCAAGTCCGAATTTGATGTAGAACTTGAGGAGGATACATTTAAAGAATTAATGGAATTATCATTTGACTTTTACTCACCTTGTGTTCATAATCTTATACAGAAAGGTTTAGTTCCTCATACATGGTCCAGGCACAGGTCAGAGTACTTTGAAAATCTATGGAACAATACAGGCAGGTAATCACATCAAGAGCAGTACTAGGATTCATACAACGGGTCCAGTCGATGATAATGACTACTGCTTAGTCGTTACCAACCATTTGGAGTATGATAGGTTCTTTTCACACAACATCAACTCTTACGAGAATGTGTGTTTAGAAATCTCAGATGATCCAGATGATCTCCAAATTAAAGAGACACTGACAGAATTTGAAGAGGAGATTCATTCAATAATTGAAAAGCTTAAAGAAATCAACCTCGGGATAGAAGAAAATCCACGCCCGACATATATCAGTTCATTGCTGAATGAAGAAGAAACCAATGACTTAGTTAGGCTATTTACTGAGTTTAAAGGCTGCTTCTCATGGAGTTATGAAGATATGCCTGAATTATCTTCTAACATAGCAGTCCACAAACTAGCAATAGATCCTAATGCTACCCCTATCAAGCAAGCTCCTAGACGCATGTGATTAGAAATTGAACAACCGATCATTTCTGAAGTCAAGAAATTGATCGATGCTGGTTTCATCAGGGAAGAAAAATATCCTACCTGGTTAGCCAGTGTTGATCTAGTTAAGAAGAAGAATGACCAAATTCACATATGCATCAATTTTAAAGGACTTAAATAAGGCATGCCTAAGGATGAGTTTCCTCTTCCTATAACAGAATTAATGGTGGGCATCACCTCATCTCATGTAGTGTTCTTTCATGGATGGGTCATCTGGCTACAACCAAATCAAGATGTCTGCTAAAGATGAAAGAAACACAGCTTTTTGAACCCGAGAATCTTCTATTATAAGGTCATGCCTTTCAGCCTTAAAAATGCTGGTGCTACATACCAACATGCCATGACTCAGATCTTCAATGAACCCATCCACCATCAGGTTGAGTGCTACATTAATGACCTAGTAGGCAAGAGCAGAGAAAAAGAAGACCATCTCTTTTACTTGAGAGTAGTTTTCAATGATTAAGATAATATAACCTCAAAATGAATCTATTGAAGTGTGCATTCAGAATAGCTTTAGGGAAATTCCTTGGGTTTGTTGTTCAACATCGGAGAATAGAAATAGATCCTAAAAAGACCAAAGCTATCTTAGAAATGTCACCTCCTTAAAGTTTAACTCAACTCAAATCCTTTCAAAGATGGTTGGCATATCTAAGATGGTTTATTTCCAACCTATCGAGAGATGCAAACCATTATCAGCACTTGTCAAAAAGGATACCAAGTTTAAGTGGGATGATAAGTGCCAGCATGCCTTTGAAGACATCAAGCAGTATTTGGTGAAGCTGCCGGTTCTAGTAGCCTTATCCCGGGCATGCCACTCATTCTCTACACTATTGCATTGGATGACTCTCTTGGTGCTTTGTTAGCCCAAGCCAATGATGAAGGGAAGGAGAATGCTCTCTACTACCTCAATCATCATCTGATTCTTGCTAAAGCAAACTATCCACCTATTGAGAAATATTGCCTACCTTTAATCTTTGCTTCTTAAAAGCTACTACATTATATGCTTTCTCATAAGTAAACTTGATCTCCAAAACAAATCCACTACAGTATCTCATGACATGGGAAACACTATGGACATTTAGCACGATGGATCTATGATTCTCTCACAATTTGATATCACATTTTCTCCTGTGTGGTAAAAGGACAGCACTAGAAGATTTCTTAGCGCAACCCTGCGATTCTCGCTTAGTGATGATCTCCCTGATGAAAAAAATCATGAACTTAGGGGAGGTTGTCAACCACTGATGAGAGATGTATTTTGATGGTGTAGCTTCTTTTCATAAAGGGGAAGCACCACGATCTACTCTTCTAAGAAAGGCAGGGTAGGAATGGTTCTCCTAACTCACAATACGATGAGATTCTCATACTATCTTTCCAACCCGCACCAACAATGAAGTCAGTATGAGGCTTTGATTTCCGCCTAGAGTTAGCCATCACTATCGTCAAGAGCATCAACATCTTTCGGATTCTCGTTGGTCATGAACCGATTGCCGTTACAAGGTTCTCAAACCCAAGCTTCGTCATTACCATGAGTATACCATGAAGCTATTGGCCCAAATTCCCAAAGTCACCATCTACAAGGTTCCCTGAGTAGAGATGGACTTAACATATACCACTAAGCATAATCTAATATGCCAGATGGACTTAGTCACGCACGTGTGGGGTGATGAGTCCAATATACATGCTTGGGATTTTGTGTGTGGTTTAGCTAATCTCTATTTTGCAGGTATTAGCTAGATTTACTTTTCCTTTTCATGTAATTTTTGCAATTAGGATTTTGGAATGATTGTTATGGGGATTAGTATGAGTATTGGTCATAACATCTTATCTTATGTACCATGTGAAGCCTTGGGACCATCCACCTTCCAACCATCCAAAAGAATGAACCAAAGAAGAAAGAAGAAAAAGAAGAAGAAAGAAGAGAAGAAGAATGAAGAAATGAAGCTTGAAGACCCCCATAACAATGAGTTCCTTGCTTAATTATATTTAATTCATTTGTAATCCGGTTTGCATAAGGGTAGAGCTCGGCTACCCAATTTATTTTCGAGTTTATGCGGTGGTACCCCACCACATTGGCCTCTTATTCTTTTACGATTAGCTTTCTAAATTGATTGATGATTTGTTTAGCTTGTACATTAAGTGGCATCCTTTTCCTAGTTTCATCCTTGCTTTATGTTTGGCCTAGATGTGGATTAGGCTCTTAGGAAAAATAAATATTTTCCCAAATTTAAAAATTCAAAGCTAAAAATAAAGAACTCATAACTTCACATAAAGCTTAGGATAAAAAAATCAAGATAAAAGAATTAGCAACCCCTTTTACAGCATCATGCACAAATGCATATTATTTTCACTCTTAATTGGAGAGCTTCCACCTTGCTAGAGAAACTTGGCTTGATCTTTGAGAGCCATGGTGGAAATACACCTCCTCCCCTCTCGCTGATTTTGGCCAATAATCTCATTTCTCATGCATTAGGCATATGAATCTTACAAGCCTGAGTGAAAATAATTATCCAAAATTAAAAATAAAATGTAATCTGAATTGCATTAGATTTAGGTCATTTGAAGCATACCCTTACATGATCTAGTCTCTTTAGGGAGTGAGTTTAAGGACTTAGTCTCTTTCTAAGAAAATAATAGCTAGCTATCTTGCATAAAGCATATGACTTGCCTACATGAATTTAAAATCATAGGAGAAGTTAGTTGGTGGCCACCCCTAGGCGGTTGTAAGTCCAAACAATCGGGTGGGTTGTCCTCTCTTGTAGAGGAAAACTAAATACCCATTTTCACCTTAGATTTAGGTTGTGCTTTTGGCCCTCGCCAAAGCTCCCTAGATTTAAGTTTTAAGGTTGCTTCTCCCCTTTGTGGGTCATAAGCATAAATCCTCACCTCTTAGGCATTTTCCTAATCTTGTATTTTGGAATCATAAGCCCTGAATTTCTAATGAAAAATTCAACTCAAACAAATTAAATCAATTTTAAAAATGTAAAGCCCAATCATAGGATATTTGAGATGCTCGCTAGGTTTCCTAGCATCGTGGGCATCTCCTACTTATCTTCCTTTGGCTTCGATAATAATTCCCCTCTTTGATCAATCCTATTTGATCTTCCAAAATAAACTAATTGATTAATAGTCCTACATATTGAAATCTTTGGAGACAATGATCATTTATATTAATCAAGAGTATTTCTAATGGATCTCATTCCTTAGAATGTAATTAACTATGGGGGCTTGCCCCTGTAGGGAACTTAACCTAGTTTAAAATAAATCCTATTTTACTTTTCCATGTAAAGTAGGGGAAGAATCTCTGGTACATATGCAGACCCATTATCCTTAGAAGTCCTTATTGAGGTGATTAGGTCCATTATAGGGCATTGACTTCTATCTTTTGAGATAGTTCACCTCTCCTCAATGTCGTACCCGATCACCCTCAATAAGAACATCTGTAGATCTACGTGGTGTCAAAATGCATAAAAAGGAAAGTAGATGTATATCTCCATCTTCATTTTATCTCTCATAGAGTGAAGATGAAAGTATATATCTTATTCTCTAAAAGAAAATTGATTCACCATAAACATCTAGTCTAAAAAACATTACATCACAAACAAAATCAAGCATCATACCATGCACAGTCCTAAGATAGAGCTAGAACTAGTGACTTAGCCTAATGTGTATGTCATTTAAGACTTGTGTGGTCATGTATTATCTAGGCTTTAAGGTTGAAATTTTCTAAGTTATGAAAGATTCAATTTAGAGGGTGGTTTCATTCAAAAGATTTAGTTGATTTGTCAAATTTAGTTGGTGATTTGATTTTATTTGAATGAACCTACACTTAGTTACTAAATGTTATGAAGAGAAGAAAAGAGAAGATAACTTCTTTTTCATCCTTACCTTAAGTAATTTCTAAGGTAGCTTCATTAATGATTTTTTTAGTGAATATTTTATTATGTGTTTTAATTAACCCTAAGTTTAGATTTTCTCTAAATAGCCCTATTTAATAAGAAATACATCTCAGGATTAGTTAGGGTGGATTACTACCACATGACACACACCCATTTATTTTTTCCCATCATGTATACCATGCATATGAATAATCCTAAGCATACCTATACATGCAATGTAAGTTCTAGCACACTTTGATGATGAATGCTAAGAGATATGATTTGAAAATTTGGATATTCCATGAATGCATGACTTTATTATGTAGAAAAGAGGGATTCTTAATCCATTAACATAATGCACATTCATATGTATAGAGGACATAAGTGAGTACGATGCCTTTATTTTCTACACCAGGGGCGTAAGGTACAAGATCTACTTAGGGCTACTTAAAGCCTCACAGCCTCGGGTGTCCAGACTAATATACCACATTTCTTAAATACATGTAAATGCACAAAAAGAAATGGATAAAGAATCATGCAAATGATTTTTGTTTGATTTGGTTATATAATTTGCATGTGTAAATATTCAGATCCTTCTTAACTCATAACATAGAAATATATAGTAATATATTTAAGCAAGTGTGTTCTTTTCAAATGAACTATACACTTTGTAAATCCTATTCAAATCCATGTTAAGAGAAGAGAAGAAAATAACATAAAACATAACTATTGCTATAATCACATGCAAGCTCATAAGTACTTATAAGTAGCATCACATCATTCATAATCTTTAATTTATAGGTTTTGGAAATAATTTTTGGTTTAATAGTGATAATAGCCACTCATATCCTTAATTTTAGCCAACACATGCAATTTGACATCAAAGGAAACATTTTATTCAATTGATTTTTTACAATATTTAACATGCTTGGAAAGAAATAAAGGAATGTAAGCATATGACTTCATTCACCCTAATTAATTCCTAAGGACAATCCTATAAAACAAGATCATTTAATATGAATCAAAATTCTTTAAGGAAAGTTTTATTTTTGAATTTGATTTGACTTAGGAAATGTTAAAAGAGTTTGCTAGTCCCAACCCATTTCCCCATGTGTGAACTGGTTTAGTTTAATTTTAGAATAATTTGGTTGATTTTATGTTTTGTTTAGGTTAAGCTATGAGTGAAATTCGTTAATTACCCCTTACTTACTCCACTTTAACATAATTAAACAAGCAATTATGAGCCAACATATGATATGCAATCACATAGAATTTAAATCAGCAATGCACTTAAAAAATAAAGAGACCTAATGCAATTGGCTCACAATTATTGATTAATTAAGCTAAAGGATTTAATTAAGTACTTTCATAACCATCCTACACATATAGTTTGATTATAATTTCCTTTGAACTCTCTTAGGTTATTGAACACCTAAGAATCAACCCAAGAATTGGATGATTAAGTTCTAAAATAATTTAGTTTTGAGTTTGGTTAATTAAACCATTTAATGAAGTGATTAAGTCATTAATCAATTTGCAAATTAATTAAGTGTTTATCCAAATGAAATGAACTTAGGGGAAAAGATTGGAAAAAAATCCTAATCTCATTCCCAAAGTCTATTTACTATTTCATGATGATTAGCAAGCTTGATTAACGAATTTATCCCTATTTAATAAGTTAATTAATTATTTATGTAGTTAAGAGAGAGATTAAGGATGAAATAAGCAATTTTCCTAATTAATTCAATAATAAATTCCAAGAAAATCATGGGAGGCATAGATCATCCCACTAATCAACCTTAAGAAGTTTGAAATTAATTACTGAAGTAATTAAGGAGTAATTATCCTAATTAAAGTTCTAATAAAACCCAAATTGAGTTAAAATCACAATTCAAAATTAGTTAGTTTTAATTTTTTATTATTCTTCTTTGAATTATCTTTAAAATGAGCCTGAGTTTGCATTTTTTTGGATCTTTATACAATTAGTTATAAATTTAAGAAGTTTTATCATTAAAATTGGATTATGTATTAAATTAATTAATTTAATGACATTTCAATAAGATAGGTTATTTAAGTTGTCACAGAAGTAATTGGACTTCTTTTCCATGATCTAAGATATATAAATCCCATGGTTTATAAATTGATCTATCATGATCTAAAAGAATTCAAATCATGCAGAATGGATGGTGTGTTATCTGTCTCCCGGCGATGAGCGAATCCGTTTATATTTGATCAGAATGTGGAGTTCAAACTCACCACCTTTAAGCACAAGCAATGTATCTAATGGAAGATTTCATGGGATTATAATCTTCAAGGACCAAATAATCCATGGCTACAATTTGGCCAATAAAGAGAAGCATAAGACTGTTAAGTTACGAGATGAGGATGCTTAGATGAGTGGCTTTACTCGAGAGATAGAATGCAAAATGAGTATGTCGTTGGTAGCTCCGTAGATAAGAAGGGAGAGTCACCTGATGGTTTGGCCACATAAACTCCCCCACCCATTGAGAGTAGATGCATTGATTTGCAAAGAAATGAGACCTAAAAGACTGGTTAAGATGTATTGATCATGAGAATTTTCACATAATAGGACAATGGAGATGAAGGATTCATATTCAAGTGGGATTAAGGCTTGTTGTTGTTGTTGCTACGGTTTTGAGCAATACCTCACCAGAGGCTATTACCATTGCTTCCAATGGAGATGGTAGCTTCGTCTAGTAGAGATGAAGCCCTGTTAAAGGTATTGGATCTTGATTTGAAGTGGATGGCTCGGTTGACCAAGCTCCCCTTCAATGGCGATCAACCTTAATCAAGGTGATGCTTCCCATGGCTTGGAGACTTGGGAAATGACTTGGTTGAGCTCGATGAGGTCCATTGAGGATGTGTGCAAGGTTAATTTGGTTTTGATGGAGAATTAAGTGAATTGGGATTGGGATGGACCTCCCTTATTTTGGCTTTGAGCAAAATTGAGAAGGAGAAATCAATGGAGTTTGGGAAGGGCTTGGAAAAGCTTGGGGAGCTTCGACTCACTCTCCTTGGCTGGAAATGACTTCTTGTCTTTTGAGTGTGAATGAGGGGGAGTATATCTCCCCCTCCTCGGATTGGATGGTGAAGAGTAATTTTATCATTTTTTATCAATGGGTGAGATTGGTTGATCGGTTTGTGCTATTTAGCATCCCATGTGGGTCATTTTAGGCAGAGGAGTGGAGGAGTGAGTGCCCATGTGCTAGGTGAGTGCATTGGGTGATCTAAGTGTTCAATTTTCATTGGAGGGGTCAGTTTGGCCTTGGGTTAGGTCATGGCCTACCCAAGGTCATTGGGTCATGTTCACCACCCTCTTTGGTGTCCAAGTGGACCACCAGAAGGATGCCAAGTGGCTTTGAGGAAGAATATGACCAAAGTCCAAGTGAATTTGGTCATATGATACCCTTTGACCTTGGGAAAGTGGTCATTTGGCCTTGATTTTGATTTGGACAAATTTTAAATGATTTAAAAATGGGTTGGGCAAAATTTCAAGTGATTTGGAGTTCATTTGGTTTGAATTGGTTCAACTTGACCCATTTAGGTCAAGTTAAATAAATTAGGTTGACCAATTGGTCCAATTGGGTCAAACCATGGGTTAGGTCAAGTTCAAGTGATCATTTGGAGCCTATGGGTATCATTAGTTTGGTTAAATTTATTTTATATTTGGTTTTGATTCATTTAGGTTCATTTAGGTTAAATGGGTCAAGTTGACCAATTTGACCCATTCGACCCAATTGGGTTAGGCCATGGGTTGGTTTTGGCTTGGTTGATCATTTGAAATGTATTGCAAGCTTTGGTTTCAATCAATTTTGGTTTGATTTGATTTCAAGTTGATTTGACCTTTTAGGTCAAGTTGGGTTCATGGTCAGGTTGGGTCTAATTGGCCAATTGAAGCTTTGGTCAAGTTCAATATCAATTTAGAATGAAATTGATCCATTGGTTACAATCAATTTGGCTTAGATCAAGATTTGGCCCATTTTGACTTCTTAGGTCAAGTGGCTAATTAGGCTTGGTTTGGCTCAATTGATGGTCTGGTCAAGTTCAATCATTGATTATGAATTGGTTTAGATCAATGGTTTCAATCAATTTGACTTATAGTGGATTTTGGCTTTTTGGGTTTCATTTGGGCTAAAAGTTGACTTGGTCAAAGGCTATGTTTGACTTCGCTTGAGCCAATTTGAGTGATTCATCATCCCAGGATGATTGTTGCTCACAATGTGAGGCTTAGATGGGCTTAGTTCAATCCAAGCTGAGTTGGATTTAAATTTGGCTCAAAAAGGTTCTTTAGGTCACTTTGGGTCAAGTGAACCTAAATGGGTCAATTGGCTTGACCAAGGTTTGATTTAGGTTTGGTTGAACTCACATATGGACTTATGATGGAAATATAAATCTAATTGCAAGTGATTTGGAGTCAAATGGGTTTTGATTCATTTGACAATTTCAAGTTCAAAGGATGAACATGGGTTTGATTTGGGTTAGTTTGATTTTTGGTTTGATGATTAAAGTTCATGTTTATATTTGGGCATGTGATTGAAGAAGTGATTGTTTGAAGAAAAAATCCAAAAGTTTGGATTGATTTGAGAATGATTTGGCTAAGTTTAAGGATTTTACTTGAAAGAGTATAAGTTGGATTTAAGTTGGATTTGGATTTAAGTTTTGAATTTGGTTTTGGTTATTTGAATTTATATTTCATTTATATTTATGAATATGAATGAGAATATAAATGGGTTATGAGAAAATATTTTGAGTTTGGAGTGATTTGGATTTGATTTGAGCTAAGTCCATAAGATGAAATCAAAAGGGCTTAGGAACGATTTTGGATTTGGAATTGATCATGGGTTTCAATCATTTGGAATTGATTCATAATTTGGATTTTGGAATTGATTTATGATTTGGGTAAATCAATTGAGTTGGAATTGAATTAAGATTTGATTTTGAAGTTTGGTTTAAAAGAAGGAAGAAAGAATTGGGTTCAAGCTATAGGGTAGGCAAGTCCTCCTAATACCCCTAAGGCATAACCTATTCCTTATGGCTAACTCTTCTATGTCTCTAGGGTTAGGTTAAGTGTTCACCTAATCACTAGAAGTATCTTAAGACTAAGAACTCTCAGTGTCTAGGAGTCCTATGTCTGAGATGAAGAAGTTGAATGCTCACTCTAAAAGTGAGGTCAACAAAGGGCGCCCAATAGGTGTGGTGTAACTGACAAGGTATATTGCCCGTATTGAGATGATCAACAACATTCGAACGATCACAAGCACTAACAGAAATGATCTACTCCTAAACTTGAGGTGCAGAAGGAATCAAGATCTTAGTGCAATGTGACTCTACTTATGTGAAAAAAAATAAGAGACCAATGGAAGAATCCACTAGGATTAGGTATGTGAGTTTTCCACTAGGAAAGGCTCAATTCATCCACTGGGGGATGAGAGGTTGTGAAATCCACTAGAGATTAAAATTTAGAATCCACCGAGGATAGAAAATGTGAACCTTCCACTAGGGGAACAGGTTCGGGTTGGATTGAATTGACTCCACTAAGGAGATCGATAGATTTGCATCTCACCGAGAAGAAGCTGATTGATTTGATTATATAGTTTGGCTCCACTCGGGAGAAAGGTTGATTTTGTTTCAGATTTTAAATTTGAATTTTGAGATGGACCCTATCGGTTTGCGATGGTCCGCATTGAGTAGGGGCCATGTTGGCCTTGGCCTACTTCAAGTTTACCAATCTAAAGGGGTAGTCTACCAACCACATGGTAAGACTATCCAATCAAAGGGGTGCCTTTCGGTGTGCTAGGAAGAAAGTATAGTAGAATTATATCCTCCAAAGTAGGATCAGTCATTGAGGTGATCTATTGGCGAGGCAATGGATTGAACCCAACCTTAGGCTGATTACTGAGTGAATGCCACTGGGGGACTTAAATCAGCGCAAAGATAGTCAAGATTAATTTCATTTTAATTGTATTTGATGGATTTCATTGGTTTGTAATGGACTACTCTGAGTAGGGGCCATGTCAGCCTTGACCTACTTCAGATTTACCAATCTAAAGGGAGTAGCTTCTCGAAGGGAGAACTATCCAACCAAAGGGGTGCCTTTCAGTTTGCAGCAACCAGTTTAGGGAAGAAGCATGGGGACTCACATCTTTTTTAAATAAAATACCACTGGGGTGACACATTAGCAAGGTAACATGCCACCCTACGCCTGCGGGTTTCATAATTATGCTAGAAGGAATGCGTAGTAGACTTACATCTTTAAGAGGAAAATGACTGGCGGGGAAACCGGTTTCTCCAAAATAGATTGAACTCGACCTAAGGGAGACTCTGAGGGAGTGCACTCTTATTTCAACTCAAGTAGTTACAATTCCTATAGAGTTTCGACACGCCTAAAGATAGGATGTGTGCTTGGGAAAGAGGGCCGCTGGGGACTTTAATTCCTAATCCACAAATGAATAAATTTATTTATTTTATTTATTTGTTTATTTATTGTGGACCTTGTTAGTTTATAGGGATTATCGAGAAGAGCTTATAGTCCTAGTCTCCGATTTATGTCCAAGAAATAATGTGCATTTTAACAAATTTGCCAACCACAGGGGTGGCTACTAGGAAAGGGGACTGTCCAATCCAAGAGTAACTTGAGTAGTGTCTAAATGGGGTCGCAAAGGACATGATCCAAGTAGAGTGCCTGTAGGGGAGGGGCTGCTAAGGGCTTTATCTAAGACCCTAAAGAAGATAATGTCTATAGGTATTCGGTAGCCAACTCAAGGAGAAAGTGCAGGGACTCACATCTACCAAGAGTGGTGTATCCACCGGGTGAGTCACTTCAGGCACCTGCAAGGGTAACTTTCTGATCTTGGAAATTATTTTCTTGGAGGTTCAAAATAGGAGATGTCCCAACCTTCCTCTGTCTTGAGAAGATCACGTGTATCCTCAAGGATTACCCTAATAGAACTATAGGGTTGTTCTAATAGGTATTCCTTAGGATAATAATGACACGACTGCTGCCAAGGTCCTTAAAGGTAAAGAAATCTTCCAAGATATGTCCTAGCATGCGATGGTAAGGGCAATATTTTGGATCATGACTGTTGCCCACATCCTCTGGCCTGCTAAGCTCTGGTAACTGAAAGTCAGGCTTCTTTAAGAGGTTCTTAAAGATCTTCCTAACTACCTCCCTTTTGAATGAATAATGTCTATTCATTTTGTTGAAAAAAGTAGGTAAGTGATAGTTACCCGATGGTGGATAAAAATGTTATTGTTGATGTTGTGGATGGGGATACTCGGTGGTGGCGTACTTATGGCAACTGGCGGCGAGATAATGGTGAGTGGCAAAGGAGGTGGTAGATGAGGCTGCTGAGCTCAAGGTCTGTCTGACTGATCCATAGTTAGCTGCTTATAAATAGCTGTGATTGCTGGATTTTTCTCAAATGCCTTCTATGGTCTTGGCTTGGCTGATTGATCTTGGAAAGGTAACTTTTTGGCCTCTCCTTGTAGACCCTTTAAGCATGAAGATGATCAGACCATGAATATTCTTGAGCATAATTTTAATGGCATGTTGTTCAGTCAATTGTGATTCATATTTCATATTTAAATTATGCCATCTAAGAATGTAATCAACAAGGGACTCACCGGGGTGTTGTTGAGCTACAACGGGATCACCCACTGTTACCCTTCGCCACTAGCAAATCTCATAATAAAGAGCTACTCCAACTTAACAAATGTCTTCACTGAACCATTAGGTAGTTCAACATACCAATCAAATGCGATGTCTATCAAGCTACTGATGAAGAGGCGATATAAGAGCGCATCATTGCCACCGACATTGAAACATCCTACTTTGAAATGTGCTATGTGCTACTAGGGGTTCCCACTGCCATCAAAAATGTTGAAGGATGGAGGAAGAAAGCCCTTATGGTATTGGACACCATTAAATTCCTCCGAGTAGGATCTTCCCTTTAGAATAGATGATCCACCTCAAGCTTGGGCCAACACATCCCTCTTATTGCTCCATCATGTGTTTGATGTCTTTGTCATGCGGAGGTGCTATCCACCACCTTCTTATGCAAGATACCACTATCTCCCTCTATAAGAATGCATCTAGGACAATCTAGAGTGTGTGCTTCTGCTCACCCACTATTGGAGAAGGTGTGAAATCGTGAAATGTCAATGCGACACTTGCCATCAACTCTTCAATCTTCTTCCCCATTTGATCAATAAGAACATCCCTCTACCTAAGCTGGTGGAGGAGGTGCTTAGTTGAATGGATGGTGTCATCCTCTTCAACTACAATACCTTCCTGACTGTGCTAGTCTCTCTAAAGGGATCCCTTAGTATTGACCATGTGAACTTTGGTCGAACCCTCAAGGAGATCATCCTTATCTGAATCAAAGCTGACCTTTCCCTCCTCACAATCTGATCGATCACTCCCTAGAAGCTTCCTATTCTCTGTAAAGTACTATGCTAGGATCTTATTTAGGGAATGATCTAACCGTGTCGGTATGAATATGTGTTATTGACCAGTAGAGGGGCTGTGCTCACTGACAGAGATGCACCTAACACTACTGTCAATGGAGTGCTGGCTCTGGGAGGGTCATGACTGCTAGAAGAAATATGTTCATGATTTCTCATGGTTGGAGTAGTGTCTCTAGGGAGATCCACTGCCATGGGGACTGCAGAACTATCCCCTTCTCCCTCTATCTGCTACTGTCACTGGCTCTGGTGGTGGTGGTGGTGGTGGTGGTGCGACCATGATGCTACGGGGTCACCACTCCTTCTTCACTGAGGTAGGAGGTCAAGTAGTGAACTCATCCTCACCTCAATCGGTGGAGTAGATGAAGTGGGATCCTTTAGCCTTAGCCGAATCACCAAAGGGGCTTTCTTCTCTCCGATATTATCTTTTGTGCCTTTGTAGGTGCGATGGATGGTGGGACCTGAACTGGTGATGGTGGATGAAGAGTGGATTGGTGTGGTGGAGACAACACCACTTTTTTCATCGGCTTTCCCCACGACCGTGGTACAGACTATGTTATCCATCGCCTCGGTGGCTTAGTGATTGGGAAAATCAACTAGGGTAGAGGCCGTCGACTGTCTAGCAAACCTCCATCGCCCCTGCTCCCTGACTGAGTTGCTACTTGGGCTTCTAATGCTTTGTCACTGCGAATGTGCCTAGTAACACTCCTAGGGATGATCGACCTCAAGTCAAATAGCAATCTAAACATCCATGTACTCTACCTACTTATTGTAATACCGTCCGTAGACCGGCATATGACTTCTTCCAATCCCTATCCAGAATCTCAAGGTATGTAGGAGGTGGATGCATTATCCTCGATAGTCCTCCTCATATGATGTCGAGGGGTGGAAGCTAGTCGAATGGGAAAACTCATGAGGAGAACCCTCCTATGCAATGTGGGATGCAGCATCCATCTCCTGGGCGACACACTCATGGTGCCGCTTGATCTTGTGGCTCCTGTTGCATCACTGTGTGAGGCATTGTGTATGGCTGAGCAAGGCGGTGTGAGAGCTAGATCCTACCTCGAAGGTAGGGGAGGCTATCTCCAGATAGCCTTCCCCTTAGAGGGGACCAATGAGGAGGTGCTAGCACACACCTGAGCGGCAATGAGAACAATTGACTGAGTAAGAACTAGACTGACTGGCGGAACCTCAACTGCCTTCCTTTTCAGGGAAGGATACTTGGTGTCAGAAGTCAGGTCGATGCGGATGACTAGCTTCTACCTAGCCACCTCATCTTGGCTAATAATGGTGAGGGTCTCCCTCTCGCATGTGATGTGGGCTCCCTCAAATCCTTGGCTAAAAACACTAGATGGGTGGAGTCAGTCTGAGGGAGGCTTGCCTGATCCAGGGCCAAATCCATCCTGAATGAAAAAGTGAACACAAACTTCTAAGAGGCCATGTGCGAAGACTACAAAGACTTTACTGACTGCTCTAAGCTATGTTTACATTTGTTGAAACATAACTTATATCAGATTCCTACCTTGATATTTGTTCCACACAAGTAACTGAAGTTTAGAGTTTTGAACCCACACTCAACAATTCAAATATGTTAAGTGGGTTCATTAGAGAGATTTAGATGTTTTGGAGGAGAGTCTTTTACCATTTGATTATTTTTTTAGAACCCATACTCAACCAATTTAGGTAAGTTGGGTAGGGTTCAAAATTTTGAGGAGAGATTTCTTTCTTTTTGGAGATTGTTTGTGTTTTATGTTTCTTGTTTGAAAATATGGATAGTTTGAAAGAACCTCTACTTAGAAAATTTGGGTATGCTAAGAAGAGGTTGTGATTATGTGTTTCAAATATTTTTTTGCTTGTGAAGATTTGATTGTGTGATATTTTGATTTAAAATGAGGTTTTTTACTTAACAAATTTGGTATGTTAAGTAGAGGTCACATGTGTTTGATTTGTGAGATTTGTTTCTCTTTGAAGATGGGAGTCTCACTTAACAAATTTGGATATGTTAAGTGAAAGCCCCAAATGTGTTTGAGATATGTTTGTGTTTTTTTTTTTGAAAATGAGACTCTCACTTAACAAATTTGGTATGTTAACTGAAAGCTCAAGTGTGGTTGATATGAAAAATTAGATCCTTATTTAACAAATTTGGTATGTTAAAATAGGGATCAAATGTGTGTTCAAAAGAGACACTCACTTAACAAATTTGGTATGTTAAGTGAAAGCCTAAATGTGTTTGATATGCTTTTTGAGAATGGGATTCCCACTTAATAATTTGGTGTGTTAAGTGGAAATCAAAGTATGATATGACTTGAGAATGGGATTCTCACTTAACAAATTTGGTATGTTAAGTGGGAATCTAATATGGCATGGTTATGTAGTTCTTACTTAACAATTTTGATGTGTTAGATAGAACAAAACATATGCTTTGAAAATGAGACACTTGCTTAGCAATATTGGATATGCTAAGTGAAAGCCTAAATGCTTTTTTCTTTGAAAATGAGACCCTCTCTTAACAAATTGGAATTGTTAAGTGAAAGTCAAATTTTATGTTTTGAAAATGAGCCCCCCACTTGACAAATTGAAATTGTTAAGTGAAAGTCAAATTTAAGATTTTAAAAGTGAGACCTCCACTTAACAAATTGAATATGTTAAGTGAAGATCAAATATTTTGAAAATGAAGCCCCACTTAAAAAATTGAAATTGTTAAGTGAAGGTCAAATCCATGTTTTGAAATGAGACTCTCACTTAACAAATTGAGATTATTAAGTGAAAGTCAAATTTTATGTTTTGAAAGTGAGACCCTCACTTAATAAATTAAAATTGTTAAGTAAAGATCCAATTCATATTTGAGAATGATACCCTCACTTAATAAAATAAAATTATTAAGTGAAGATCAAATACATATTTTGAAAATGAGACCCCCACTTAACAAAATGAAATTGTTAAGTGAAAGTCAAATTTTATGTTTTGAAAATAAGACCCCACTTAACAAATTGAAATTGTTAAGTGAAAATCAAATTTTATGTTTTGAAAATGAGACCCCCACTTAACAAGTTGAAATTGTTAAGTGAAAGTCAAATTTTATGTTTTGGAAATAAGAACCCAATTAACAAATTGAAATTGTTAAGTGAAAATCCAATTTTATGTTTTGAAAATGAGACCCCCACTTAACAAGTTGAAATTGTTAAGTGAAAGTCAAATTTTATGTTTCATTCAAATAGAGACCCTCACTTAACAAATTGAAATTGTTAAGTGAAGGTCAAACTTATGTTTGATTCAAATAGGGATCCCACTTAACAAATTTGGATATGTTAAGTGGGAATCAACATAGCATGATTTGCTTTTGAAAAGAACCTCCATGTAGCAATCATGGAGGGGGTTTTGATTTTGTGATTTTTTGAGTTTCTTGAAAGGTGATTTTTGAAAGTATCATTTTTGTGAAAGAAATTATTCCCTTTAAATTTTATGATGAACCTTACCTCACCAAGCTAGTGGTGAGGAGGTTCTAAATTTTATTATTTCCCCTTTCATTGATAAGTTATGTTTTCACCTATTGGGGATCCCAACAGGGGTTTCAAAACCTACATTGACTGAGGTCCTAAAATCTAAAGGATGTTGGCTAACTTTGCTTAAGAGTGAAATAAGCTAAGTGACAATGGAAAGAAAGATAGTCTAAGACTCATATGAAATATAAGTCCACTATCGATGTTTAGAGACAACACTCATCTACTAGAGATGGAGATAGGAACCATCCCCAGCGGGTAGCTAGAAAAATCTGTAGTGGTTATTTTTTTTGTTTGGATGTGTTTATCTGAGGGGACACCACGCAAATCCGCAAATGTACTCAATAGGGTGATTGGGTACAATATTAAGGAATAATGTACTATCTCAAAGATAGAAGTCATTGTGGTGACAATTTTTATATTCTTTTATACATTTCTTGCCTTCATCTATCCCCTCTCCCTTTTGGGAAAAGAAGGATAAATGAAAATAGAAATATATAAAAGATTATTCACCTTGTTGGGATGCCACGTAGATCTGCAGATGTTCTTATTAAGGTGATCGAGTACGACATTGAGGAGAGGTGTACTATCTCGAAAGATAGAAGTCACCACCGTACAATGGACCTAATCACCCGAATAAGGACTCTTAAGGACAATGAGTCTGCATATGTACCATAGATTCTTCCCCTACTTTACATGGAAAAGTAAAGTAAGGTTTATTTTAAACCAGGTTCGTTAAGTTCCCTATAGGGGCAAGCCCCCATAGTTAATTACATCCTAAGGAATGAGATCCCTTAGGAATACTCTTGATTAAGATAAATGATCATTGTAGTCAAAGATTTCAATAGGTAGGACTATCAATTGATTATCTTATTTTGGAAGATCAAATGGGATTGATCAAAGAGAGGGAGTTATTATTGAACCCAAAATGAAGATAAGTAGGAGATGCCCATAATGCTAGAAACCTAGCGAGCATCTCAAACTATCCTATGGTTGGGCTTTACATTTTTGAAATTGATTTAATTTGTTTGAGTTGAATTTTTTATTAGAAATTTAGGACTTATAATTCCATAATACAAGATTAAGGAAATGCCTAAGAGGTGAGGATTTATGCTTATGTCCCACAAAGGGGAGAAGCAACCTCAGAACCTAAATCTAGGGAGCTTTGGCGAGGGCCAAAAGCACAACCTAAATCTAAGGCAAAAATAGGTATTTGGTTTGCCTCCACAAGAGAGGACAAACCACCCGACTGTTTGGACTTACAACCACCTGGGGTGGCTGCCAACTCCTCCTAGGATTTTAAATTCATGTAGGCAATTCATATATTTTATGCAAGATAGATGGGCTGTTATTTATTTAGAAAGAGACTAAGTCCTTCACTCACTCCCTAAAGAGACTAGATTATGTAAGGACATGATTCAAATGACCTAAATCTAATGCAATTCAAATTTCATTTTATTTTCATTTTTGGACAATCATTTTGACTCAGGCTAATAGGATTTATATGCCTAATGCATGAGAAATGAGATTATTGGCCAAAATCAGTGAGAAGGGGGGAGGTGTGTTTCCACCATGGCTCTCAAAGGTGAAGCCAAGTTTCTCCAAAGGTGGAAGTCCTCTAATGAAGAGTGAAAATAATATGTAGTTGTTCATGATGTTATAATAGAAGTACTCATCCAGCTAAGGGGTTGCTAATTCTTTTATCTTGATTTTAGCCTAAGCTTTAGGTGAGGTTATGAGTTCTTTATTTTTAGTTTTGAATTGTTAAATTTGGTAGAAGATTTATTTTTCTCTAAGAGCCTAATCCACATCCAGGCCATACATAAAGTAAGAAAGAAACTAGGAAAAGGATGCCACTTAATGCACAAGTTAAATAAATCATCAATCAATTTATAAAGCTAATCGCAAAAGAATAAGAGGTCATTGTGATCGGGTACCACAACACAAACCTGAAAAACAAATTGATTTGCCGATCTCTACCTCTATATAACCCAAATTACAAATGAATTACATACAATTAAGCAAGGAACTCATTATATGGGGTCTTCAAGCTTCATTTCTTCATTCTTCTTTTCTTCATTCTTCATTTTTTCTTCCTTCTTTTGAATGGTTGGAAGGTGGATTTTCCAAATGCTTCACATGTTGCATAAGATAAGATCGTATGACCAATGTTCATCCTAGTCCCCATATCAATCATTCCAAAATTCTACTTATAAAATTTACATGAAAAGGAAAAGTAAATCTAGCTAACACCTGCAAAATAAAGGTTAGTTAAACAAATCACCAAATCCTAAGTATGTATATTGGACTTATCACCCCACACATGGGTGACTAAGTCCACCTGGCCTATTGGATTATGCTTAGGTGTATAAGCACCTACACAACATAAGAATTTATATTTTTATTTATTATATCGCACCTTAAGCATAATTCCCTACAAAAGACAATGGTTAGACTAATATCGCCCTACCATTCATTCTACGCACATACATCCTAACATCTAGACTAAAACATATATCACAAAATAAAAGCAAGCATAAAATCATACACCGCCCTAACCTAAAGCTAGAAGTGATGACTTAGTCTAACGTGTGTGCATTGAAGGTTTGTGTGATATGCTAAGCTATGGCTTTAAGCTAGAATTTTCTAAGTGTGAAGAATGTTCACTTAGAGGAGGGTTTCATTTAAATGATTTAATTATTTTGGGTTGATTTTATTTTATGTTTTGATTTGGTTTAAATGAATCATACAATTAATTACTAAGTTATAAAGAGAGAGAAAGAGAAGAGAACTTCTCTTTCCTTCCCTAACCTAAGTAATTTCTAAAGTGAATTCATATTTTTAGTTTAGTTTGGTGAATGTTTTAATTAAGTGTTTTAATTAATCTTAAGTTTAGATGAACTCTAAATAAACCCACTCAAAAAGAAAGGCATTTTAAGATTAAATAAAATGAACTAAATTCACAAAATATACATCACTTCATTTCTTTCCCAACATGTATAACATGCATATGAATGGGTCTTAATCATATCTATACACACAAATGAGAATGTTTAACACACTTTATGATGCAAGTTAAGTGATTCATTTAAGGAACTTTGAATGTTTATGATGCATGATTTTCATTAAGCTACAAATGGGTTTCTTATCCAACTTTCACATGCACATATGGATGTATGAAAGGCATAAGTGAATGACACCATTGTTAACCCAAGGTGTAATGTACACTACTTAGGGCTAAATCCTCACAACCTCGGGGTTGTGCAGACTAATATACCACTTTCTTTAAATATAAGCATGTGTATAAAAGAAATGAATGGAAAAGAAAGAATGCAAAAGTTGGTGTTAGTTGATTTATTTTTGTTTATGCAGTTTATATGTGCAAGCATAGGTATCCTTCTTAAGTGATAGTATAGGAATGAATAGGATATGGAATTAGGCAAGTGTTAGGTTCTTTTCAAATTAACCATACATCTTGCCAAATCCTATTCAAAACTATACATAAAGAGAAGAGAAGGAAAACCTACACTAAGCACATCCTTATATTTTACTCACATGCAAGCATATAATTAAGATATAAGTAACATAGTTTTAGTTTTGATAATTGATTCATATGTTTTGAAAATAATTTGAATTTAACAGTGATAATAATACTCATATTCTAACTTTAGCCAACACATGCAATTTGACATAAAGAAAATATTTTCATTTTAAATTTGATTTTTGAAAAGCATGGATGCATGGAACCACATGACATACATATTTAGCATGTTGGGGAAGAACTAAAGCAATGAAAGCATGTAAACACATTCACTTTAATTAAATCCTAAAGATAATCTTATGAAATAAGAAAACATAAAGTAAATCAAAGTTTATTTAATATGATTTTTGTTTGACTTTGAATTTGATTTAATTTTGAAAATGTGAATTGAGTTTTTTGTTCCTAACACATTCCCACATGTGTTTGATATTTTTGTTTAATTTTTAGATGATTAGATTCATTTTATACTCTAATTAGGTTAAGGTATGATTTAAACATGTTAATTAACTCCTACCTACACCACCTTAGCATAGTTAATCAAATAATTATGAGCCAATGAGATGACATAAAATCTCACAAGGAATTTAAATTTGTAATGCACCTAGAAGAAAGGGGCCTAATGCCATTTGGCTCATGATTAATGATTAATTAAGCTAAGGGGTTTAACTTAAGTAATTTCAAAACACCCCTCACACATACGAGTTGAGTTTTGATTTCCTTAATTGAACTTAGGCTCTTGACCACCTAAGCATCTACTCAAAGTAGATTAATTAAGTTTTGAAAAGTTTTAGAATTTTAAGAAATTAGTTAAGAGGGTAATTAGTGAATTAATCCTTAATTAAGAGAGGATTAAGAAAAGGGGGAGTAAGGAATAGCTTAGGGAAATTGCCCCAAAATTATTTCCTAAACCTTCTATGCACTGAAACAAACCTTAATCAACTTCAACAAGGGATTAAAACACTAATCTAATCATTAATTATCCTTAATTACATAAAAGGAGTAATTAGGAAATGAATTTGCAATTCCCCCAATTATGCCACTAATAAATCCTAAGAAAATTACGGGAGATAGAAGTAATCTCCAAAAATATACTCAAGAAGTTTGAGATTAATCAGTGGATTAATTAGAGTAATTAACAAATTAAGGTTCATAAAACCAAAAATCAGAGAAAGATAAAAATTAAAATCTATTAAAACTAATTTTAGAATATTCTAGATTGAATTATCGTTCAATGACAATTGTCTCATATTTTTTAGATTTTACTTTAGAGAGATATGATTTTTTAAAGTTTAGAGGATTAATTAGAATTATTTAAACACTAATTAATCCCATAATCCTCTTGGTGCGCCACACAACAACTGACTTAGATGCACTTTCCATGTGTCTAGCGCTGAGTGGTAACTTAAGTGTCACATTGTAGCGCCGCGTTGGGCTAGGGTTGTTTGGTCTGTTAGAAGCTTGCACATGGTAAGTTTGG
This sequence comes from Cymbidium sinense, assembly GCA_021442155.1. Lineage (NCBI taxonomy): Eukaryota > Viridiplantae > Streptophyta > Magnoliopsida > Asparagales > Orchidaceae > Cymbidium > Cymbidium sinense. The sequence continues at coordinate 8,204,574 of CM038226.1, forward strand.
GCTAGGGAGTGGAGTGGTAACCTCCCATGTGCTTCAAAACAAGTGGAGGGAGGTTTTCCATATGGCTAATTTGAGCCATGTGCTCAGTTTTGGCCTTGGGTCAAGTTGGGCTGATTCAAACCCATTGGGTTGGGTGCACCACCCTCTATAAGATTTACTTGACCTATTAGGAAGGTATCAAGTTGGTATGAAGAGGACTTGACCAAATTCCCCATGCATTTGACCAAAATTTGTTCTATGGCCTAGGGGTAGAATGATCATTTGGCTAATTTTTGAATTTGGATATGTTGGGTATGTTGAGAAAATAGGTTTGGCCAAGTTTCATTGGATTTGGAGTTAATTTGGTATGGTTTGGCTCATGTTGACCCATTTAGGTCAAAATGGGTCAACTTGGGTCAAGTTGACCAATTGGTCAAATTGAGTCAAACTAAGGGTTGGGTCAAGTTCATATGACCATTTGAAATGTTTTGGTGGCTTTGGTTTGATTCAATTTGGTTTAGGTTTGAATTTGGTTCATATGACTTCATTTTGGTCAAATGGGTCAAGTTGACCAATTTGATCCATTTGACCTATTTGAGCTACGTCATGGGTAGGTTTAGGTTTGGTTAGTCATATGATGTAGATTGGTATCTTTGTTTCCAATAAATTTTGATTAAGTTTGAATTTGGCTCAACATGACCCTTTAGGTCAAGTTGGGTTCAAGGTCAATTGGGCTAGGTTGGGTCTAGTTGGCCAATTGAGAGGTCAAGTTCAACAAGTGATTTGGAATGAACTTGACCCATTGGTTTCAATCAATTTGGCTTAGATCAAGTTTTGGCACATTTTAACTTTTTAGGTCCAGTTGGGTCAACTTGGGTCAAGTGGTCAATTGGGCTAGGTTAGGCTCAAATGTTGACTTGGTCAAGTTCAAACAATTTGGCCTATGGTGGATTTTGGCTATGTTGGATTTCATTTTGGCTAAGTGTTGACTTGGTCAACCCTTTGGTTTGACTTGGTTTAACCTAATTTGATTGATTGATCATCTTATGATGATTGTTGATCATGATGAGAGGCATAGGTGAGTTTGATTTAATCAATTTGGTTAGGATTAGAATTTGGCTCATAAGGTACTTTAGGTCACTTTGGGTCAAGTGAACCTAATAGGGTCAAATGGCTTGGTCAAAACTTGATTTGAGTTTGATTGAACTTGTATATGGACTTATGATTGAAATATAAATCCATTGTAAGTGGTTTGAAGTCAAATGGGTTTTGATTCATTTGACAATTTCATATTCAAAGGAAGAACATGAATAGATTTGGGGTTTGATTTTTTTGGAATTTGGTTAAGTGATTGAAGCTTGTATTTATATTTGGATTCATGATTGTAGAGTTGATTGAATCATGATGGAAAATCAAGAGTTTGTCTTGATTTGAATTGATTTGGCTAAGTTCAAGATTTTGACTTGAAAGGCTTAGGTTAGATTTTGAATAGATTTGAGTTTGATTTTTTGGAAATGGTTTTGATTATTTGAATTTATATTTCATTTATATATGTGAATATAAATGAGATATATATGTAATTTCAAATTTGAAGTGATTTGATCATGATATAGGTCTTTAAGAGAAGATTTAAGGAACTTAAAAAATATTTGGAATTTTAAGAATTTGAATATTTGAATTTGTTTTGATTGACTTATATTTATATTTCATTTATATATGTGAATATAAATGAGAATATAAATTAGTTATGACAAAATCCCATGAATTTGAATTGATTTGAACATGATTTAGGCTAAGTCCTTAAAAGGGAAATTATGGACTTAAGAAGGATTTTAAATTTGGAATTTAATTTTTTGGATTTGATTTGATTGATTTGTATTTATATTTCATTTATATATGTGAATATAAATGAGAATATAAATGAGTTATGAGAAAATCTCATGAGTTTGAATTGATTTAGATTTGATTTTGGCTAAGTCTTTAAGAGGAACTTTAAAGGACTTAGGAAATTTTGGAGTTTGGAGCTTGAATTTTGAATTTGATTTGATTGATTTATATTTATATTTCATTTATATATGTGAATATAAATGAGAATATAAATGAGTTATGAGAAAATCTCATGAGTTTGAATTGGTTTGATCATGATTTTGGATAAGTCCTTAAGAGAATATTAAGGACTTAAGAAAGATTTGGACTTAGGAATTTCATTCATGGGTTTCAATTATGGATTTCAATCACATGGAGTTGATTTGAGTTTGAAGAAAATCAAATAAGATTGATTTGGAGTTTGACTTGAAGGAAGGAAGGTGAGGAGTGGTTCAAGCTAAGGGTAGGCAAATTTTCCTAACACCCCAGGCATGACCTATTCACATGGCTAACTCTTCTAAGTCTCCCAGGGCTAGGGAGTGTCCACCAAATCACTAGATGTGTCTTAAGACTAAGGATCCCTTAAAGTATAAAGAAGTTCTATGTCTAAGAAGGAGGGTTGAGAGCTCATTCTAAAATGATGTCAACAAAGGGCTGATAGGTGTGGTGTGACTGACAAGGAACACTGTACGTATTGGTATTGATCGAAACGATCAACATCACCAAAAGATCACAAGCATTAATAGAAGAAATCTATCATTAACCCAAGGTGTAGAAAGAATACAAAGCTTAGTGCAGTGTGGCTCTACTTATGTCAAGGTCATAAGAGAGGGAAGGAGGAATCCACTTGGGATAGAGTATGAACCTTCCACTAGGGAAGCAGGTTGAAGTCATCCACAAGGGGATGAGAGGTTTTATTTGATTTAAGTCTCATTGAGAGAACCACTAGAAGAGGGTTGAATTTGTTTTAATTTTTAGATTTGGATTTTGATATGGACCTTGTTGGTTTACGATGGACTGCACTGAGTAGGAGCCACGGAGGCCTAGACTTAACTCAGATTTACCAATCCAAAGGGGTAGTCTACTAAACACGTAGTAGGACTAGCCAACCAAAGGGATGCCTTTCAGTATGCAGTAGTTGTACTAGGAAGAAAGTATAGTATACTTACATCCTCCAAAGTAGAGACTAGTTCTTTGGGGTAATATATTGGCAAGACAATGATTGAACCCAACCTGACTATTTAGTTAATGCTACTGGGGACTTAGATCAAGTTAAAAATAATCAAGATTAATTTCATTGTTAGATTTATTTGTTTTGATGGATTCCATTAGTTTGTGATGGATCACACTGAGAAGAAGCTTATATCAGGCTAGACCTATCTCAGATTTACTAATTTAAATTGAGTAGTTTCCTAGCCAATGGGAGAACTATCCGAACAAAGGTGTGCCTTTTGGTTTGCAATGATCAATTGAAGGAAGGAATGCTCGGGGGCTCACATCTTCCATCACAAAAGACCACTGGGGTGATCGGTTGCTTTGGGCAACCAATCAAACCCGACCTAGGACTGTCTGTCGGTTTGCGATAATCATGCTAGAAAGAATATATCATAGTCTTACATCTTCCAAAGTAGAATGGTGGGGTAACGCTTGTGGAAAAATAGATTGAACGACCTAAGGGCCCTACGGGTGAAAGCCCAGGATTTATCTCGTTCATGTCATTTTCCATGGGGAGTTACCGCCCTAAAGATAAGATGCCTGCTTGGGAGAAAGGGCCCTTTAGGGGCTTAAATTCCTAATCCATAAGCGAATTAATTTATTTATTTTATTTAATTTATTTTATCATGGACCCTGTTAGTTTGTGATGGATCAAATTGAAAAGAAGCTTATATCAACTTAGACCTATCTCAGATTTACTAAACTATGGGAGAATTTGCACATCCATTGAACAAATTCTCCAACCAGGTGGCTACTAGGAAAGGAGGCCCCAATCCAAAAGTAACCCAGTGTCTAAAAGGTATCACAAAGGAGATCCAAATATAATGCGCAGTAATGGGGCTAAGGGCTTAATCAAGACCACGAGAAGATGACTTGGCTAGTCATATATCCAATAGGTATTTGTCCAACTCATGGAGAAAGCATGAGGACTCATCTCTAAGAGTGGTGTATCCAGGTGAGTCATTGTGACGAGCAAACATCAACCAACTTAAGGTGTCTGTCAGTTTGCAACAATCAGCCTAGGAAGAAGCTCAAGGATCACATCCTTCTATAGCAAAACTGATCGCTGGGATAGTCTATCTTTGGCTCGATAGGTGTTATCCGACCTAGGGTGAGTAATGAGTGAATATCACTGGGGGACTTATGGCAACTCAAACGTAGTCAAGAGGAAAAAAGTCTCTAAGGGACTTATCCTAAACCTCTAATATACTCGACCTAGTTAGATCATGATGATTAGTTCAAGAAGAAAGTGCAGGGACTCACATCTTCTTAAACAAAATCAACGAGAGGTCGTTTGGCGTGAAGAATACCATACTAACAAGGCGCTCATTGGTTTGCAATGGGCAAGTTAGGAAGAAAGCACGAGGACTCATATCCTCCAAATAAGTGACCACTGGGGTGACATACTAGTGAGGCAGTATATAGACCCGACCTAGAGCAGCTAATGAGTGAGTGCCACAAGGGGATTGCTCCCACATCAAAAATAGCCCGAAAAGAAATGTGGGTAGACCCAACTTATTTTTAATACATAAGCTAAACAAAATATCAAACAATTTTATAAAGTTATCACGAAAGAATAAAAAGGTGGTAGGGTACCACCACTCAATCCGAAAAGAAATGTGGGTATTCGAGCTGTACCTTTATACATCCTGGTATAATGAAAGAATAATTAAAATTATGAAATGATAAGTGTTATGGGGGTCTTCATTCTTCATCCTACATTTTTCAGTCTTTATCTTTCATTTCTTTCTTTCTTTTGGCTTAAGTGAGATGTAGCTTGCTCCAAAGGCATTCACATGGTATATAAGATATGGTCTTCTAACCAATGCTCATCCTTAATCCCCATAACACTTATCCTAATCCTAATGCAAAAATTCCATTAAAAGAAAAAAAATAAATCTAGTTACACATGCAAAATAAATGTTAGCTAAACACACCATACAACCCAAGCAGTTATAAGAAATAATTTGGACTTAGCACCCCACACATGGATAACCAAATCCAGCTGTCTTAACTTGGGGTATGCTTAGGGGCTAAGCAACCTACACAGTAAAAAACATTTATATTTTATTATTACAGTGGCCCCTTAAGCATGACCCCCTACATAAAATATTACTAAGCTAATATCAGCCTAACATATAGGCTACACATATACACCCTAACATCCAGTCTAAAATAATACATCATAAAATTAAACATTCATCAAACCATGCACCGCCCTAACATAAAGCTAGAAATGGTAACTTAGCCTAATTTTCATATGTTATAGCTTGTGTGGTATGTCCTAACAAGGCTTTAGGGATATGATTTGCTAAATGTGAGAGATTTAATTTATGAAGGGTTGATTTCTCTTTAAGTGGTTTAGTTGATTTGGAGATTTTACTTAGTAATTTTTTCTTTTGTTTCATATACTACACAACTAAGTGTTATAAGAGAAGAAAGAGAGGGAGAGTCTCTCTTTTATCCCTACCTTAAAGTAATTTCTAAGATAAGTTGATTAATGAATTTTCTTTAATGAATAGTTTATTATGTGTTTTAATTAACCCTAAGTTTAGATTCATTCTAAATAGCCCTATTCAATAAGAAAGGCATCTTGGGATTAATTATGGTGGATTACTATCATATAACACACACCCATCCTTTTCTTTCCATCATGTATACCATACACATGAATAATCTTAGGTACCTATACATGCAATGCAAATCTTAGCATACTTTGATGATGAATGCAAAGAAGTGTTTTGAAGTTTGAATATTTCATTTGTTAATGAATTATGAATGCATGTCTTTATTATATAGAAAGAGGGATTTTTTTATCATTAGCAAAATACACATTCACATGTATAAAAGTTATAAGTGATTACGATGCCATTGTTTTCTACACCAAGTGCATAAGGTACAAGACCTACTTAGGGCTACGTAAATCCTCACAGCCTCAGGATGTCCAGAATAATATACCACTTTTCTTAGATACATGTAAATATATGAATAACTATAAGGATAGAAGAATCCATCCAAAAGTTATGTTTCATTTATTTGATTTTTGATTCTTTATTCATTGGTCAGATCACACATGCATATGTATAAGAGTTTTAAGTGAGTATGACACCATTATTTTCTACACCAGGGGTGTAAGGTACAAGACCTACTTAGACTTAAAACTCGGATGTCGGACCAATATACCACCTTTCTCAAATACATATGAATGTACAAAAAGAACCAAATGGATAAGGAATCATGCAAGAAATTGTGTTTGATTTGTTTATATGATTTACATGTGTAATATGAAAACCCTTCCTAAGCCTTAACATGGAGATGCATAGGAATAGATTTAGGCAAGTGTTGTGTTCTTTTCAAATGAACTATACACTTGCAATTTCTGTGTGAATCCATGTTAAGAGAAGGAAAGAGAGCTTCATAGTACACATTTTATACTATCACATGCAAGCTTATAAGTATTTGTAATAAGAATTACTTTATTTGTAATAATTGAAATATAGGTTTTGAAAATTGTTTTTTTCTTGTTTAGTAGTGATAATAGCTACCCATATTATTAGTTTTAGCCAACATATTCAATTTGACATAAAAGGAAATATTTTATTTAATTAATTTTTAAAAGAAATTGATGCATGATTTCATACGAAAAATAATATTTAGCATGATTGGAAAGAAATAAAGGAATGTAAACACATAATTTCATTCACCCCAATTAATTCCTAAGGACATTTTTGTCTTTGAATTTTATTTGATTTAAGAAATATGAGAAGGGTTTGCTAATCCTAACCCATTTTCCCATGTGTGAATTAGTTTGGTTTAATGAGCAATATTTAAGTTGATTTTATGTTTTGATTAGGTTAAGGTATGAATTAAATAAATTAATTATCCCTTACTTATATCACCTTAAGTTAATTAACTAATTAATGATAAACCAATATGATATTCAACTACATGAAAAGTAAATTTGCAATGCTCCTAAGAAATGAAAAGGGACCTAATGCAATTGGCTTATGATTAATAGTTAATTAAGCTTAAGAGATCTCACTTAATTATTCATTTCATTTTCTCACACATGTGAGCCAATCATAATTTCATTATCCTCACCTTAGGTTATTGAATACCCAAGGAGCTACCCAAGATCAATTAAAGGTTGCTTAGGATAGGATGAATTAATTTTTAATTTTAATTTCATTAGGCTTTTAATGAATTGATTAAATGTTTTGGTTATGTCCTAATTTGAATGATGAAGGTGAAAGGATCAAGGGAAAGGCCTCAATCTAATCCATAAATCATTTAAATATTCAATTAGATTTGCTTATTCTGAAGATTTAATCACTTAATTAATCAATTAATCATTCCATTAATTAAATGTTTTGATTTTAAATGATTAAAACTAATTAGGAAATTAAACACTTAATCTCAATCATTCAAGTGATCTTTCCATGTAATTAATAGGATTGGTTATTTAAGTAGTCACATCAATTGAGTGACTCACCGTGATTTGGCGCTTTCTCTGTGGGCCATCCGATCTAAGATTGGACGACCATGGTTTAATCCATAGGTTAAGGGGGAAATTGAAGGATCTACCAGGAGATTTGATCAGATCCGTTCATCTCGAACACTCGAGATGGCTGACTCATGATCTATCCCATTCGTGAGTAACAAAAGATGTGCACCGTCCATCTTTCTCCATTTGATCTGGGCTCACCCGAGCTCGGATTGGGATTAAATGGATCTTACACCATCTAAGGGAGCACACAATCACATCCAACGGCTAAAATCCCTCGACATGGAGATTCTTTTGAAAGACTAACATAGAGGCGATTTTGAGGAATTACCTCACCGAGCTAATGCTCGATTGCAACACCAAGGTAAGCTGTCGAGGCAAGGCCCTATTGAAGAAGTCCAAGCTCAATTTGGCCTAGGGTACTCGGTTGACCAATCCACGCATGTGCATGCCTCAGCTTCAATCAAACTCACACCTCCTATGCTTTGGAAGGCTTAGAAATGGTTTGGTTTGCTTCGATTGGGTATGAGGATGGTGTGGATGCAAGGAATTTGGATTTGGTTTCATGGAGAGGGAGTATTGCTTGAAGGAGGGTGTTACATTTCATCTTGTGCAGGGAATGGCAATGGGTGACGGAGAGGCTTGGGATCCTCAAATTTGCTCTGAGTTGAGAATATGCTTGGGACTCACAAGATTGTTTGAAATTGGCTTTAAATTGAGGGGGTATACCCCTCAATTTGCCATCATTGATGGATGGGAGTGTGAGCACACTTTTTCCTGGCTCACCAATGTCCGACCGCCAAAGTTGTCTCTATTAAAGTCAGGTCGCATGCCAAGGATGGGGGGAGTTATGGGAGGAGCCTCAAGGGCTTGTGTGCAAAGCTTCTTCTTCCTTTATCCATGGGGTGCTCGATTTGGCTTGGAGGTGAGTTAACTCACCTCCCAAAGGTTCTTAGCCAACTTAGAGTGGGTTAGGTGCACTAGGTGGGTCAGGGGAAGGTTCCATGTAGTGTAAAGGAGCTGCTATGGGGATGGGCAAATTGACTTTAGCCTTGATCCATTGGGTTTAAGGTTCAAATCCTATGGTTTGATGGTTAATTCCCTTGGCAAGGTCCACTTAGCTTTTAGGATGATTTGGGATGATGTAGGGCATGCTTGGGTTAGGTTTGACTAAGCCCTAGGGTCCCATAAGTTGGTTTGGAGGGATTTGACTTCATTTGGTCAAAATGGGTTCATTTGGGTTAGGTTGTGTTGGGTTGACCATTGGATTCAAATTGGTAAGCTTGGGTTAGGTTCATATGATGATTTGGGATGTTTTGGTTTAATTAATTTGGATTAGTTTGGCTTAGGTTTGAATTTGACTCATTTGGATTCAAAAGGGTCAAATTGGTCAAGTTGACCAATTTGACCAATTTGACCAAATTAGGTTGGGTTAGGTGTTGAGTCAAGTTTAATTGGTTAATTAAAAATGATTGTAGGATTTGGTTTGGTTTAATTTGGAATTAATTTGAATTTTCATCAATTTGACCTTTTAGGTCAATTTGGGCTAGGTTTAATCAAGTTGACCAATTGGTCAACTTGGCTCAATCATGGCTTTGGTCAAGTTCAACAAGTGATTTGAAATGAACTTGAGCCATTAGTTGCAATCAATTTGGATTAAATCATGATTTGACTCATTTTTGACTTTTTTATACCAATTTGGGTCAACTTAGGTCAAGTGGCCAATTGCTCCGCTCAATTGATTACTTGGTCATGTTCAATCATTGATTATGAATGGGTTTGGGTCAATGGTTTCAATCAATTTAGTATATGGTGGATTTTAGCTAGTTTGGGTTTCATTTGGACTAAGTGTTGACTTTGTCAAAGGCTAGGTTTCATTTGGTTTGACCAAACTCAAAGTGATTGATCACCCCATGATGATTATTGATCATGATTGAGGTTTAGATTGGCTTAGCTCAATCCAATTTGGGTTGGATTAGAACTTGGCTCAAAAAGGGTCCTTTAGGTCACTTTCGATCATGTGAGCCTAAATGGGTCAATTAGTTTGATCAAGGCTTGATTCAGGTTTGGTTGAACTCACATATGAGCTTAGAATTGAAATATAAATCCAGTTACAATAGGTTTGGAGCCAAATGGGTTTTAGTTTATATGACAACTTCAAGTTATAAGAGTTAACTTGGTTTGATTTGGGTTGACTTGGTTTTTGGTTTGATAATGGTGGTTTATATTTATATTTGGATCCATGATTGAAAGAATGATTGACTCAAAGAAATCCATGAGTTTTGAGTTGATTTGGGTTTCATTTAGCCAAGTTCAAAAGTTTGGCTAAAAGGACTAAAATTGGGAGTTTGATTGATTTGAGTTTGGTTTTGGTCATTTGAATTTATATTTCGTTTGTATTTGTGAATATAAATGAAGATATAAATAGGTCATGAGAAAATCACTTGAGTTTGGAACAATTTGTAAGCAAATTTGATTAAGCTAAGGGATGTAGGTTGAAAGGGTTGGGTTTTGATTTGGTTTGATTTTTTTTTGTCATTGGAGGGTCAATTTCATTTATATTTGTGAACAAAATGAAGGAATGACTTGTAAAGAAGTCAATCATGTTTGAGTTATTTGGATCAAGATTTGATTAGGTTTATGGAGGTAGGTCCATATACCTTAGAAGGGTGATTTGGTTTTTTGAGTTGATCATGGGTTTCAATCAATTTGGAATTTTGGAATTGATTTATGATTTGGAATTTGATTTGATGATAATTGAGAAAAATTAATTGAATTAGAGTTGATTTGAATTTGGTTAAGGCTAAGTCCGTAAGATAAAATCAAAAGGCCTAGGAAGGGGTTTGGAGTTTGAATTTGGTGATTGATTTCAATCATTGGATAGTTGGATTTGATTTGGGATTTGAATTTGAATTTGAGGTTTGGTTTGAAATAAGGAAGCAAGGATTGGGTTTGGGCTATAGGGTATGCAAGTCTCTTCTAAATCCCTAAGGCACAACCTATCCCTATGGCTAACTCTTCTAAGTGTCAAGGTTAAGTTATGTGTTCACCTAATCACTAAAAGTGTATTAAAACTAAGGAATCTATAAGAGTCCTAGACCTATGATGAGGAAGTTGAGAACTCACTCCAAAAATGAGGTCAAGAGTGGTTTAAACTACTTTCCATCCTCCTTGAAACACCATAGTAGGTTTTAATTTAGAAGCAAGATCTTGATTTGGAGAGTTTTGAGATAGACTAGCTTTGAAAGAGTTTAAACCATAAATATTCAACGTTCTCTCTCTCTCTTTTTTGCAAGACCTTCAATCTTTTCAATCGATGCATAGAGTTTTGTAATTTTATTATTTATGATAAATTTTAATAAGAAGAGTTGTGCTCTAAATGGAGATAGCCTTAAACTAGTGGCCTAAAGAAAATGGAGGTGCCAATATTATAGGTGCCATGAAATATTACCTTATGCTTTTAAATGAATATTGAAACTTATCATCCTTTAGAACTTGATCTACTTTTGTTGTCAAAGTAGTGAATGATTGACACATACCAAAAAGATGAGAGATTAAGTATCTTAGATATGACAACCTTCATTGAAATCACTTTAATTGTGTTAAACCCCTCCCCTTTTTTTTTCCTCTTTTTTGTTTTTTTGTTTTATTTTTTGGAGGTTGCATCTCTAATATCACTTTAATCTCTTTAGATCAATTTTTATTATCCCATGATACTTTACTACAAGCCCTAGAAACTTCCCTAAAGTAATCCTAATTATATACTTTGGGGGATTCATCTTTAGGTTATACTATCATAACTAATCGATGATAACTAATCAGATCATAAAGATGGTCTTCCTTTTCTTTGTTTTTGACCATGAGATCATCAACGTAGCATTCGACTTGGTGATGAATGAGTTCGTCAAAGATTCGAGTCATGGTCCGCTAGTATGTGGCTGTTGACCTTACTTTTGGGAGTGAGCTCTCAACTTCCTCATCATAGATCTAGGACTCTTGTAGAAACTAGGAGTTCCTTAGTCTTATGACACTTCTAGTGATTAGGTGAACACTTAACCTAAGCCTAGAGACTTAGAAGAGTTATCTATAGAAATAGGTTATACCTTAGGGATTTAGGAAGACTCGTCACCCTGCCTTAAAATCCTTGCTTCCTTTTTTTTAAAACAAAACCTCAAATTCAAATCCAAGATCATAAATCTAATCTTAAATCAAATGATTGAAACCCATTATTAAATTCAAATTCCAAATCCTTTCCTATGCCCTTTAATTTTAGCTTATGGAATTAGCCTTAACAAAATTCAAATCAACCATAATTAAATTGATTTCCTCAAGATCATAAATCCAATCTCAAATCAAATCACAACCTAAATCATAAATCAAATCCAACTCCAAATGATTGAAACCTATGATTGAATTCAAACTCCAAAACACCTTTCTAAGCCATATGAACCATCTTCATATGCTTAGCCAAAACCTCCTTCAAACCAAATCAAATTTGGTTGATTTATTTATAAATCAACATTCCTTTATTTATATTCACAAATATAAATGAAATCTAAATTCAAACCATTAAAATCAAATCAAACTAAATCAAACCAAACCAAGACCTTTCTTAAGCCATATGGACCTACCTCCATAAACAGCAAATCTCAATCCAAAAGCAACCCAAACTCAATTGATTTCTTAATAAATCAATCATTCCTTCATTTATATTCACAAATATAAATGAAATCTAAATTCAAACCATTCAAATCAATTCAAACAAAACCAAACCAAATCAATTCCCAACTTAAGCCCTTTTGACATACATCCCTCAATTTGGTCAAATTTGCTTCCAATTCATTCCAAACTCAAGTGATTTTCTCATGAATCATTTATATCTTCATTTATATTCACAAATTTAAATGAAATATAAATCAAATAATATAACCAACCCAAATCAAATCAATTTCTAATTTTAGTATTTTTAGATAATTTCTTGAACTTGGCTAAATGATATCCAAATCAACTCAAAACCCATGGATTTCTTCATGAGTCAGTCACTCCTTCAATCATTGTTCAAATATAAACATAAACTATAATTATCAATCCAAATCCAAGTCAAACCAAGTCAAGCCCATGTTAACCCCTTTTGACTTGAAATTATCATATGAACCAAAATCCATAATGCTTCAAACCACTTGCAATTGGATTTTTATTTCCATCTTAAGTCAATATCTGAGTTCAATTAAACTTGAATCAAGCTGTGATCAAGCCAATTGACCCATTTAGGTCCATTTGACCCAAAGTGATATAAAAGATATTTTTGAGCCAAGTTTTAATTAAATTCAACTTGGATCGAACTAAGCCCATCCAAACCCCTTATCATGATCAACAATCATCCTAGGTTAATTAATTAACTTTAATTGGGTCAAACCAAGTCAACCTAGCCCATTGACCAAGTCAACCTTTAGCCTAAATGAAACCCAAACTAGTCAAAACCCACCATATACCAAATTGATTAAGCCCATTGACTCAAACCCTCTCATAATCAATGATTGAACATGAACAAACCCTCAAGTGAGCCAAACTAAGTCCAATTGGCCATTTGACCTAAGTTGACCCAAATTAGCCTAAAATGCCAAAATGGGTCAAATCATGATTTGATCCAAATTGATTGCAACCAATGGCTCAAGTTCATTCCAAATCACTTATTGAGCTTGACCAAAGCCATGATTGAGCCCAATTTGACCAATTTGTGAACTTGACCTAACCTAGCCTAAATTGACCTAAAGGGTAAAATTACCCAAAATCTAAATTAACCCTAAATTAAACCAAACCAAAGCCTACAATCATTTTCAATTAACCAATTGAACTTGACTCAACACCCACTTTGGTCAAATTGATGAACTTGACCCATTCGACCCTTTTGAATCCAAATGAGTCAAATTCAACATAGTTAAATTAATTAAAACCATTTGAACCAAAACATCCCAAATCATCATATGAACCTAACCAAAGCTTAGTTTGACCTAATTTGACCAATTGGTCAACCTAACCCAAACCTAACCCAAATGAACTCATTTTGACCAAATCAAGCCAAATCACCAAAAGCCACATTATGGAACCTTGGTGGCTAACCTAACATGACCCAAATTAACCCTAGGTCAGCCCCAAGCCAGCACAAACCTAAGTGGGACCTAATCCAAGGGACTTGACCATTAGACAAGCTCATTTGCATTGGATTCATTCCATATGCGGCAAAGTACACTTTGCCTCTCTCCATGACAGCCCTCCACTTGCTAAATGAGGCAATCCTAAACACCCCTAGCCCAATCTAAGCCACCTAGCACTTGTCATGGATCAAGGGAAATAAGCCAAGACACTCCCTCTCATGGTCGAACCCCATAGGAAAAGGAAAAGATCAATCCCACACCATCAGCCCATATATTGCCTTGAGCTCCTTATCACCACATCCTCCGATCTTGGCGTGCCACGTAGAGCTGATGGCAACCCCTCTGATGACTCGATGGTGGAAAATCAGTGGATTTTCAGGGATGAATCCCATTCGTCCATCAAGTGCAATTGAGGGGTATACCCCCTCAATTCGAGCGGGATTCTTCACGAATTATTTTTTGTGACTTCCCTAGCCATTTTCAAAACCACACAGAGCTTTTTTCAAGCGATCCCGAATCTTCTTCAATTGGCATTCCTCCTCCCCGAGTAAAGTTGAAACATGACAACCTTCTCCTGTGCAATACTCCTTCCCCACTTGATCAAACCTCAATTCGTTACACCCACACAATACTCATACTTCGTCGAAGCTAACTGAACCATACTCAATCCTTACTGATAGAGATCAGAGTTCGATCAAAGCCGAGGCTTCTACGTGCGTGGCTTGGTCGATCAAGAGCTCTACACCAAATTAAACACGAATCTCCTAAATAGGGCTCACCTCAATTAAGTGAAGCTACCTCCATCGATCCCACCACCAAACATTAGCTCCGGTGAGATAATTTCTCAAAAATGTCAGCTTATAAAATTTTGGTTGAATTTTA